>JBBDGP010000368.1:0-460000 GCA_037952835.1 Lithobates septentrionalis
TCTCCGCTCCCCATCCCTGTGATCTCCATTCCCCCCTGCTCTTTGCCCCCACCCATGTGCTCTCCAACCCCGCCAGTACTCTCTGCTCCCCCTTTTTTCCAGCTCCCACCCAGTGCTCTCCACTTCCCCAGGACCAGAGGACAGGCTGACTGGGGCCGGAAAATGAGGATGGCTGAAGGTGCAGGTGGCCAGGGACCACTCCATCTCACAGCAAACAGATCCTCTGGAAGGAGCACTGTCCCCATCCAAAACGAGAACAGACCCTGCCTGCTGTTGGCCATCATGGATATCCTGCTGGCATGCAAGGTACCGTACCGAGCATCAACAACACGCCTTCCCACAGACAGGGACTGCTGACTGGGCCATGGGGCACAGGAGGGGCTGCAATGATGGGCACAGTGAAGCTGCATTCCTGGGCACGGTGAAGCTGCATTCCTGGGCACGGTGAAGCTGCATTCCTGGGCACGGTGAAGCTGCATTCCTGGGCACGGTGAAGCTGCATTCCTGGGCACGGTGAAGCTGCATTCCTGGGCACGGTGAAGCTGCATTCCTGGGCACGGTGAAGCTGCATTCCTGGGCACGGTGAAGCTGCATTCCTGGGCACGGTGAAGCTGCATTCCTGGGCACGGTGAAGCTGCATTCCTGGGCACGGTGAAGCTGCATTCCTGGGCACGGTGAAGCTGCATTCCTGGGCACGGTGAGGCTGCATTCCTGGGCACGGTGAGGCTGCATTCCTGGGCACGGTGAGGCTGCATTCCTGGGCACGGTGAGGCTGCATTCCTGGGCACGGTGAGACTGCATTCCTGGGCACGGTGAGACTGCATTCCTGGGCACGGTGAGACTGCATTCCTGGGCACGGTGAGACTGCATTCCTGGGCACGGTGAGACTGCATTCCTGGGCACGGTGAGACTGCATTCCTGGGCACGGTGAGACTGCATTCCTGGGCACGGTGAGACTGCATTCCTGGGCACGGTGAGACTGCATTCCTGGGCACGGTGAGACTGCATTCCTGGGCACGGTGAGACTGCATTCCTGGGCACGGTGAGACTGCATTCCTGGGCACGGTGAGACTGCATTCCTGGGCACGGTGAGACTGCATTCCTGGGCACGGTGAGACTGCATTCCTGGGCACGGTGAGACTGCATTCCTGGGCACGGTGAGACTGCATTCCTGGGCACAGTGAGACTGCATTCCTGGGCACAGTGAGACTGCATTCCTGGGCACAGTGAGACTGCAATGGTGGGCACAGTGAGGCTGCAATGGTGGGCACAGTGAGGCTGCATTTGATGAGCACAGTGAGGCTGCATTTGATGAGCACAGTGGGGCTGCATTTGATGAGCACAGTGGGGCTGCATTTGATGAGCACAGTGGGGCTGCATTTGATGAGCACAGTGGGGCTGCATTTGATGAGCACAGTGGGGCTGCATTTGATGAGCACAGTGGGCTGCATTTGATGAGCACAGTGGGGCTGCATTTGATGAGCACAGTGGGGGCTGCATTTGATGAGCACAGTGGGGCTGCATTTGATGAGCACAGTGGGGCTGCATTTGATGAGCACAGTGGGGCTGCATTTGATGAGCACAGTGGGGCTGCATTTGA
Source organism: Lithobates septentrionalis (assembly GCA_037952835.1). Taxonomy (NCBI): domain Eukaryota; kingdom Metazoa; phylum Chordata; class Amphibia; order Anura; family Ranidae; genus Lithobates; species Lithobates septentrionalis. The sequence continues at coordinate 1,601 of JBBDGP010000368.1, forward strand.
TGAGCACAGTGGGGCTGCATTTGATGAGCACAGTGGGGCTGCATTTGATGAGCACAGTGGGGCTGCATTTGATGAGCACAGTGGGGCTGCATTTGATGAGCACAGTGGGGCTGCATTTGATGAGCACAGTGGGGCTGCATTTGATGAGCACAGTGGGGCTGCATTTGATGAGCACAGTGGGGCTGCATTTGATGAGCACAGTGGGGCTGCATTTGATGAGCACAGTGGGGCTGCATTTGATGAGCACAGTGGGGCTGCATTTGATGAGCACAGTGGGGCTGCATTTGATGAGCACAGTGGGGCTGCATTTGATGGGCTCTGGTGAGGCTGCATTGAGCTCCTGTATCATGTCTGCAGTCTCTGACCATCTCCTGTATCATGTCTGCAGTCTCTGACCATCTCCTGTATCATGTCTGCAGTCTCTGACCATCTCCTGTATCATGTCTGCAGTCTCTGACCATCTCCTGTATCATGTCTGCAGTCTCTGACCATCTCCTGTATCATGTCTGCAGTCTCTGACCATCTCCTGTATCATGTCTGCAGTCTCTGACCATCTCCTGTATCATGTCTGCAGTCTCTGAGGGAGTCTGCAGAGGAGTCAAGAGTGGGAGCACCGCCGGGATGGGGGTCATGGGAGAAGTCAGACAAGTGTGGACTGTGGAGAGGAGACTATAGGATAAAACCAGAGCCACCGAGCTGGAGCCGACTGACTGAGCCCTACACGGTGCACCTGAGAGGAGGTCAGTGACAGCACCGCTAGGCCAGTCTGAAGGGGGGGTCACTGATGTAAGGGGGGAGTGAATACGATAATGTAAGGGGGCACCGATATAAAGCACAGCCTTATATTGGTAACCCACCCCCCCCCCTTACCTTAGTGTATTCTTTCTGCGGAAGGTGGTTCCCCCCCCCCCCTCCCACGTTCTGAGTTCCTGGGGTCCCCCTTGATGATTGATCACTTACCACTTTTAACTGGAATTTGCATATATATATATATATATATATATATATATATATATATATATATATATATATATATATATATATATATATCCCTATGTGATTTCATATCTGTCCTTATCTATATATAATACACTCTTCAAATGTGCATTTTATGGTTTTCCCTTTCATGAACAAGAAATCAATGACGTTATGCTGTTGCGGTGGTATAATAATGCTGTGGGGCTGGTATGAAATTTTTTCCCAGGGCTGGATGTTATTCCCAGTCCGGCCCTGGGTATGTGCAATAGCAATCAAGCCTTCCCAAGGGATTATCTTATAGAATAAATCAAGTGGGATTGCTGCACAAAAAAAAAAGTTTTAATGAAGAAGTTTAAAACCAGGCAGTCATGGTAATGCCCTGTACACACGGTCGGATTTTCCGACGGAAAATGTGCGATCAGAGCTTGTTGTGGGAAATTCTGACCGTGTGTGGGCTCCATCAGACTTTTTCCATCGGAATTTCCGACACACAAAGTTTGAGAGCAGGCTATAAAATTTTCCGACAACAAAATTCGTTTGCGTCAATTCCGACCATGTGTGGACAATTCCGACGCACAAAGTGCCACGCATGCTCAGAATAAATTCCGAGAGGGAACTGCTCGGTCTGGTAAAATTAGCATTCGTAATGGATATAGCACTTTCGTCACGTTGCAATGTTTTAAATTGTTTAATGCAGCGCACTCTCTTCTTTATAATGCTAGAAGAATGAAGTTGTTTTGCTGCTCATATTCACACAGACTTCTCACAAACTTCTTTATCGTGATTTCATGAATATAATATTTATTTGTCACATCTATCGAAAAAAAATTATTTTTTTGATGTTTTTAGATTATTTTTTTTTTAAATCCTGATCTTGTGTTATTTATTTTTTTAAACTCCAGAATAGTTTTGGCTGTGTTTTTGTGTGTCAAGTTACCACATTATAATCTTGTATTATTTACTCTCAAGGAGGTTGCTTGGTGTTGTGTCTCTTATTAATTTCACATTGTAGTTTTGAAATGTACTTGCCTCCTCACAAACAAACTGTCCTTTTTGAAGGAAAACACACATAGGTGAGTATAATAAAACAAACCAAAAAATTTATTAGGGGTCCTAACCAAAGAGGGAGGCAACGCTGGAGAAACAGCAGAAATTGGCGAAGCCTTTGGCCCCCAGGGCACACATCAATTATTTTACTGCAAAATTGGTGGCCTGAGGAGTCCATATATAAGGGAGTACAATCTGGTCCAGAAGTCCAAGAGATCATGAACAGCAGCAGATGACATCTATGTCCCCAGGCTGTGGTCATACAATGGCCTGCATCTTTTGTCAGACCAGACTGAACCCAGGCCATCACTTTCTTGTCTTCCTTCCACTCTTCCTTCTACGCTGTGTCTGTGGTGGTGGATTTGTGGCAGGAGGAGGAGGATGATGATGCAACTCACTCAAGTGGGTATTGGGTGTGATTTTGCCCCTCAACCCCTTATTTAATGTTTTATAAATGATTTCCTCACACATGAGGCGTTGGCCCTCCTGCATGTCCTGCACTTTTGAGGCAGCCATGGAGGCAAAGGCCTCTTCACGAGTGGGGGTGGCTCTGAGGGACGCAGAAGCCTCCTGAATCAGCCTGAGTGCTGAATCCTCCACGTTACTCCCCTTCCTGGGTCTTTTGTTTGGAAAGCGGGGTGGAGGAACCTGTGATTCTGTGAGGCTCCTACTGGGCCCTGCCACCTCCTGGCTGCCACTTACCCCGGCCACCTCCTGGCTGCCACTTACCCCGGCCACCTCCTGGCTGCCACTTACCCCGGCCACCTCCTGGCTGCCACTTACCCCGGCCACCTCCTGGCTGCCACTTACCCCGGCCACCTCCTGGCTGCCACTTACCCCGGCCACCTCCTGGCTGCCACTTACCCCGGCCACCTCCTGGCTGCCACTTACCCCGGCCACCTCCTGGCTGCCACTTACCCCGGCCACCTCCTGGCTGCCACTTACCCCGGCCACCTCCTGGCTGCCACTTACCCCGGCCACCTCCTGGCTGAGATCTTCCTGTGTATGAAAAAGGGACATAGTTTTAGTTTTTTCTTCATCAATCACACACAATTTTCATCTCATGATTATTGCAAATTGAATGTTAAGAAATATAAGATTATCATTCTGAGCCCAGCATTTTTCATTCTTGTCCCAATTATTTTTGCCCACTCCTGTCTATTGATATGTAAAAAACTTTATTAAATCATCAATTAGTGATCAATAATAACATCTAGTAAACCTAATTTGTTTTGCCAAGAAATCTGTAAAACAATGCTATACCTGACTCAAGCTGGGCTCCTCCACTTCTTCCTGGCTAGAAGCCCCAGGTTGGACATCGGAAGCCTCAGCTGGGGTGGAAGATGGGGTGGAAGGAAGGGTTGAGAGGGATTCCCTGACTTCAGTCTGACAGAAATCGCAGTCTCTCATAGTACCACAGCCTGGGGACATAAATGCCATCTGCTGCAGCTCCAGATCTCTGGGAATCCCGGACCTTCTTGCGCTCCCTAAGATAAGTGCTCCTCAGGCCACCAATTTTGGCTTTTAAATAGGGGATGGTTGCTGTGGGGACCACCGGCTTCACCAACTCCAGCAGTTTCCCCAGCGCCACCTGCCTCTTTTTGTTTATGATTATATTGCGGGTGTTTGACCTGCCACAGACAGGGCAGCTCCCTGTATTTGTCTATGAACAGGGGGAGGAAGTTGTGGTCATTGAAGCCAGTCATTGAAGCCATCCATTTTATCTGCAATACACAAGAAAAACCCTAATGTCACACTAAAGTCTCCTAATCTTGTCCCAATATAGGCTTCAATCTCTAAGCAGTATAGGCCCAGGTTTAAATGTTACCTTCGTTATCACAATTGGCGCTTCCTATACTCCTTCCTCCACTCACAGATCGTACGTAGAACGCACGCGTGTTGCACTTTATATACACTGCGCATTCGTGAAACTCCGTCCACCCCTGACGTTCTTTCTAGTCTATTCCCCGCCCCTTCTCATTCGGCGCAGTGGGGAAGAGCACATGGCGGAGACAGAACAGGTGTGTGCCAATTACAGCAATGAGGAGGAGGAGGAGGAAAGGCTGGAGCCAGAAATGTCACGATCCCGGAGGAGATGATTTAAGGCATCAAATGTTCTTTGTTGAGATGGTGGAGATGGTCAACATACTGAAGAGGGCCGACTATGACAGGAAGTATGGACCTTACCCCAACCCCAATGTCAGAAAGACCAAGATCATGGTGAAAGTTGTGAAGAGTCTGCACCGTAATTTTGGGGTACGGCGATCCAAGGATCAACTGAGGAAGCGGTGGTCGAACCTCAAAATCTGGGAGCACGATCAGTATAGAAGGATCAGGAGAGTGCTGCAAAAAAGTAAGTAGTTGTGCTGTGTTCCTATTCGTTATTTTTATAACGTTCGTGCTGCTCCATATGCTTTTCTTTACTGTTGTACAGTTTAAAATGGCAACTTTCATGTTCATGGACACATTATTCGTTTGTAGGAAACATTGTTAGTTCGGCCAATAAAACACCAAGTTTTGTCCAGATGCATTTCAATACATTTTTCTGGCCTACTTCTCTTAAAATAAGTTTGTTGTCTAGATGGGTTTGTAACTAGAATGAAATGCAAACTAGATTCTGTGTAAGGAGAGGACACTCAGCAGCTGTTTACACATCTGGACGCTGGAGCACTAATCTGGGACACCAGAACATCCTTTTTATTAGGGGACCCACACAGGTGCTCCAGTGTATACTATAGGGGTGTCTCCATCTGTGAAGCTTGTACAAAACAGGTAAGTATTCAAGCTTGACAAAGGACAAAAATATTTCTTCATCTCTGAAGAACTCTGCCAAAACAGACAATTGTACCCCACTTCCAAGCAATGTTTCATATTCCTATTTATGCCATCAAATATCTGTGTGCTAAGTATACCTATTTTTTTTTGACATAGGGGAGAAAAGACTCGGAGGACACCACTCATCAGAGGAGACAACAGACCCCCCACATCATGAAGAAGTGGAAATTCCCCAAACCCAAGCAGAGGAGGAGGAGGAGGGAGACGTGATGGAAATTGTTACCACAGCAGGTGAGTGTCTGAGACCACAGCCTCAGGTAAGAGATGGATGCCTGCATATTTATAATACATGGTGTTTTGTTTTTTATATATTTTTAGGTGATCGTGATGTTGTGGAAGAAGGTCATTTCACCAGTGACAGTGCCCAGATCGTGATCGGGGAGATCATGGGTTGTAAGGCCCCTTTCACATGATCGGACCGTTCAGGTCCACCTGTCAGTTTTGACGGCGGACCTGAACGGGCGCTCCAGGTTAGCCTATGGAGCGACAGATGTCAGCGGAGACATGCTGTCCGTTTTCATCCGATCCCTCCATAGGCGGCAGCGGCGCCTGACAAGCCCCTCCCCGCTCAGTGAGCAGAGAGGGAGCTGTCATCAGCTGGCTCAGCAGAGATCAACGGACTGATCTCCCTCTGAGCCTGCGGACCGAGGCGGGCTCCGTGGAAAACGGAGTCCGCCTCGTGTGAATGAGGGCTAATAGGGACTTGGAAAACATCAAGCAAAACATCAATGATGTTCAAAACAAAATGAAGTACATTATTGATGTTTTAGGGAGAATGTAAAACCCCTAGAAATCCCTAACTTATTTGTGCTTATTTTGAAGATGCACACACTGTGTCAACATGTGCTATCTGCCATCACGGGAGATCAATGTACGCGTTTTTGTGGGTGCAACCCCTTCCTCAATAATAAAGTAGCTGAGAGGAAGGGGTTGCACCCACAAAACACGTCCCTTGAACCCCCATGGTGGCAGTTAGCATATGTTGACATTCAGCAATTTGTGTGCATCTTCAAAATTTGGCTTTTCCAGGGGTGACTTCACCCCATCAAACACAGTTTATAAATACTCATGTCTGATATTGCCTTCACTTTCTATAAAAGTTGAACTTTGTAAGTTCCAGAGTTGTGTATTTCTTTTTGGTTTTAAACATGCCTGTTTTACCTTAAAAGGAAATTTCTACTTTTTAATGTGACCTAAAAAATTGTTATACAACAAACATGTTGATTTGTTGTAAAAACCTTTTATAAACGCACATGTGATTGTGCTTGGATTAAAAAGATTGAGAATCAACAATGTGTGGCTTCTTCTTTCAATGCTCAAAAGCATTTTTTGTTGTAAAGTTGGTGTTTTCAGTGACAATGGGGGTTATTTACTAAAGGCAAATCCACTTTGCACTAAAAGTGCAGTTTCAGTGCAGTCTCAAGTGCACTTGTAGTGCAAAGTGTATTTTCCTTTCGTAAATAACACCCAACAGTGCTTTAGAATTTTACACAATCACGCCATTTTCAGGACTCCCCAAATTTCAGTCATGGTCAGCTAAAAGAAAGCCAAGCAGTAAATCTAAGCAAATATTCAGTTTAAAATATATTTTTATTTAAAAAATGTCTCAGATATTGTCTGGCATATCGATGGCCCCACTACCCGCAAAGTATTTCATGTATCTTAGACGGACCTCGTGGGCACTGTGGCGGGGCAAGCCAGGACGGCCAGCTTCAAGCGCCGTCAGGTTTGGTTCATTCATATTAATTCCGGCTTCAGGCCCAACTGAGCCAGCATAGTTCCAAGAATTTTCTCCTTAAAAAGTTGTGGAGAACACAGCAAGCCAGGATGATGTGATTGAGTTTATTTTCTGCCATGTGTATCGGTGTAAGAAATAGGCGGAACCGGCTGGCCATTATTCCAAACGTATTCTCCACCACTCTTCTGGCTCTGGCCAGCCGGTAATTAAAAACCCTCTGGTCCGGGGTGAGGGTCTTCATAGGGAATGGCCGCATAAGATGGCCCCCCAGCGCAAACACTTCATCCGCAATGAAGATGAATGGGAGTCCTTCCGCATTGTCTTCTGGAGGTGGCAAGCCCAAGCTGCCATTCTGGAGACACCTGTAGAACTCCGTGTGGGCGATGACTCCACCATCTGACATCCGGCCATTCTTCCCCACGTCCACATACAGGAACTCGTAAGTAGCCGACACCACCGCCAACATCACAATACTATTGAACCCCTTGTAGTTTTAATAGTATGACCCCGAGTTGGGTGGTGGGACGATGTGGACGTGTTTCCCATCAATTGCCCCGACGCAGTTAGGAAAGTCCCACCTCTGGGCAAAGTGGGAGGCCACAGTCTGCCATTCCTGTGGGTTGGAAGGAAACTGGAGTCAAACAAGAAAAATAAATTAATCATTTTGCACATGAACATGGAAAGCAGATTAGACACAAACATTCTTGGCCAACATCAGTATAACATTTATTTTAGGGAGTATTTAAAGACAAAGGTATAAGGTCCACCTATCAGATTCCTCCCCCACCCCTCTCATGGGGCATTTTATAAAATTTAGTGGGGGGGGGGGTGTTTTGGACAGGTAACCCTTTCTACTTCATTGAGAGATGAATGCCTAAATAATGTGTATTACTTTGGCCTTACTTACACTATTGGCAGTCCACTGGACAGGTAAGAAGTGTCATAATACAAAGATATAAATACACACTGTACACATTTTAGCACATTTTTACATTCTGCTATTACCTATCAAGATAATAATAGGATACAAAAACTTTTAACATTACCATTTGAAAGTATTCAGGCAGGCCCTTGCACTACATGCTTTGGGGAATTCATCCATAAATATGACCACAAAAGAGGTGGCTATAGTGTATATGGGTTTGGCAAAGTCAGCAGATTGGGAGGATTGAGGATAGATAGAGGATTGGTATCAGCTGAGTTAGCAGTTGGGGGGAGGGAGGGTTCCAAATGATTTTGGGACTCCAAAAAAAAAACCTCTGGCACTCTGCCAGAATTTAAAGCACACATCACTATTTTGCACATTTTAGGGGGTATTTAGGGTAAAGCACTACTATGGAGCTGACAAAATACATTGTTAATTGAGTAGACAAGGTGGATATATGCCCAGAAGAGCATGCTGGGGAGGTAAGTGAAGGCAAATATGTATGAAGGACAAAAAAAAATTATTTTTTTTAAATCCAGCATGCATGAGGACAAAGGGGACATTAACAGCATATTACAATCATGGTAATTAGGGAATGAGGAAAGAAATACAATACATTAGCAAACATTAAATAAAATAAAATGTGATGTAAAAGGATAAATCTTACCTTTTAATATACTCCTTCGGCAGGACCTGGATAATTGCAGACCAGGTCTCCGGGATAATGATCCCCAGAGCCTGGGGGGAGATGCCTGTCGAGAACTTAAGGTCCTGTAGGCTTCTCCCAGTCGCCAAGTACCGCAAGGTGGCGACTAGCCTCTGCTCCGGAGTGATGGCTTGCCTCATGCAGGTATCCTGCCTGCTGATATAAGGGGTTAGCAAAGCCAACAAACTGTGAAATACGGGGTCCGTCATCCTGAGAAAGTTCCTCAAGCCGCAAGGCTTTACTTCCTAATTCCCTTACCGAAGATGGCGGCAGCACCCGAGAGCCGAGGGTCAGATCGGCTTCGGGTGCCGACATCGCGGGCGCCCTGAACAGGTAAGTGTCCATATTCTAAAAGTCAGCAGCTGCAGTATTTGTAGCTGCTGACTTTAAAAAAAAAAAAACAAAAAAAAAAAACGGCGGAACTCCGCTTTAAATCTACTTTCCACTTTTATTATTAATTTATATATTTTTATATTTTTAATTTTTTTGTTTTTCTATATAGGATTTCCGATTGATATATTCTGTGAAGTGTGGGAATATTGTCATACCTGTTGATCTTTCATTCCAAGATTGTATTATATTATGTATTCACTAAAGGTTTCACACAATGATCTATCAATTAATTGATTCTAGATTGTTTAATACAGGGCTCAAAATTTCAAGTCCTGAGCAACTAGCCAGGCATTAAGAGTTACTCGCCTCCAGTTGCCCCACCCCTAAGTCCGCCCCTAAACACGCCCTCGTAAATTATCTAATGAAATTACACTGTTACATGTTTTATGAAGCATGAAGTTCCAAAAATAAATATTAAAGAGGTTGTAAAGGTAAAAATTTTTTCACCTTAATGCATTATATGCATTAAGGTGAAAAAACTTTTGACAATACCGCCGCCCCCAGCCCCCCCGTTTTACTTACCTGACACCTCGAATCTCCGCTGCTCGCTCCCGTCATCTCTATTGCAGCTCAGCCTGGTCGCTGATTGGCTACAGTGGATGGATTGAGAGCAGCGCAGCCGAGTGATAGTGAGCGTCTATAGCCGCCGGCTGTATCACGGGAGCGCGCCCGCAATAACTAACCACCATGCGAGGGAGCTCGCATTAAGGTGGTTAGTTCTTGCGGGGAGGAGCTGAAACAGCCGCCGAGGGACCCCAGAAGAGCAGGTTCGGGGCCACTCTGTGCAGAACGAGCTGCACAGTGAAGGTAAGTATGACATGTTTGTTATTTTTAAAAAAAAAAAATTTACCTTTACAACCCCTTTAACAACAACTTTAACAATATTAACATAAACAAAAAGAAAACAATACCACGCTAAGAGCACAAAGTAATAGGTGAAAATGTGCAGCTGCAACAAAAAAACACAAATATCAGTGTAGTAAACATAAAAAATATATATAAAAAGTGCGCTTGCAATAAAATGACTATCCTATATAGATAAATCATATGTGAACAAAATTATCAAAAAACAATTGTGAAAGTTCATATAATGCTTGGAAAATAAAGTCCATTCATAGAGAAAGTTCAGTGAAGGAAGACAGGTGAGTCCGATAGACGGGGATCCCACATCTAAAATTCAACCACCTCAGCCCGCATGAGAGGGAAGGGGAAGAGCAGAATGTGAAGGAAACGCCCAAACCCCAGGTGCATCCAGGTAACAAAATTGTGCGCTTACCAGAACTGATGGACCTCCTCTATGGCAAGGTCATGCACACAAGCAGATATAGCCCTCTGCAGGGACCAACAAACTCTACCGTCGGGATCCCAGGGTATCTTGTAATGTACCTAAGGCAGGTCAATGTGAAAAAACTTCACTGGTCCGAGAGGCCGTGAGTGCAGAAAAAACTCCAATGGTGTAGTATGGATGAGTAAACCTTTTATTGCACAGACATGCGGAGAACACTCATCCACCATAAAAACGTATTAAAAAGCTGGCAAGTAAAAAACAGTAACGAACACCCGTGTGCAATACAAACATGGGGCATACGACGAATATTAACATAAAACATATCCGTGCCCATCAAATGCAGCCTCACTGTGCCCATCAAATGCAGCCTCACTGTGCCCATCAAATGCAGCTTTACGGTGCCCATGAATGCAGCCTCACTGTGCCCATCAATGCCCTCACACTGTGCCCATCAATGAAGCCGGTCTAGGGGGATGGGACCTTGTAACAGCGCCGCCGAACACAAACCCAGCTCCGTGACACACAGCGGGAGATGCCCGCTGTGTGTGTGATACACAAGAGGAGGAGGCGAGAGAGAGGCCTCAGCACAGGTCAAAGTGGCCCCAGGGCAGTCCGGTCCTGCCGCTCTGTGTCCTCCGGCTAACAGGTTCCTGGCTGATCGCTTTAGGCAGAAGCGGTGAGGGCTTTTTTACAGGACATCAGTGCGGCCGGAGGGGGGGGGCAGAGAACCCCCCCCTCCGGGCTGCTCTGATGTCCTGTAAAAAAGCCTGCAATGCTTCTGTCTAAAGCGATCAGCCAGGAACCTGTCTGCCCCTGCTCCTCGCTCGCCCTACACTAAATTCCTCTCGCAAAATGCGAGCAGGCGAGTGGAGATATATACACACACACACACACACACACACACACACACACACACACACACACACACACACACACACACACACACACACACACACACACACACACACACACACACACACACACACACACACACACACACACACACACACACACATATATATATATATATATATGTGTGTGTATATTGTCCCATGTATGTGGTCATTTATAGGCATGAGGTTTTGAAGAAGGGCGTGATCTGTATTAGCCCGAAACTGTTATCATGAGTGCCTGAATTTTTTGATGTTTTAAACTTCATAAAAAAAATTTTCTCTTTCGTTCATCGATGGACACAGCGCCTCCTTAATCTTGACCATTGGGTTATATCTCCTCTGCAGGAGTAGGGCTAGGCAGAAAAAAAACACCTGGCTATGCCCATGGGCTGTCCTCAGTCAGTATATAACCCCCTCCCTGCTCTAGGTATTCAGTTTTTTTTCTGTCTAGTCAGGAGTAAGGACCTAGCTCCTTGCTGGGTTCTTTTGGTCCTATCAAATTTTCCTTTTTGTCTTTTTTTTTTTTTTTTCCCATGCATTTTCTCCTGGGAGATCTGCAATCAACTGCCGTGCTGGGCGATGGGCTGGATAATCTAGATCCAGTGGTCTCCCCAGTCCAGCCAGTGAGCTTGTGCAGACCGCAGCTATGTGCTAGGTCGGCCACGACGTAGCCTCAACGGACGGAGGCTGGCCCGCAAGTTAAACATCTTGCGGGGTCGCATACGAACGGGCTCTGGTCCGAGTCACAGCGGTCCCTTGGCTGACAGCCTCCCACTTTGGTGGTGAGGAGTTCTGTCTGGAGGGTTACCCGCACCATGGATCGGTAAGTACAGTCCCCCCTTTCCCCTTTTGTGCGGTTTGGGGTGGACGCGGGTACCCTCCAGAGATGGTCGGACCTGCCTGCAGGATCCCTCCTCCCATTCTAAAGTCCCCTGGTTAAACTGGGCTTCCCCCTCCCCCCACGTATTGGTGGGAGTCCCAGGGCAAGCAGCAGAGACCCTGGGGCTGATGAGGTCACAGTGGCCATTTTCTGTTGGTCTGGCTGGTCTTCGACTGGCGGCCATGTTTGTGTAGCCGATGTCACGGCGGCCATTTTTCATTAGTCTAGACGCTAGAGACAGCCAGAACCTCGTGGAGATGCCAGAGCTCCTCTTCCTCCTCCTTCCTCTTCCTCTTCCTCCCCTATGCTTCTCTTCCTGTCCCAGGATATATGAAATGGACGCCGACATTGGTGTTGCTGGGTCCGAATTGCGGCGCTCCTCTGTTTGGTAGGATGAGTCTTTGGGGGTCCTTGTGTATCTCCCTCTCTGCTGATAGGTACCCTGGCCGTTGGGGTGTCCCTTAGTGGTGCCAAAGTTCCTTTGTACTACAGGGTCTTCTTTTTTATGGAGCCTCAGGGTCACATCTCACCCACTGATCCCCTCTTGGAGGTGGCAGGTCCCTGGGAACCCCAGCTTCCCATGGTTGCGCTGACTATGTCCTTGAGTCATTAGTATCCCGGGTGGAAGTAACGTGTGGGCAAAGACACAGGAGGAAACCTCCCCCACCTTCCCCTGCTCAGTCTGTCTCATCTGATTCTGAGCCTGATGCCACTGGGGACGTGGCCCGTCCAGGGGGGTTTAATATCTCGCCCCCTGACCCGTCCGATAGTGAGGATGAGTCCTCTGCAGTCTGAGCAGTGAGTGAAAAAGCACTGGTGGACGCACTTGTTACTGCGGTGCGGGAGACTCTAAAGATGGGGGATGTGGCTGACAGGGCCACAGACATAGCTGTGTCCTTTGGTATGCATAAGTCACCTTGCACACCTAGGGTGTTTCCTTATCTGCCTTATTTTGATAGGTTTACCTATAAGGAATGGGAACGACCAAAATCACCCTTTGTGGTCCCCAAATGTTTCTCAATACGCTACCCCTTTGAAGAATCAATTTTAAAAAAGTGGACAACCCCACCAGTGGTGGATCCTCCTGTTTCCAGGTTGAATAGAGCAACCATGATTCCAGTAGAGGAATCCCCGTCCTTTAAGGACCCGGCTGACAGGAAAGCGGAGACACTGGCACGCAGCATGTTTACTATGGCTGGGTTGGCATTGCGTCCAGTCTGGGCCTCGGCCCTGGTGTCGTAGACCCTAACTGAATGAGCCAAGCTTTTGCGCTAGGGACTGGGTAGTGAGCAGGTTCCCGCTGCTTATGTTGATTTAGTGGACCAGTTGGTCCATGGGCTACAGTATATATGTGATGCAGCTCCTGTGCTGCCCAAGCTTTCTTTTTCAGCGGTGGTGATTAGACGTGTGCTGTGGCTTAAGAACTGGTCGGCAGGCCAAGCCTCTAAAAAAGCTCTCGTTGATCTGCCCTTTCAGGGCGACTGCCTGTTTGGGGCTACCCTGGATGACATCATAAAGGGTGTCACAGGAGGAAAAAGTACCTTCCTGCCTCAATCTAGGAAAGGCAAGGAACCTTGTTGCAGATGGGGCGATCCTTCTCAGCCCATAAGAAATTCTTCTGGGCTCCCGGGACAGCAGATAAAGGAAATAGATCTCTCATCTTCTCCGGGAAGTTCCAAGTAATCTTGGTTTGGTAAGCCTAGAGCAGGCTTCTCTGGATCCACTGACAAGACTCCTTCAGCATGAAGGTCTGCCCTCACCCATTGCTGGGGTGGGGGGACATCTTCGCTGGTTTCCAGATTCATGGACCTCCTTTGTGATCGTCAAGGGGGTCCACGAATTTAACCTTTTGGGGGTACCAAAGAAGGGGGACAGAATTTGTCCACTTTGGGGGGTCCTGTGTCTTCTTGTGTGGGTATAATTCCTGTAAAGGTTCAGGTGACGTCCAAACTACCCAAGGTCCCCTCTAGCCCTGTCCAGCAAATTGGGCTACCTGGGTCTGACTCTGGAGTGAATGCTGACCAGGTCAGTAGTTTTTTTTCTCAAATGTCTGCCCCTTCAGCAGGTTCAGTTCAATGGGAAGTAACTGAGGCTCATGACATCTTGCGAGTTCCTCTGGTAGATGCCGCAGTCATCCTAGTGTCACTGTGGGGCCTATGCCTTCCTCTTCTGCAGTGCTTATGAAGGACCGAGAGCGAAAGTCTTCCGGTGGCCGCAAATGTCCCTTGGAAACTACCTCTAAGGGAGGACCAGTTGTACCGAGGGCTGAGCTTCCATCCTGCTTTACAGTAACTGTTTTTTATGGCCTAGCCATTGAAAGCCAGGTACTGGGAGAGATGCAGGTCTGTCGGGATCAGTGATCCCTACTATGGTGAAGGCGAGGAAGTTGACCTCTAGTAAGATATACCATCGTACGTGGAAAGCGTACATTTCTTGGTGTCGATTGGCGTTCATCCTTGATCCTTTTCTGTGGCTCGGATCTTAGCTTTTCTTCAACAGGGCATTGAGCAGAAGTTGGCTTTGAGCACCATCAAGGTCCAGGCATCTGCCTTAGCAGTCTTCTTTCAGCGACCCCTAGCCACTCACTCTTCTGTCTGGCATGTGGCTCCGACTGTACACTCTCTTTTGCCACCATGAGTTTTAAACTTTGGTGCTATCGGTTCTCCAGAAACCTCCATTCAAGAATATTCGGGAGATTCCCTTACCTATGTTGTCCCAGAAGGTGGCAATCCTGGTGGCTATTACCTCGGCCCGCAGGGTTTCAGAGTTGGCGGCATTATCCTTTCGTTATCCCTATTTAGTACTCCATAGAGATAAAGTGGTTCTTTGTCCCTGTCTGTCATTTTTGCCCAAGGTTGTCTCTGACCTCCATTTGAATGAAGACATTGTGTTGCCGTCCTTGTGTCCCACGCTGGCTCATCCCAAGGAATTTGCTTTGCATACCTTGGATGTGGTTCGTGCGATTTGGGTGTATCTGGAATCCACTGAGTCCTTCCGGAGGTCAGACTCACTATTTTTGTTTACACAAAGACCAAGGAAAGGGCTGGCCGCTTCTTCGGCTACAATCTCCAGATGAATCAGATTGTGACTCAGGCCTATTCTGTTAAGGGTCGGGTTCCTCCTTTCCCCTGTCACAGCGCATTCTACTCGGGCGCTTAGTACTTCTTGGGCCTTCCGTCATCAATCTTCAATATCACAGGTTTGCAAGGCGGCCACTTGGTCATCAGTGCGTACCTTCACTAAATTATATAAAATAGATATTTTGGCATCTGTGGATGCTTCTTTTGGCCGCAAGGTTTTGCAGGCTGCTGTTTAAGGGGTGTTTTTTCTTTAAATATTTTTTATTTCAGATGGGGCTCCTGTGACCCGGTTAAGGCTCCTGTGTCCTGGTTAGGGCTCTTGTGGTTAGCATTGGGTTACTTTGCCCACCCCTCATTTTTCTTTGGCACTGCTTTTGGACGTCCCAATAGTCAAGATTAAGGAGGCGCTGTGTCCGTCGATGAACTCAACAGAAAATGGGATTTTTGTACTCACCGATAACCGGGGTTATCTACTGGCTGAGGACAACCCATGGGTGTAGCCAGGTGTTTTTTTGTTCTGCCTAGTCCTACTCCTGCATAGGCGATATAACCCAATGGTCAAGATTAAGGAGGCGCTGTGTCTGTCGAACTCAGAAAAATGGATTTTACGGTGAGTACAAAAATCCCATTTTTTTGTGCAGCAATCCCACTTGATTTATACTCTCTATCTATATACAGTTGTGCTCATAAGTTTACATACCCTGGCAGAATTTATGATTTCTTGGCTATTTTTCAGAGAATATGAATGATAAAACAAACTTTTCTTTCACTCGTGGTTAGTGTTTGGCTGAAGCCATTTATTGTCAATCAACTGTGTTTACTCTTTTTTTAATCATAATGGCAACAGAAACTACCCCGATTTAAAAGTTTACATTCCCTGGTGATTTTGGCCCGATGACATGCACACAAGTTGACACAAAGGGTTTGAATGGCTATTAAAGGTAACCATCCTCACTTGTGATATGTTTGCTTGTAATTTGTGTGTGTATAAAAGGTCAATGAGTTTCTGGACTCCTGACAGACCCTTGCATCTTTCATCCAGTGCTGCACTGATGTTTTTGGATTCTGAGTCATGGGGAAAGCAAAAGAATTGTCAAAGGATCTGCGGGAAAAGGTAGTTGAACTGTATAAAACAGGAAAGGGATATGAGAATGCCAATCAGCAGTGTTCAAATTTTAATTATGAAGTGGAAAATGAGGGGTTCTGTGGAAACCAAACCATGGTCAGGTAGACCAACTAAAATGTCAGCCACAACTGCCAGGAAAATTGTTCGGGATGCAAAGAAAAACCCACAAATAACTTCAGGTAAAATACAGGACTCTCTGAAAACATGTGGTGTGGCTGTTTCAAGATGCACAATAAGGAGGCACTTGAAGAAAGATGGGCTGCATGATCGAGTTGCCAGAACAAAGCCATTACTATGCAAATGCCACAAAGTATCCCGCTTACATTACGCCAAAAAGCACAGAGACGAGCCTCAAACCTTCTGGCACAAAGTCATTTGGAGTAATGAGCCAAAATTGAGCCTTTTGGCCACAACCATAAATGCTACATTTGAAGAGGAGTCAACAAGGCCTATGATGTAAGGTACTGAGGTGGATGGCTGATGTTTTGGGGATGTGAGCTGCAAAGGCACAGGAAATTTGGTCAAAATTGTTGGCAAGATGAATGCAGTATGTTATCAAAAAATACAGGAGGAACATTTGCATTCATCAGCCAGAAAGCTGCTCATGGGACGCACTTGGACATTCAAACATAACAATAAGCCATAACACAAGGCCAAGTTGACTTGTTATTGGCTACAGCAGAACAAAGTGAAGGTCCTGGAGTGGCCATCTCGGTCTCCTGACCTCAATATCATTGAGCCACTCTGGAGAGATCTCAAACGTGTAGTTCATACAAGACAGCCCAAGAATTTACAGGAACTGGAGGCTTTTTGCCAAGAGTAATGGACAGCTTTACATCCGAGAAGATAAAGAGCCTCATCCACAAATACCACAAAAGACTTCAAGCTGTTATTGATGTTAAAGGGAGCAATACACGGTATTAAGCACTTGGGTATGTAAACTTTTGATCAGGGTCATTTGGGTAGTTTCTGTTGCCATTATGATTTAGAGTAAGAACAGTTGATTGATAATAAACTGCTTCAGCCAAACACTAACCATAAGTGAAAAAAGTTTGTGTTTATCATTCATATTTTCTGAAAAATAGCCAAGAAATCATAAATTTTGCCAGGGTAAACTTATGAGCACAACTGTATATATTTTTTGCCTGCTCATGATTGATAGCAGTCAGCAGAGCTTCTGCTCATTTACTAAACTCTGGTGCAACTGCTCTTGCAGTGTGCAACTGCACTTTGCAAAATACACAGTCTATTTGCATAGATCTGTCTGTTTACACACATTACACTTGTTAGACACACTGTTAACCCCTTGATTGCCCCTTGATGTTAAGCCCTTCCCCTCCAGTGGCATTAGTACAGTATACAATATTATTACTGATCACTGTATTAGTGTCACTAGCGACATTGGTGTCAGTTGGCATCCCTCCCAGCCAGTGTCAGATAGCACTAGATTGCTTTTCTCACTATAACTCACCACCATTCCTAGTATAGTGTCTTGACTGTTGTATAACAGATGTGTTTAACTCCCCCATAAACTATACTACCCCACTTATAAACGTATTCATTAACCGAGACCACACCGTACTCTTGGGGTAACAAAGGCCGTAGCAGCCTACTTTATTTAACAAATATAATGACTTAAATATCAAAAATATAAAAACGTATAAATGGAAAACATATCTGTTATAAAACCTTTGAAATCTAACGTTGGTCTGAGCAGGAAATCCATAAACCTCTGTGTTAATAAACCTTCTTGCACTGCAGTCCCTCTCAAATGTATTATCCCTGCCTCAAGCAGACAAGCTGGCTCAAAGACTACCCCTGACCGCAGTGCCCCATTATCCCTTCCCGGCTAACCTCCGTCAACCGGGAACCACCATCAGGACCCCTCCAACGATAGTCCCGATCTCATCCTTCTGATATCTTCTTTTCCTGCACAGACCAACGTCCGTCACCGCTACGACATCCCATTGCCAGTACCTGTGAAGAAAAACAGAAAAAACACTTCCCAAACAACCAAAAAACTGCTAACCATAGGGAGGGTGGGTGGGAACTTTCCACCACGCTTTTGTGACTCATCCCAGGGGGGGCCCCCTTATCAAAGCTCCTCCAGCCCCTCCCCCTCAGCTCTATACTCACCACCCCTTAAAAACTAGTTAAATCCCTGTTAACCCCGTCATGCCCGCCCTGCGCTTATTCTCCTGTCTGATATTGCTCCGGGCTTTCTTGACTGTTGTATAACAGATGTGTTTAACTCCCCCATAAACTATACTACCCCACTTATAAACGTATTCATTAACCGAGACCACACCATACTCTTGGGGTAACAAAGGCCGTAGCAACCTACTTTATTTAACAAATATAATGACTCAAATATCAAAAATATAAAAACGTATAAATGGAAAACATATCTGTTATAAAACCTTTGAAATCTAACGTTGGTCTGAGCAGGAAATCCATAAACCTCTGTGTTAATAAACCTTTTTGCACTGCAGTCCCTCTCAAATGTATTATCCCTGCCTCAAGCCGACAAGCTGGCTCAAAGACTACCCCTGACCGCAGTGCCCCATTATCCCTTCCCGGCTAACCTCCGTCAACCGGGAACCACCATCAGGACCCCTCCAACGATAGTCCCGATCTCATCCTTCTGATATCTTCTTTTCCTGCACAGACCAACGTCCGCCACAGCAAACAAGGGTAATTCCCTTACCCTTGGATGCCCCTCCACACCCGAAGTGCTCGTTGTATACCGTCTTGAAGGCCCAAAGCCCACATGTCTATGCCTACCTCGTTTAAATGAACCCCATCCTTTTTTAAATATCTCCAGGTCTCAAATTCCAACTCTAGATGACGTATTGCCAACCCTCCCTTCCGTACCATGATTTTGGTCACCTCCCTATTAATCTTCCTCCTGGCTCTATTAATACCTTCCACTGATCTGGCCATTCTCCATGTTGTACGCGCCACTATATCTGACCATACAACGACCATATCAGGAAATTGCTCCATCAAGCGGTCAATATCTGATTTGATGTCTCGTGTAATGTCTAACATGGACCTAATCCCCAAATCATTGCCGCCCACATGTAGTACTAACACGTCAGGCATTCTGTCCCTGGCTGCATAACGCTGCACCTCAGGAACCAACCGGCCCCATAACATTCCCAGGACTCCAAACCATTTTATGTAGGCTTCCTTTCTGTCAAAACCCAACTGCCTACCATCGTACCTCACGTCCCCTCTCCGTGCCCCCCAGCAGACATAGGAATGGCCCATGATCCAGACCATCCCAGTCGCCGAACCTGAAATTAAAAGAGGAAAAAACAACATACACTATAACATGACCATCTTTTTTAAAAATCATACCCGGGCAGACTGAAGAGTCCTGCCCACTTGATTACCTCACAAACCTACTACCAGGTGGGGCCTAACGTAAGACCTGAACCTGTTGGACTCCCACCGCCCGATCCGTTTTACTGCCTCCATATCCATCCCTTGCCTCGCTGCTTCCGTTGCTGCTCCTATCCTGAATGAGTGGGATGAAAATGCTTTGCCCTCCAAACCCAACTGCTCCAGGCATTTTCTAAATATAGCCCCAAACTGAAAACGTGACAGCGGCGTTCCATCCTCGTGTACCAAAAACGCGCCTAGCCCCACCGGGCGAACCTGCATAAAAACACTTACCGCTTCCAGTGGGCATAAAGGCGAACCCGGAATTGGAAACGCCTGTACCAGCTTCCCCCTGCCCTCCTGATCTGTTTTTGATTTTTTTAACCACAAGGACAGCCTTCCCCTACTGCACTCCACTTCCTGGCTTCCAATTCCCCCTTGTACTTTCTTTGAAGGACTGACCAGTTCCCCAATTCTGAATGCCCCAAAAAACGCCAACAAAAACGCTACTGTAAACAATTTTATCTCAAATTCCGATGCACACACCTCCCTCAATTTAGCTATTATACCCTCGAGAATCTCAAATGTCACGGGCTTCCTGGTATCCTTCCGAACCACCGATCGCCTGTAACCTTTTACGGCCTGTCGCACCCAGAAATCTTTGGTAAAATCAGGCCGCCCCTGTAATTTGAACAGGAAGGCTAGACCTGACAGTTGTGCATTCACTACCGATGCAGACACCCCCTCTTCCATTTTCCTGGCTACGTAATATAAAACGAGTAAACGTCCTGCTTGCCCCTTCGGCTCTTCACCCACCTCTTGTACAAACGCCAACCACTCCTTCCAAACCCTCTTGTATGCTGCCCACGTAGACCCACTTACCGACCGCTTTATCCATCCCGTGATGATTCCAACGCAATCCCCCACAACCATTCTGGACAAGGCACTCCTTGTTGCTCCGCATCCGGCGCCAACTGTCGGAACCTGTCCCACTGGAAGCAAGATAATGCATCAGCTATCACATTCTCCACTCCTGGCAGGTGTACAGCGTGAATGAAAACATTCAGTTGTAAGCATCTCAGCACCAAATGTTGAAGTAATCGAATAACCGGCGGAGAAGACGCCGTGTTCTTATTGATTACCTGCACCACCCCCCAAATTGTCCCCATGGAAACGCACCTTCAGATCCCTGAAAGATGCTCCCCACAACTCCACTGCAAGCACTACTGGAAATAATTCCAACAGCACCAAATTCTTCGTGAAACCCGCCGCTATCTAGAACTGTGGCCAGGGGCCCGCACTCCATTGTCCCTGGAAGAAAGCTCCAAAACCTGAAGACCCTGCTGCATCCGTAAAAAGCTCCAGGTCGAAATTACTGACCGGTCCTGCCATCCATAACGCTCGGCCATTGAATGACTCCAAAAAGGTATGCCATACCCTCAGGTCATCCCTATGCGCCTTAACCAAGCGTACAAAATGTCTCGGGGACTTAATACCACTCGTACTTGCTGCCAGACGCCGACTGAACACCCTCCCCATAGGTAAAATGCGGCAAGCAAAATTAAGCTTGCCTAACACCGATTGCAATAGGCGCAGTTGCACTTTTCGCAATCCAATCAGCCTCGCGATCTCTGTTTTCAGGTCCGCCAACTTTGCCTCCGGTAACCTGCATTCCATGGCCTCCGAATCCAGGACGATGCCTAGAAACGTGATGACCGTACAAGGTCCCTCAGTTTTTTCAGGCGCCAGTGGAATGCCAAACCTGTCTGCTATGTGTTCCAGCGTCGCCAAGAGCATCGCGCAGATCCTGGACTCAGCCGGTCCTATGCATAGGAAGTCGTCCAGGTAATGAATTAAAGAATTCACACCCGAAACCTCCCTTACCACCCACTCTACAAAAGAGCTGAATTGCTCAAATATCGCACATGATATAGAGCAACCCATCGGTAGGCATTGGTCGACGTAGAACTCATCGTCCCAATGGCATCCCAGCAACCTAAAACTTTCAGGGTGCACTGGTAGCAGCCTAAAAGCTGATTCTATATCCACCTTAGCCATCAGTGCCCCTTTTCCGTACCGGCGCACCCACCCTACGGCTGCATCAAATGACGTATATGTCACTGAGCATGCTTCTTGATCTATGGCGTCATTCACCGACCCCCCTTTTGGAAAGGACAGGTGGTGGAAGAGCCTGAATTTATTGGGTTCCTTCTTCGGCACTACCCCCAGTGGTGACACCACCAGGTCAACCAAAGGTGCCGACGCGAATGGCCCCGCCATCCTTCCCATTGCAACCTCCTTACGTAGTTTTTCACCAACCACGTCCGGGTGTTGCAAAGCGGACCGGAGGTTGGGTGGAACGGGAGGAACTACCGCCAGTGCACAGGGTATTCGGAAGCCCACTGAGAAACCTTCTTCCAATAATTTTGCCGCTTTCCTATCCGGATACCTACCGAGAAACGGCCGCATCCTTCCCACTCTCACCGGAGTCCTCCCTCTTGTGTCCAGCCTCCCCTGAACGACCTTTAGCCTGCTTGAAGCATCTGGATGCTGAATGGGCTCCATTGCACCCCGAACACTCATGCTTGAATCTACATGAACTGCCGAACTTGCATGTCCCTGAGTTATATTGCCAGCACACCCCTTTTTTGTTTCCGGCCGACTGTCCTTGTGCTGAAGTTCCGCCGCCCCCCCCCCCTGAAAAAACTGGTTCGGTGCCCGCGCAGACGTCATTAAACGCATCCAGAGGCTGATATCTTTGTGGTCCCAACGCAGCTCTTTCCGGACTGCCCTCCGTTGCCGAAACTGCTCATCATACCTCAGCCACGCAGTCCCACCATAGACTCTGTACGCTTCCCCAATAGAATCCTGATAGCAAAACAGCGCCGAACAATGTTCGGGCTGTTTTTCCCCTATAACACTTGCCATGATGGCGAACGCCTGCAGCCAATTGGTAAATGTACGCGGGATTAACCGGTATCTCCTTTTTTCTTCGTCCTCTTTTTTGGAATCGTCAGGTTTTACTCTATCTAGATTGAATTTTTCCAGATGGAGTAAAGAAAAGATCTCCACATACTCACCTTTCCACAGCTTCTCTCTGACTTCCTGCTTCAGATGTGCTCCTAACGGCCCTTCATAACACACATATACTTCACATTTTGCTGCATCCGCAATTCTAATTATATCTTGCCTTGCCACAGCCGTCTTGCCTGTCCCCTGCGCAACGACCGTCCCCTCCCCTTCCTTGGCTGGCACCGTGCCGGCCGCTGCGACCGCCGGCATCTCTGTACTTACCCCTGACCCTGCATTTTCCCCCGCTCCTGCTATCGGCGGGACCCAAGCTGCCGCTGGCCCCACTGCTGTTTTGCCAGCCTGTTCGAACTTCCGAACTAGATCTTTAATTCCTTCCAAGAAGCCCAACAAACCTACCGCACCCCCGGAGGTCTCCCCTGTCCCCCCCCTTTCTGTCCCAGACCCTGACCCTCTGCTAGGCCCACTGCACTCTTGCAAACATGGTACAATAGTTACTGACTTACCGGGCTGCATAGGTGTCGCCCCATCAGCCGATCGTCTGCCGTCCACCTCTGCTGTCCTCCCTGAACGCAGGGCCTCCTCTTCTTCTGACTCAGATCGATCGTCCGCAAGGTCCAGCACCAAATCTTCCTCCTCTGCGGATGAGAGCCCACCAGGCCCGCTGGCTGTTACTGCCTCAGGCATACTCTCCCTCCCCTGAGCAGCGCGTCCGTGTGGCGACTTCTTGACAGCCTTACCAGGACCGGTGTGCTGTACCGCAGTCCTGGGGGCCGCTGTTCTCCCATTTCTCTGCTCCCTCAGTCCAAGGTCAGGGCGCTGTGTGTCTCCTGCCGCTGGAGGCCCGGAGCTCCGGTCTGCAGTCCTACTCTGTATCTGTCCCCGTTCTGTCTCTGGTAGCCTGGGGGAGGGGCCAGCGCGCTCGCGCTCCCCGCGTCTGCTAGGCCTCGATGTGGCCCTGTCTTTTCCCTGCCTGGTGCTGCCTACGCTGGGTTCTCGGTTGTCCTTTCTGGCTGGGCTGCCGCTGAGGAACCGGGCCGTCCGTTTGGGGGGTGGGCCCGCCGTAGATACCCCCCGGCTCCCCCCCGCCTGCCGCTGTACCTCCGCACGCTGCTCCGGCGAATACCGCTGCGGAGGTCTGGCCCTGCGGGCTCTGGTAACGCTCTTGGCCGCCTGCTCAGGCGCCGCATCAGTCCCCCTGAGTGCCGAACCTAACGCCGCCTGTAGCCACTCGGGACCCCGCACTGCTGCCTCCTCTCTGAGCTGGGCCAGGATTCTTTCCACCTCTGCCATGCTGCTGCTCTCAACTAAACTTTCCACCACGCTTTGGTGACTCATCCCAGGCGGGGCCCCCTTATCAAAGCTCCTCCAGCCCCTCCCCTCGGCTCTATACTCACCACCCCTTAGAAACTAGTTAAATCCCTGTTAACCCCGTCATGCCCGCCCTGCGCTTATTCTCCTGTCTGATATTGCTCCGGGCTTTCTGTACAGATCAGTATGTTGATCATGGTCAGAACTATACTAGTGTCCCCAAAAATGCAGTTTGGCTTTTACCAAAGACCTGTAGCAGACATTTTGGCCTAAATTTATGAAGAAATTTGATTTTATTGGATATATTTTATAACCGAAAGTAGAAAATTATTTTTTTTTCTCAAAATTGTCTATTTTTTGTTTTTATATAATAAAAGTTAAAAAAACGGAAATCAAATTACACTATTTTTTATTTTTATATAATAACATATAAAAATAAAAACCGACAATTTAAAAAAAAAAAAAAAATCTACTTTCTGTTAAAAAAAAAAAAAAAAATTCCAATAAAGTCAAATTTCTTCATAAATTTAGGCCAAAATGTCTGCTACATGTCTTTGGTAAAAGCCAAACTGCGTTTTTGGGGACACTAGTATATTTCGGATCAAACACCACCTAAAGAAAGCTGTGTGTGGAAAAAAAAGAAAATTATTTAATTTTCATTTGGGTACAGTGTTGCATGACGGCGCAATTGTCAATTAAAGTAGCACAGTGGTAAGTTGCAATATATTTCATTTTTGCTCTTGGCTGTTGATTAACTTTAGCGATAAACCTATTTCACCTACAAAAATCGTCCCTTTTGCTGGCTACAGTTATCATGGAAACAAAGTGAAGGGCAAACCCAAATTTTGCCAATTTTACCAGAACAATGGATGGAGGTACAAGCATTTGCTTAGCAGGGTAGATTTGGTGCCCTCTGAACTTGTGATACAGATTAAATAACCCCGCATGCCTAAAAAGGATGATCTCCAAATTTCTCATCAATTAAAACATAGGACAGCTGAGGCTTGTAGTTCTACAAAAAATTTAGGAAGTTTGTGTTAGGGTTACAGTATATAGACATTGTGTGCAAGAGCATAAATATTTGTCATAATCCAAAATATAATTTTATCTACAGTGGTCTCCAAACTGAGGCCTAGGGGTCAGATGCAGCCCTTTGCTTGCCTTTATCTGGCCCTTGTGGTACTATTCCTTACACTAAAACTAACGTCAGGGCACTATTCCTCCTCCCACTGACACAAATGATGGGGCACTATTCCTTCCACTGATGCCAATGATGGGGCACTATTCATTCCACTGATGCCAATGATGAGTCATTGTTTACTCACATTCACGTTGGGGCATTGTCCACAGTTCGACCCCCTCAAAATCTGAAGGAAAGTAAACTGGCCCTTTGTTTAGAAAGTTTGGAGACCCCTGATCTACAACACTGGTTCCTAGTAGTGTACTGACCATGTAACAAGGTGTTAGCCTCACATTGTTTACCTTTAGTTAGATTTCTGCTGTAGTTCTGACATTTTATTGCTACATGTTTCCCATCTATCCTTAATTCCATAATGGAGGTTGTTTAATAGAAGTACTTGTCTTCTGCCTTGTTAATAGGGGATAGTCGGCCAGGGCACCAGTGTGTCCTTTGCCTCAGACCTCGGGTGCCATCTTGAACACAGAGTTCTCCTGAGATCTGGGTAGCCATCTTTGAGACAGAGGGTGTATATATATATATGTATGTGTGTATATATATATATATATATATATGTGTATGTGTATATGTATATGTATATGTATATGTATATATATATATGGTGTCTACCAAAATAAAAAATATTAACCATTCCTTTATTTTAATCTTTAATAATAAAAAAAAAATGTAGTTTTATATGTACGTTAACATCATTTTTATAGTGTCAATAGTTTTATTACCCATGTTTATTTTTTTGTTTTGTTTTTTACAGAGGAAGTAAAGTCACAGGTCTTGCCTAGCTTTCATCAGGCTCCCAATCTCAAAAGCGTCACCAAAAGTGAGTAATGGGGAAGATGGGTCTGGGTGGAAAGAAAGGTGCGTTTATGAAACGATGTGAAAGAAGAACGTTGTTAAGAGTGGCCAATCGGACTCAGTGGGTACTTTAGGGCTCATTCAAACAGCTGATTAGTGCTGTCCTCTATGGACTGCCTGCATGCAGCTCCGGGGTGGATGCACGTGCATCTGCCAGCGGCTCTGCATGGAGGATGCACTAATCTGCCGTCTGAATGAGCCCTTATTCAATACACCTGTCTAGTACTCGTAAAGTGGTGAACATAGTTAGCAACAATGCTCTTCTGTTTGTGGAATTCTAACGATGCTTAGTTGGTATTAGCAATTCTATATGATCCAAAAAAATTTACCTGGCATTGCCAGCCTGAACCAATGACATAATACTGCTTAGATCTATATATTCATGTTGTGTATGACAAATTCTGGCCCCTAATCTTCAAGCTCGGCAGATATCAAGATTCATGCAATCGGGGAATATTTAGCAATTTTTAGGTAAAAATGTGCATTTATTTTTATTTTTTTTAAGGATCCTGCAGAGCATTGCTCTTGCGATCAGCAGATCACTGGTGCAGCCTGGTGCAATGTTCAGCTCCTGTAGACTCTCAGGATAGCTGTCTGCTCGTACCTCGCGCGGGCAGGCAGTTACCTGAGAGCAGGAAGATCAATGGACTACTAGGATGCCCTTGACGCTCATTGAATACTACAAGCCATCAGCTGCAATGGCTGCTATTTGTAGGCATTAATTCACAGGAAACTGTGAATGAACGCGCGGTCATGTGGAGGGGGGGGGGGGGGGGGGCTGCAGATGCCAAAACATGTTACATGTTCCACCCTAGAAACCGGTGTAACATGTTCCAAAAGTGAACTTATCATTTATTGATCCACTGTGGTTATTTTCCTGGTCCTTGTTCCTTGTCATGATTTTTTTGTTCATTTTCAGGTTTCTCCATATTGTAGCCCAGCTTCTCTCCATGTTGCAGCTGTCCACCTAATTTACCTTGTGTTGTAGCCTTTCGTCTTCATAGTTCCTCATGTTGTAGCCAGTACTGTTCAAGGTTCTCTGTATTGATGTCAATTCTGTCCATGATGGCCTGTCCTCTTCATGGTTCCCTGTGGTGTAACCAGTTTTTCTTGTGTGTTAACACCCATTTTCTTTATAGTTCCCTGTTGTGACAGACTTTGGACACCCAGTTGGGTATTTCCGTCAAGAAGCTTCTTCCCAAGTCCTGGAACACGAGACCAATGGGTCTGGCTATGTTACCCCTAAGAACCAGGCAACACCAGTTTTGGAGTACACAGAAATAGAACTGTTTATTAGAACAAGAGTACAGTCTTGTATACACTTGTGGAGGAGGTCCCCCCCTCCTGATCATATTACCCTAACAATACATCTATAACCAGAAACATAAATATAAATTAACATGAGCTAATTAACTAATCATTTAGCCAGCCTAGGTGACTCGAAGGTTTGACCTTTCACGCCAGCCTTGTCTTCTAGCTCAGAAGACACAATCCACATTATCATAAGGATAAACATGGGACGCCTTTACACAATAGCAGGAGCTCCCAGTAGCAGACTATGTATCTCCTACATTGTACAGAGGCCAATGTGATCAGTTCTTTCAAGTAACATGTATAGTTCAGAATCAAAAAAAACAGGAATAATCTTTATATTTTTCCTGGGAGATATTGTGGATAAATATTACTGTGCTATTTGCTTGGACACCCTGTGCCCCTAATAGACACAGGGTACCTTAGACGTAAAAGGGAAATTGGGGGGGGGGGGGGGCCTGAAACAAAGGTTTTCCAGTTCTCTCCAAAAGCCCCTGTCCCAGCTAGGTCTGTCACACCCGTGTTGTAGCCTGTCCTCTTTCCGGTTCTTAGTGGTGTAGCCAGTGCTCTTTATGTAGTTGTCTGTGTTTGTTGACCATTTTCTTAATGGTTCCCTGTGTTGTAGCCATCTTTTTCATGGTTTCCCATGTTGAAACCCATCCTCTTTGTGAGTACTCTTATTGTAATCTACTTTTCATTGTTAACCGTTTTGTAGCATATCCTCTTCATGGTTGTCTGTGTTTGAGGTTCAGAGATTGTCTCCTAATGACCATTGCTGCAAAGAGCCCCTATATAATCTGTTAAGGATTTTCTGTCAGCTGGAACAAGTCTGGCCATTCTCCTCTGTCCTTTTGTCATTAACAAAGTGTTTTCATCACACAAGCTCTGTTTACTGGACATTTTGTTTTTTTGCACCAACCTTTCTAAACTCTTCTAAAGATCCCATGTTCGATGTTGCCAGCACCATGTCTGAAAAGACTTGTTAAATGATTATTACCATCTGAGTATCACCTTAATTAAATTAGATGTTCAGTAATTTGTGCTTTCTGTGAGTCCTAGGTGTCTGTGGCGTGGCCCCTCTCTCTGCCCAGTGGCTTCTGAATCGAGTTATTGGTGGGGAGGAAGCTTGCCCCAATTGCTGGCCATGGAATGTGGAGCTGATGTTCCAGGAAAGCTTTTTGTGTAGCGGGGTGATTCTGTCAGCGAACTGGGTGCTCACAGTGGCCCACTGCTTACTGTAAGCCACAATAACAGATTATTTTTTTAAAAATGTAAATAAATGACAAATGCTTAGACTGAAACCATGCTTGACATGTATCCAAAGCCAAAACTTCTGGAAGGGTTATGTCTGTGTTCCATTGAAGACATTCTCTTCACTTCCTGCCTCAGCATGATACAGTGGGGGAAATAATTATTTGATCCCCTGCAGATTTTTGTAGGTTTGCCCACTTGCAAAGACTTGCGATGCCCTTTGAACACCATGATCGGCTGCTTAGTGTTGTGGAGGTCGTAGTAATGTACACAGTGATCTGCTATAATTTAGGAAGCTGCTCCTAAGGAGGATTCATTATGTGTATAAAGACACCTGTCCACAGAATCTTTCCTCATTCAAACCTCACCATAATTTTTTTGATTGAAAATGTATACTTTATTTTGCAAGAAAATATACAAAAAACAAATACTTAAACAGGGTACATTCAGTACTGCGACACAGCGCATAAATACACTACATAACAATACATGCCAAGCATACAAATAAATTACATTCATCCTGCGGTATGATGCCTAATGTGTTGTGCAGAGTAATAATACCCCGAAACATCACATCATGCATGACGCCGCATTACCCTGAAAGCAGTACTTCAAAAACATTTCACAAAAGTCCGGTCATACAGTCAAATAACGTTCAAAAGGGCAACGGGTGTGATGGGGGGGGGGGGGGGGGGTGGAGAAAAGGTGGGGTAGGGGAGGGAGTAAAGAGTTCACAGGCCCGAAGCTTTATTTGAACTTGCAAAAGGATACATGGGGGAGAGGGGGGGGGGATGGGGAAATCTTCAGACCTCCTCTTCCTCCTTGAAGTCCATCAAGTGATAGTCTCTGAGCAGACTGTGAACCAGTCTGCGACAGTCCTCGATGGACATCCTCTCCCGCTGGTGGATGAGGCGCTTTCTGGCGCACCATAAAGCGTCCTTAAAGCAGCACAGCACCCGCCAGGCACCGTCAATGTCCTCCTGTGAATGAGTTCCACAGAAGAGTCCGTTCAACACACCAAAGTGTGTGATAGCAGTCTGTGGCACAAAGTCTTTCGGTTCGGGTTCCAAGGCCCTCAACAGGTCCTGTGCAAAGGGACACTCCCAGAAAACATGCAGAGCAGTTTCCTCCTGGATGATGCAAAAGGGGCAGTGCCTGTATCTGCACAGGTTTCTGGCATGCATGAATGTCCTGAGTGGCAACCCCCCTTGGATTGCCATCCATGCCAGATCTTTGTGCCTGTTGAGTCTCTTTGAAGAAACATTCCTCCAGACCACTTTACAAGTGGCTGAAGGGAGGCCTGGAACAGTCTCAACAATGTCCGATGCTCTGATCAACTTGTGGATAGTTTTTGGCTTCCACAAGTCGGGCTTCACTCCATGTAGCCCCAGCTCCTTAATAAACTTGAAGGTGTCCAAGTAGTACCAAGGGGTGTCCCAGTTGTAGGGGATGGAGCTGTCCCATTTGTCCCAGCCAAGGGGCCTCCATAGAGGCAGGAGGAAAAAACGGCACATAGAGTTACCACCAGAGTCCACAGTTCTGTCCACCAATGTCCTGCGGATGCAGTTACAAGCAAAGCACACCCTCAATAGTGTAGCGATGTCGGGCATGCCCTTACCGCCCTTGAGGGGTTCCTTGAACATAACCGCCCGCTTCACTCTGTCCATTTTGGAGCTCCAGATGAAGTGAAACACCGCCCTGGTGATGGCCTTACAGGTGTTAACCCGAGGGGGCCAGGCCTGGGCGAGGTACTGCAACACAGGGAGGATCTCGCTGCGGAGTACCAGTGTTTTTCCTTCGATGGTGAGTTCTCTGAGGCTCCAAAGTCCAAACTTCTGTCGCATCTTTGACAGTCTTTCCTCCCAGGACTTCAGGGCTGCGCCCTCAGCTCCAAACCAGACCCCAAGAATTTTGATGAAGTCCGTCTTGACGCTGAAAGGAATTGGTGCAGAAGAAGGCAGGAACCACTTCCGAAGAGAATGACTTCTGACTTCCCGCAGTTGACCTTTGCCCCTGAAGCTTGGCCGAAGTCCTCACAGGTCTGGGCGAGTGTCGATGGAGCGCCGATCAGCACAGAACACCGTCACGTCGTCCATGTAGAGTGAGCACTTGACCTCCCGTCCGGTCCTGGTGCGGTGATCCCTCTGATCTCTGGGTTCCGTCTGATGCTTCGGGCGAAGAGCTCTATACAACAAACAAAAAGCAGAGGTGAGAGAGGGCAGCCTTGTCTGACCCCAGACAAGATTGGAAAGGGGTCAGTTTTCCAGCCATTTACCAGCACCAAACTAGAAATGTCAGTGTACATTACATTTACATATGAACAAAACATTTCCCCAAGACCAAACCTGCGCAGAGCTCTGCACATAAACTCATGGGAGACACGGTCAAAGGCCTTCTCCTGGTCAAGGCTGACCAGGGCCGCGTGCACACGGCGGCCATGAATGTACTGGACCGTGTCCCGGACAAGCGCAAGGCTGTCCGCAATCCTGCGACCAGGAGTGCCGCAAGTCTGATCCGGGTGGATGATCTGTCCGATGACAGACTTCAGCCTGTTGGCCAGGACCTTGGCGAGGATTTTGTAGTCCACGTTCAGAAGAGAGATCGGACGCCAATTTTTAAGATCCGATCTCTCCCCCTTCCGCTTATACAAAATCGTGATCATCCCCTCCCTCAGTGACGGAGGCATTCTGCCCTCCACCACCATCTCCTCGTACAGCTCGAGCAGGTCCGGGCCCACGAGATCCCACAGTGCTACATAGAGCTCAACTGGGAGACCATCGCAGCCCGGGGTCCTGCCCCGCCTAAAGGATTTAGCGGCAGAGTGCAGCTCCTCCAACACCAAGGGGGCGTTGACGGTTGATGAACCTGCAGGATCAATTTGGTTAGAGATACCTGACAGGAACCTGTCGGCCGCCTGTGTGTCCGTTTCTTTCGGGGAGTAGAGGTTGGTGTAGTAGTCGCTGACCACTTGCATCACAGCCTTCTTCCCCTTCTGGAGTGTTCCGGTCTCGTCACGCAGCTCTGACAAGGGTGTGTGTCCTGAGTGAAGTTTCCTGAAAAAGAAAGAATTACTTCTCACCTTTCTCAAGATTCTCCACCTTGGCACGGAAGACAATGTGCCTGGATTCTTCCTCGAAGTGTCCTTTCAGGCTCTTCTTGGTGTCCTCCAGGTCCTGCCTAACGTCCCAGCTGCAGTGATGAAGGTCCTGCAGGGACTGCAACTGATGCTGCAGTCTCCTGAGTTCCCTCCTCCTGGCGCACAGACGCTGGCGTCCCCTTGCCTGAAAGAAGCTACGCAGCTTAACCTTCACAAACTCCCACCAGTCACTTACCCTTCCGAAGAATCTCTTTTCCTCCGTCCAGGTGGCATAGGCCTCCCGGAGTTCCCCCATCAGTTCCTCGTTTTCCAGCAGGGTGCTATTCAGCTTCCAGGAACCCGGTCCGCGGGCAAAGCCCTCGCCCAGGTCACCCCGAAAGTGAATAGCCCTGTGGTCAGAGAAAAAGCAGGGGACCATGGAGAACTCGCGATGCTTGACTGTTCTTGAAGTGAGCACAAAGTCAATCCTGGAACGCACAGATCCATCGGATCGGCACCACGAATAGTTCACGGTCCCTTTCCCTATGGATCCCACGGCGTCCTTCAAGGAGGCCTCCGAGATCATCTCCTTGAGCAGCCTAGAAGTAGCATCAAGTTTTGCGTATATGCTGGAGCTGCGCCCATCCTCCTTGATCAGACAGTTAAAATCACCGCCGATCACTACTGTTCTGGTGGTGACGAGTTGGGTCCGCAGGGTCTGGAAAAGTTCCAGCCGCGCATTCTTGTCTGGGGGGGCGTACACGTTGATGAGCCTAACTGGCTCTTCCACCCACGAGCCGTCTATGACCAAAAGACGGCCATAGACTAGCTCATGGATAGAGTCAACCGTGAAGCGCCCACCCCTGACCAGAATGGCTACTCCTGCAGACTTGCAATCGCCACCCCCGGACCAGTAGGCAGGGCCGGACTGGGAATAAAATCCAGCCCTGGAAAAAATTTCATACCAGCCCCACAGCATTATTATACCACCGCAACAGCATAACGTCATTGATTTCTTGTTCATGAAAGGGAAAACCATAAAATGCACATTTGAAGAGTGTATTATATATAGATAAGACAGATATGAAATCACATAGGGCTTTATATATATATATATATATATATATATATATATATATATGTATGTGTATATATATATATATATATATATATATATATATATATATATATATATATATGTATATGTATATGTATATATATATATATATATATATATATATATATATATACACTACCGTTCAAAAGTTTGGGGTCACCCAAACAATTTTGTGTTTTCCATGAAAAGTCACACTTATTCACCACCATACGTTGTGAAATGAATAGAAAATAGAGTCAAGACATTGACAAGGTTAGAAATAATGATTTGTATTTGAAATAACATTGTTTTTACATCAAACTTTGCTTTCATCAAAGAATCCTCCTTTTGCAGCAATTACAGCATTGCACACCTTTGGCATTCTAGCTGTTAATTTATTGAGGTAAGCTGGAGAAATTGCACCCCACGCTTCTAGAAGCAGCTCCCACAAGTTGGATTGGTTGGATGGGCACTTCTGGCGTACCATACGGTCAAGCTGCTCCCACAACAGCTCAATGGGGTTCAGATCTGGTGACTGTGCTGGCCACTCCATTACCGATAGTATACCAGCTGCCTGCTTCTGCTGTAAATAGTTCTTGCACAATTTGGAGGTGTGTTTAGGGTCATTGTCCTGTTGTAGGATGAAATTGGCTCCAATCAAGCGCTGTCCACTGGGTATGGCATGGCGTTGCAAAATGGAGTGATAGCCTTCCTTATTCAGAATCCCTTTTACCCTGTACAAAGCTCCCACCTTACCAGCACCAAAGCAACCCCAGACCATCACATTACCTCCACCATGCTTAACAGATGGCGTCAGGCATTCTTCCAGCATCTTTTCATTTGTACTGCGTCTCACAAACGTTCTTCTTTGTGATCCAAACACCTCAAACTTGGATTCATCCGTCCACAACACTTTTTTCCAGTCTTCCTCTGTCCAATGTCTGTGTTCTTTTGCCCATCTTAATCTTTTTCTTTTATTGGCCAGTCTCAGATATGGCTTTTTCTTTGCCACTCTGCCCTGAAGCCCAAAATCCCGCAGCCGCCTCTTCACTGTAGATGTTGACACTGGTGTTTTGCGGGTACTATTTAATGAAGATGCCAGTTGGGGACCTGTGAGGCGTCTGTTTCTCAAACTAGAGACTCTAATGTGCTTATCTTCTTGCTTAGTTGTGCAACGCGGCCTCCCACTTCTTTTTCTACTCTGGTTAGAGCCTGTTTGTGCTGTCCTCTGAAGGGAGTAGTACACACCGTTGTAGGAAATCTTCAATTTCTTTGCAATTTCTCGCATGGAATAGCCTTCATTTCTAAGAACAAGAATAGACTGTCGAGTTTCAGATGAAAGTTCTCTTTTTCTGGCCATTTTGAGCGTTTAATTGACCCCACAAATGTGATGCTCCAGAAACTCAATCTGCTCACAGGAAGGTCAGTTTTGTAGCTTCTGGAAGGAGCTAGACTGTTTTTAGATGTGTGAACATGATTGCACAAGGGTTTGCTAATCAATTAGCCTTCTGAGCCAATGAGCAAACACATTGTACCATTAGAACACTGGAGTGATAGTTGCTGGAAATGGGCCTCTATACACCTATGTAGATATTGCACCAAAAACTAGACATTTGCAGTTAGAATAGTCATTTACCACATTAGCAATGTATAGAGTATATTTGTTTAAAGTTAGGACTAGTTTAAAGTTAGCTTCATTTAAAAGTACAGTGCTTTTCCTTCAAAAATAAGGACATTTCAATGTGACCCCAAACTTTTGAACGGTAGTGTATATATATATATATATATATATATATATATATATATATATATGTATATGTGTGTATATATATATATATATATATATATATATATATATATAAATAAATAAGCAAATTCCAGTTAAAAGTGGTAAGTGATCAATCATCAAGGGGGACCCCAGGAACTCAGAACGTGGGAGGGGGGGGGGAACCACCTTCCGCAGAAAGAATACACTAAGGTAAGGGGGGGGTGGGTTACCAATATAAGGCTGTGCTTTATATCGGTGCCCCCTTACATTATCGTATTCACTCCCCCCTTACATCAGTGACCCCCCCTTCAGACTGGCCTAGCGGTGCTGTCACTGACCTCCTCTCAGGTGCACCGTGTAGGGCTCAGTCAGTCGGCTCCAGCTCGGTGGCTCTGGTTTTATCCTATAGTCTCCTCTCCACAGTCCACACTTGTCTGACTTCTCCCATGACCCCCATCCCGGCGGTGCTCCCACTCTTGACTCCTCTGCAGACTCCCTCAGAGACTGCAGACATGATACAGGAGATGGTCAGAGACTGCAGACATGATACAGGAGATGGTCAGAGACTGCAGACATGATACAGGAGATGGTCAGAGACTGCAGACATGATACAGGAGATGGTCAGAGACTGCAGACATGATACAGGAGATGGTCAGAGACTGCAGACATGATACAGGAGCTCAATGCAGCCTCACCAGTGCCCATCAAATGCAGCCTCACCAGAGCCCATCAAATGCAGCCCCACTGTGCTCATCAAATGCAGCCCCACTGTGCTCATCAAATGCAGCCCCACTGTGCTCATCAAATGCAGCTTTACTCTGCCCGTGAATGCAGCCTCACTGTGCCCACCATTGCAGCCTCACTGTGCCCACCATTGCAGCCTCACTGTGCCCACCATTGCAGCCTCACTGTGCCCATCATTGCAGCCTCACTGTGCCCACCATTGCAGCCTCACTGTGCCCACCATTGCAGCCTCACTGTGCCCATCATTGCAGCCTCACTGTGCCCATCATTGCAGCCTCACTGTGCCCATCATTGCAGCCTCACTGTGCCCGTCATTGCAGCCTCACTGTGCCCGTCATTGCAGCCTCATTGTGCCGTCATTGCAGCCTCATTGTGCCGTCATTGCAGCCTCACTGTGCCCGTCATTGCAGCCTCACTGTGCCCGTCATTGCAGCCTCACTGTGCCCGTCAATGCAGCCTCACTGTGCCCGTCAATGCAGCCTCACTGTGCCCGTCAATGCAGCCTCACTGTGCCCGTCAATGCAGTCTCACTGTGCCCAGGAATGCAGTCTCACTGTGCCCAGGAATGCAGTCTCACTGTGCCCAGGAATGCAGTCTCACTGTGCCCAGGAATGCAGTCTCACTGTGCCCAGAAATGCAGTCTCACTGTGCCCAGGAATGCAGTCTCACTGTGCCCAGGAATGCAGTCTCACTGTGCCCAGGAATGCAGTCTCACTGTGCCCAGGAATGCAGTCTCACTGTGCCCAGGAATGCAGTCTCACTGTGCCCAGGAATGCAGTCTCACTGTGCCCAGGAATGCAGTCTCGCTGTGCCCAGGAATGCAGTCTCGCTGTGCCCAGGAATGCAGTCTCGCTGTGCCCAGGAATGCAGTCTCGCTGTGCCCAGGAATGCAGTCTCGCTGTGCCCAGGAATGCAGTCTCGCTGTGCCCAGGAATGCAGTCTCGCTGTGCCCAGGAATGCAGTCTCGCTGTGCCCAGGAATGCAGTCTCGCTGTGCCCAGGAATGCAGTCTCGCTGTGCCCAGGAATGCAGCCTCGCTGTGCCCAGGAATGCAGCCTCGCTGTGCCCATCATTGCAGCCCCTCCTGTGCCCCATGGCCCAGTCAGCAGTCCCTGTCTGTGGGAAGGTGTGTTGTTGATGCTCGGTACGGTACCTTGCATGCCAGCAGGATATCCATGATGGCCAACAGCAGGCAGGGTCTGTTCTCGTTTTGGATGGGGACAGTGCTCCTTCCAGAGGATCTGTTTGCTGTGAGATGGAGTGGTCCCTGGCCACCTGCACCTTCAGCCATCCTCATTTTCCGGCCCCAGTCAGCCTGTCCTCTGGTCCTGGGGAAGTGGAGAGCACTGGGTGGGAGCTGGAAAAAAGGGGGAGCAGAGAGTACTGGCGGGGTTGGAGAGAACATGGGTGGGGGCAAAGAGCAGGGGGGAATGGAGATCACAGGGATGGGGAGCGGAGAGCGCTGGGGGGGGGGACTTGAGAGCACTGGGGGTCCAAAAAGAACAGAGGCGGAGAGCACTGTGGGGGCTAAGAGTGTGGGGTGGCGAAGAGCACTGGGGGAGGGGCAGAAAAACAGGGGTGGAGAGCACTGGGGGGTACAAAGAGCAGGGGGGAGTGGAGAGCAATGGGGGGAGTGGAGAGCAATGGGGGGAGCTTGAAAGCACCAGTGGGGGCCAGAAAGAACAGGGGTGGAAAGCACGGGGGATTGGAGAGCACTGGCGGGGGTTGGAGAGCACATGGGTGGGGGCAAAATGCAGGGGGGAGTGGAGAGTACAGGGATGGGGAGCGGAGAGTGCTGGGGGAAGCTTGAAAGCACTGGAGGGGGAGCTAAAAAAAAACAGGGGTGGAGAGCACGGGGGGGGGGGGGGGGCTGGAGAGCGATGGGTGGAGCTTGAGAGCACCGGGGGGGAACGAAAACAGGGGTGCGGAGAATGGGGAGCTAGAGAGCACTGGGGTGGGGGACGGAGAGCACTGGGGTGGGGGACGGAGAGCACTGGGGTGGGGGCTGGAGAGTGATGGGGAGAGCTGAAGAGCACTGGGGGGGGAGCTGAAGAGCACTGGGGGGGGAGCTGAAGAGCACTGGGGGGGGGAGAGCTGAAGAGCACTGGGGGGGGGAGAGCTGAAGAGCACTGGGGGGGGAGAGCTGAAGAGCACTGGGGGGGGAGAAAGAACATGGGTGGAGAGCACTGGGGGAGTGAAGAGCACTGGGATGGTGGCTAGAGTAGGATGGGGAGAGCTGGAGAGCAGGGGAGGGGGGCAGAAAAAACAGGGGTGGAGAGAACTGTGAGGGGGGGGGCTGGAGAATGTGGTGAGGGGAGGAGAGCATGGGGGGGAGCCAGGGAGCACAAGGAGAACTGGGGGGGCCAAAAAAGAAGTTGGATAGAAGGATTGGCGGGGGGCCGCATATAGAGGAAATTAGCTTTCTATATTCCTCCATGCAGCCGCTGAATACTTGATTCTCCTCCTCTCCCTCCTGCAAGTATTCAGCGGCTGCATGGAGGAATATAGAAAGCTAATTTCCTCTATATGCGGCCCCCCGCCGATCCTCCTATCCAGGCACACAGGGCGGACTGTACGGGCGGGCATCTACTGGATCCCTCTCTCCTGCTCCTCTCTCCTGCTCCTGTGTGTCACGGAGCTGGCTGGGTCTGTGTTCGGCGGCCGCGCTGTAACACGGTCCCGCCCCCCTAGACCGGCTCATGTGATAGGCGGAACACTGATTCTATCTACTATCGCACAAGCCGGTCTAGGGGGGCGGGACCGTGTTACAGCGCGGCCGCCGAACACAGACCCAGCCAGCTCCGTGACGCACAGGAGCAGGAGTGAGGGGAGCACTGCAGCCGCAACTCAGGCGGCCTACCGGGAAATCTCCCGGTATCCCGGTAGGCCAGTCCGGCCCTGCCAGTAGGAGGGACCAAGGGTCCACTGGGAGGACAGATGAGTGTACCACCTCAAGGGAGGAAGGGCGCACTCCTGGAGCATGTAGACATCACTCTGCTGACTTGAAAGAAAGGTCAGGACCGCTTGCCTTCTAGATGTATCCTTGATACTCCTCACATTAATGGAAAAGATTGAGATCTCAGCCATAATGAAAAAGGGTATGAGGGTCTAGTTAACAAGGGTCCGAACTTACCTCCCCGGAGGGGGGGGGTGGCTCTTCCGTTGCGTCTTCTGCCTGTCCTGTGTTCTGGGCCAGGCCCAGCTCCTCAAGGACAGACTCCATCATCTGCTGGCTGATGTGGATGTTGGGGGGAGGTCATGCTCAGGGTCGACCACGATCTCCTCCCCTTCCTCCTCCTCCTCCCGCAGACTCTAGGTCCTCCACTACTTGCTCGGGTCCATCGCTGTCGCGTTGGGCCGTTTGGTGGAGGTGGCAGGTTCCTCAGCTGTTGGGCTCTCTGGCTTCCGTTTCCGGCTTCCTCTTGGGCCACTGGTGGGGGTGGAGGGGGGTGGGAGGGTGGGGAAGTCCTCCAGGGAGGACAGGTTGGGGGGGGAAGGGGTGGGGAGGGGCTCCTCCGGCACAGAGGGGGTGGGTAGGGGTGTGCTGGAGGTAGGGGATGGGGCAGGGGTAGGGGCAGGAGGGGCAGGGGCAGGAGGGGCGGGAGTGGACTTACCTTTGGCCTTTTGAGGTTCTTTCAGTTTTTCTGGCAGCTTCCTCCTGGATGGCTTACCCTGGCTCACGGCTCCAGCGTAGGTCCGGGTTCTCTGGGGGCAGTGTCTGAAGACATGCTCTGCCAATCCGCAAAAGTTGCAGGCTTTGGACCTCGGACAGTCCTTGGTCTCGTGGCCTGTCACCCTACAGAACTTGCAAGCAAGCTCTGTACAATCCTTACCTATGTGTCCCGGCTGCCCACACTTGTTACAGTTGTAGGGTATGCCGGGGTAGAAAAGGATTCCTGCGGAGGATCCCAGGGAGAAGAAAGGCTGCAGGTGCTGGATGTCCCCCGAAGGGTCTTTCCTCAGTTTGCAGAGCACAGACCACTTACCTATCCAGAAGCCGTTGGCATCGAAGATTTGGATCGGGTCCTTCACCACGGTGCAGAACCTCTGGAGGTAGGTGGCTATGTCCTTTCCGCTGGTATGGGGGTTCCTCATGGCCACTGTCACCCGCTTTTCGTCCCGTGTTATGGGGCAGTTCGCAGTGAACTTCCGGAAAGGGGATTCAGGGCCACTGGTCTTCACCATCTCCCAGTATCTTCTGCAGACCTGAAACGACACAAAAGTTATAAAGAATATACCTCTTGTGAAAGCCTGCACAGAAAGCGTCTCCGCATTGCTGAACCCCTGTTCCAGGATCATCTTCTTTCCGAAGATCTCCGGGGTCATGTCGGGGACTCTTCCGTCTACCTCCTTCAGCTGCAGCACGACCGTCTGCTTCATCCATGGCTCCAAAGCTGGGAGCCCGTCTGCAGGCTGGTCTGGCTTGGCTGGTCCTGGTCGGCTGGTGCCGGCCGGGGTAGGGGCGGGGGTTGAGGCAGCGGCATTCCCGGGCTCGGAGGAAGTGGCTGGAACGGGGTTCTTCTTCTTCTTCTCCACGCCGTTTTTTTTTTTTTTTTTTAATTTTGATTCGGGGTTCCCCTGTGGGGAATTCCCATGCCGTTTTTATCAATGAACTTCTATGTGTATTGTCGGACCGGCAATGCAATAGCCGCGAGTAGTTTTAAATGGGTTTTTTCCTTCAAAATGTCATTTTGCTGTCAGACTGTTCTAAACACGGGAAACATGCGCCCCTTTACAGGCATACTATAGACACCCCCCAGCTACGAAATTTAAAGGGATATTACACTTTTATTGTTTGACTTTAAGCATTATTAAAATCACTGCTCCTGAAAAACGGCCGTTTTTAAAACTTTTTTTTGCATTGATCCATGTACCCTGGGGCAGGACCCAGGTCCCCAAACACTTTTTATGACAATAACTTGCATATAAGCCTTTAAAATTAGCACTTTTGATTTCTCCCATAGAATTTTAAAGGGTGTTCCGCGGCATTCGAAATTTGCCGCGAACACCCCAAATTGTTCGCTGTTCGGCGAACTTGCGAACAGCCAATGTTCAAGTCGAACATGAGTTAGACTCGAACTCGAAGTTCATAGCTCATCCCTATCCAGGACTCCTCATCATTGACCGTGTAATGATGGAGACTTTGCTGATGACCGTGTAAAAGCAAAGTTCTCTCACAGACTTCCTGGCACATCCAGCCCTCCACTGTGGTACACTCACCGACCTTTCTCTGCCCTGAGTCTTTGATGGAGAACTTGACCGGACCATACATACTGACAGCTTCACCTGCTCCTCTGCTTCAGGAGTTCTTTACCAATGACCGTGTAATGCAGTGGCGGCTGGTGAAGGTTTAGGATGGGGGGGCGCCAGACCCCGCCCTTCCTTTTTGACCCCTCCCACTTGGTAAAAATGGGTGTGGTTTCAGCGAAATAGTGGGCGTGGCTCTAAGGTGGTGTGGTTAGCGCCTGAGATGAACGAGGGATAGAGGGAGAGAGGGACAGCAGGCCTAGATCCTACACAACAATAGAAATGTGTATTCTAGAAAGTTTAACAATCATCAGATAAAGATACTCCAAACACCTGGTGTTAGCGCTTCAATCATCCCGACACCATGGTTGTTATGGTGTCAGGATGATTGAAGCGCATTGTTTCTATTGTTACATTGTAATATAAAATGAAATCATTCAACTCACCATAATGCAGAATCAGTGGGAGCCCCGAGTGTGTCACTAGCCACGTCGCCTACAACCAGATGCCATCAGGTGTCCCCAGCAGTCCGTCCTTACATGCAGCCTCTGTCACATCAAATGCAGCCTCTGTCACATCAAATGCAGCCTCTGTCACATCAAATGCAGCCTCTGTCACATCAAATGCAGCCTCTGTCACATCAAATGCAGCCTCTGTCACATCAAATGCAGCCTCTGTCACATCAAATGCAGCCTCTGTCCCCCCAAATGCAGCCTCTGTCCCCCCAAATGCAGCCTCTGTCCCCCCAAATGCAGCCTCTGACCCCCCAAATGCAGCCTCTGTCCTCCCAAATGCAGCCTCTGTCCCCCAAATGCAGCCTCTGACATAAAATGCAGCCTCTGTCCCCCCCAAATACAGCCTCTGTCCCCTTACATCAGAGTTGCCATCAGTGTCCCCACACAGCATGTGTCCCCCACAGCAGGTGTCCCCCATCAGAGCCCCCAACAGCAGGTGTCCCCTTTAGAGCCCCCCACAGCAGGTGTCCACCCACAGCAGGGTGTCTCCATCAGAGTCACCCCACAGCAGGTGTCCCCCATCAGAGTCCCCCCACAGCAGGTGTCCCCCATCAGAGTCCCCCCACAGCAGGTGTCCCCCATCAGAGTCCCCCCACAGCAGGTGTCCCCCATCAGAGTCCCCCCACAGCAGGTGTCCCCCATCAGAGTCCCCCCACAGCAGGTGTCCCCCATCAGAGTCCCCCCACAGCAGGTGTCCCCCATCAGAGTCCCCCCACAGCAGGTGTCCCCCATCAGAGCCCCCCACAGCATGTGCCCCCCATCAGAGCCCCCCACAGCACGTGTCCCCCCCATTCTCCACACAGCGGTACTTACCTTCAGTCTCCTGCGGTGTCCTCCTCCTCACACTGGCAGCAGCATTCTTCCTGTTTCCTCTCGGGTGCAATGAAAGAGAGAGGCAGGAAGTGACATCTGACTCAGGGCAGATGTCAATCAAATCTGCAGTGCCAAGTAGCTTCCGCCCGGCGCCTGTAGTATGTATTACTATGGCCGGGAGGAAGCTACTTGGCGCTTCAGAAAACGCCCCAAGGCGGGCTAAACGCCCGCAAATGCAGCGCCACGTCTGCAATCTCGTGACCCAGGCGCCCCCTATGGACGGGCCGCCACTGGTGTAATGGTAAAGACATTGCCAATGACTGTGTAATGGCAAAGTTCCTTCACAGCTCTCCCTGGGCCGCCTCCTGTGATCGGTGCACCCCCCCCCCCCAGATGGGAGTGCCCTCCTGCTGCTGTCTAGTATTCCATCATCCATTTCACTCAGCTGACAACTCCCCCCAGTGGCATGTTACCTCAGCCCATGTAGGAGGCCCGCCCCCTGCCCATTTCAGTTTGGGATTGGTCAGGGCTCCCACATGAGCTGCCTGCCTCTCAAATTCTTGGCCAAGCCCC
Source organism: Lithobates septentrionalis (assembly GCA_037952835.1). Lineage (NCBI taxonomy): Eukaryota > Metazoa > Chordata > Amphibia > Anura > Ranidae > Lithobates > Lithobates septentrionalis. The sequence goes on from JBBDGP010000368.1 coordinate 43,661, forward strand.
TCTTCCAGAACATTCTCCCTGGAAGCAGGGGATGCGCCTCAGAACTGGAGCACAGGTGGTCCCACCCACTGCTACACTAACCACTCCGAGCCCCAGATCAAAACAGACAGACCTAGCTTGCAGCATAGGCCTGCCTAAATTTACCTGAGCTGACAGTCTAACTAGCAAAAAATCTATTACTAGCACCTACCTATTGCTAGAGTGTGCTACACATTGATCACAAAATACGCCACCATCAATTGAAATTCGAGTTGCCAAGTGACAGCCAAGAAAGATTACAGATTTAGAAAAGATCTGTAAAGAGTGGACCATAATCTCTCTCAGGGAAAAAAGGGTTTCTCCACCAAGTACTAAGCCATGTTTTGCTTGGGGATCAAATACTTATTTTACTCACTGAGCAGCAACTGCGTATGTTTTTTCTGGATTTGTAGACCCCTCATTTCTTTGTAAGTGGGCAAACTGACAAAATCTGCAGGGTATCAAATTTATTTTTATTTATTAATTTTATTTTCCCCATTGTATATGTGAAAATTCCTTCAGGACAAGGAGAAATCCCCTCTTCAGAAGTTGTCATTGGAACAGGTGTCCCCACTGAAAGACTTCTGATCTCCTCTCCCAGTACAAGTATACAGCTTTGGATTTCCCTTAACTCTTGTTCAGGAGATAAGTGTATAATTTAAGTTCCTTATCATTTGTGTCCCAGTGACAATTGTCACACAGACAAATGGAGAAGGTAAATCACAGACCACAATAAAAATACTGACTGTTCTAACACTCTCCCACCCCATCCAAAACAAAAAAAATATATGTATTTGAATACATTTTGAAACCTGCAAAGTGAGTTTCTCTGTACCGTGTCTACATTTGTTTTCGAAAGTCCTGTTCTCCATTAAATAAAGTTGAGATTGAACAATCAGGTTTCAACATGTATGGCCAGCATTAAAAAGACACTATTGCTTAAAGTCAGGCCAACCTGACCTTTACAAATGTGTACTGGGACAGAGAAAAAGTGAATCATTGTACAACACTGTATGCTTGAAGCAGAGCCTGCATATGTGATGAATAAATAAATATGACTGCCTTCAAGTAGCTACACAAGCAATACAATATCAAGCTGCAAATAAATAAAAGCTTGTTTTAACATTTACCGTACTTTCTGATAAGATTGTCTTAAGGACTTTAATAAGACAGTTGAAAATGACTTTAATAAGACAATTTCAAGAGCCACCTTTCACTTTTTTTCTCTTTATTAAGGGTCCTTTCACACTGGGGCAGTTTGCAGGCGCTATTGCGCCAATAATAGCGCCTGCAAACCGACCCGAAAGTGCCGCTGCCCGAGGGCTTTCACACTGGAGCGATGCGCTGGCAGGACGGTAAAAAAAAGTCCTGCCAGCAGCATCTTCGGAGCAGTGAAGGAGCGGAGTGTATACCGCTCCTTTACCGCTCCTGCCCATTGAAATCAATGGGACGGCGTGGCTATACCGCCGGCAAAGCGCCTCTGCAGAGGCGCTTTGCGGTGGTTTTAACCCTTTCTCGGCCGCTAGCAGGGGGGTGAAACCGCCCCCGCTAGCGGCCGGGCCGCATACCGACGGTAAAGCGCCGCTTACAATAGCGGCGCTTTACCGCCGACAACGCCCCCCGCCGACAGCGCCCCCGCCCCAGTGTTAGGAGTCTTATTTTCCAATGTACCAAAATATAACTACATATTTCACAAATGTTTTTACATCAACATGATTGATAATGACCTTTCACTTGTTTTAACTTTTAAAATACAACTTAAAGCAGGAAGCAAAAGATGCCTCCTAGTAATAAACTAATACAGCCGCCTTTTTTTTTTTTTTTTTCTTGCTGGTACTGGAACAGGTCCCCTGATCCCTCCCTATATGTGATAATTGGTGGCATCCATGACAGATTCCTAAATGAATCAAGTGAACAGGTCAGTTTATTTTTTATTTTTTTCATGCAGAAAGGCCATATTGATTTTACTATTTACTGCATAACTTCAATTTTTGTAAGTTTTGGGTGATCTAGGTGTAGTGGTTTATTGTCCTGTGGGCCTTAAGGCCTTTTGCCTCACTGCAGCTTGAAAAAGCTCAGTACAGCATTTTTTTTTCGTGAATATGTGCGTGAATATGTGCGTGAATATTTGTGCGTGAATATGTGTAAAACAATTTCCTGAAATTTATGTCCAGAAATGCTGATGCTGAAACATCAGTACCATTTACAAGAGGCCTTACTGCTTTCTGTGAACTGTTGCAATTCTGTGAGCAGGTAGACTTCTCTCCCCAGGACAGCCTATGTTTAGCTCTGAGATGAACGCAACTCACCGCTAAGTATGCGCTTGGGTGTGTTCACACAGCCCACGTGCAGAGCCCGCCAGGAAGTCTCACTGCGCTGCGCTAATCACAGGCAGTGAGACATTTCCTGATCTCTGCAGCCGCACATCGGGAAAATGTCTCCCTACCTGTGATTAGCGCAGCACCGTGCCGACTTCCTGGCGGGCTCTGCACGTGGGCTGTGCGAACACACCCGAGCTCATCCTTACTCACCGCATATAAGCAATACTTGTCCCATTGCCCGTTCTGCTGAATTCCAATAGGCTGAAAAGATATTACTGAAAAACCTTCTGCATTTGACATATCTGTAGGTGTCAGATGCTGGAATTCTCTGCTGTGCATTGTGGTTTCCTACTTCAGCCCCTACATTACTACAGGACATGTGGACCAGTGGAAAGAACTGCAATGTACAGCAGGTGATGCCAGCATCCGACACTCCCAGAAGTGTCACATCTTTAACCACTTCAGCCCCAGAAGAATTTACCCCCTTCCTGACCAGTGCGTTTTTTGCAATTCGGCACTGCGTCGATTTAACTGACAATTGCGCGGTCATGCGACGTGGCTCCCAAACAAAATTGACGTTCCTTTTTTTCCCACAAATAGAGCTTTCTTTTGGTGGTTTTTGATCACCTCTGCGGTTTTTATTTTTTGCGCTATAAACAAAAAAATAGCGACAATTTTGAAAAAAACGCATTTTTTAAAAACTTTTTGCTATAATAAATATCCCCCAAAAATATTTAAAAAAACATTTTTTTCCTCAGTTTAGGCCGATATGTATTCTTCTACATATTTTTGGTAAAAAAAAATCGCAATAAGCGTTTATTGATTGGTTTGCGCAAAAGTTAGTGTCAACAAAATAGGGGATAGTTTTATGGCATTTTTATTATTAATTTTTTTATTTTTTTTTACTAGTAATGGCGGCGATCAGCGATTTTTATCGTGACTGCGACATTATGGTGGACACATCGGACATTTTTGACACATTTTTGGGACCATTGTCATGTATACAGCAATCAGTGCTATACAAATGCACTGATTCCTGTGTAAATGTAACTGGCAGCGAAGGGGTTAACCACTAGGGGGCTAGGGAGGGGTTAAGTATGTCCTAGGGATGTGTTACTAACTGTGGGGGGGCGTGGCTACATGTGACAAGTCACTGATCTCTGCTCCCAATCACAGGGATCAGTGACACTGTCACTAGGCAGAACGGGGAGATGCTTGTTTACTTATCTCCCCGTTCGTCCTCTCCATAAAGGCGATCGCGGGTATCACCGTGGCGATCGAGTCCACGGGACCCGCGTGCCATTCTGCTGACTTACATCAGCGTGCGCCGGTTAGGTTAAATAAGATAACATCTTTACCCCGCTTAGGCATTAGAACAGTCAAATGTAGATACTTGCTTTGTATCAAAGCATTTAGTTCACCTTTCTGAAAAACTGTGACAGTTGATTGAACTTTTTGCCCCTTAGAAATTTTTATTGATCATCCAGTAATGGGCCTGAGACACCATAATTGGTGAGAAATGGATTATTGTTATCTGGAACTGGATATACACTGGAGCAGGGGTAGGCAACCTTTAAAGAGGTGGAGCTCTACCTGAACAACATGGGAGTGTCAAAGTTCACTGGGCACACTGTAGCTTTCCGATGCCTGATTTAAACCTCTAATTGCTGTACTACTGTATCGCAATTGCGTGCATTGCACAGCAACCATGGATTTAAATCGGGAGGCAGCATATCGCCTCATCACCTCTCAAACGCAGTAGGATCGCTTTTCAGAGAAGCAGTAGTGCCTGCTGCACTTGTGAATGAGCCCTTAGTTACATTCATTAGCGGCACCCTTAGGACGTAAAGCTGGGGGGTGGTAAAATCCTGCTGTTGAGTCAGGGTTTTACAGCACCCAATCCCTACCCTCTTTACCTACTGAGGCAGGTAAAGTAGGTGGGTACACATGCTGTACACTGAGGTGTACACCTGCCGCAGCAGGAATTAAATCTCCTGTTGCTTTTGGTGGGTGCTACTGCCTGCCAATCGCGACTCATTAAAGTAAATGGGGCCACTCTGCTTTAACCCTGTTGGCCTCACTTGAATGGGTCATGCTTGGCAGGTGCTACACCCACAAACCGTGACAGAGCATAAAACTCCTGCTGCAACATGTGTACACCCCTGGCAGCTGTAGCTAAAGGAGGGTGTGTGTGTGTGTGTGTGTGTGTGTGTATGTGTGTGTGTGGGGGGGGGGGGTTTGAAAACACATCTTAACTATGGGGTTTTACCACCCCCCACCCCCAAACTGAAAATGTAAATAAACCCTTACCTTTCTGAGCCCCCTATAAGGCTGCTTTCACACTGATGTGCTGCAGTTTACATGCACTGCGGATGCAGCACAGTGTATCTGCGACTTTCCTGGGTTAGCTGCAGTGGCAGCCCGTAATGCAGGGAGCCCCCCTATCCATGCATCCGGCCCCCTAATCTACATGCTAGGCCAGAGGCTCTAATACACTTCGAAAAAGGGTGGGCTCAGTGCACAGAGCCCCGCGTCCGAGCACATCCACTTGTATGACAATAGCGAATGAATATTTGCCATCGTCGCACTGATTCCCCTCCCGGCCAATCAGGAAGCGGGTCCTGAGGCTCATCACCCAATTGGCCAAAAGGACAGGCGATCCCATGTGATGCGGAGGAGGAGGAGACAAGGGGAAGCCACCACCTGGAGAGTGCTGCCCGTGACCTAGATTGATATTGATTGATATTTAAAGCAGCTGTGCAACGTAAAGGAAAACCTGGCCCGTTGGGGGTATTTGAGGACCGAGGTTGAGAACCACTGCTCTGGGCCACCTAACTGATTAATTCTGCTGGCTGCCATTTATGGGTGCATCATGCCCCAGAATGGTCTGAGAATAATGGACCCTTGGCATCATTGCCCAAATATGGAACTGTTGTATTTACTGAAGAATGGCATTCCTTATTACAGTAATGATATCTTAGGGGGTGGGGAATCTCTCCAAATAATAGTTTGCACCAAAAATAAAATAGATGACAATTGTTTCCTTCTCACTGCTAACCATATCTCAGTAATGTGACTGGAACCCATGCTCCACTCCAAGTGAACTTGTTGGGCGTCTAAAACGACCCTTTTATTAGTTCAGTAAGCACACAGAACAGTTTAAAATAGCCATATGTTCCATATGAATCTGTGCTGAGTCCAAACGGGTAGATTTGCTTGTCTCTAACCATACTGTAGGTACCATAATGAGGTAATTGACCCCTGAAAGATTCACCATATGGATATACAGATAATATGAGGACTGGCAGTTCAGTTGACAGTAAAACCCTGACGCATAAATTGTCGCTTACGCCATTCCATTGCTAGCATTTTCATATTGTTTCTCTTTGCCTTCTTCAGAGAAGGAATGTTCTGGCAATCGCAGCCCATGAAAACTTTGACCTCTTCACCTTCGACTACGATGTTGGTTTACTTCAGGTGGAAAAGCCCTTCGTGTTCAATGACTTTGTGCGCCCAGTCTGTCTGCCCAGAATGGATGAGCCCCTCGAGCCTTCCTCCCTATGTGTGGTCACGGGTTGGGGCAACATGAGAGAAGGTGATTGCCCACAGAATGATAGTATTGTTCAAATAGGAAAGTTGTATGACTATTACTATAGCTATGGGAGGTTAAAGGGACTGTCCAGCTAAAACCAATATTTCAGGTGAATGCTGGTAGGATGAATCCCCCCTCTTGCATCTCTTGCATCTCTTGTATCTGTTGTATCTGTTTAATACAAACCGCTTTAGTTCCAACTCTCACCTTCATGTTCTCTTGTGTTTGTATCTAGTTACAGAGCTTTCCAGACGCTTGCAGCTGCTACAGGTACCCATTCTCAATGCTGCAGTCTGTAACACTACTTACCACCCTGGGATGATTTCAGAGCGCATGATCTGCGCAGGGTTTCCAGACTCTGGAGGAAAGGATGCCTGCAAGGTGAGAAGATTATCTATACTAGACCAAGTGCATTAAAGCAGACCTTTCTGTGACCTTACAAGTCTGCATGAATAAATTCCTGACGGGTCAAACTATACACTATCAATATCATTTTTCCACCTTTAAGGTTGCCCTTAAGCACCAGTGATGTTAATCTGCCTAGGCTGAGCTGATGCCTCTAGTCTGCAGGAGGCAGAACAGTACAGGTACCAGGGTATACATGATTGTGTGAACTCTGAGCCAGGATCTCAGTCTAGATCAGGGGTCTCAAACTGGCGGCCCTCCAGCTGTTGAAAAACTACAAGTCCCATGAGGCATTGCAAGGCTGAACTGTTACAAGCATGACTCCCTCAGGCAGAGGCATGATGGGATTTGTAGTTCCGCAACAGCTGGAGGGCCACCAGTTTGAGACCCCTGGTCTAGATAGTAGGTGGTGACCTTGAATGATGCTTGAAGAAAGCTGGCATCCTTCCAGAAAGAAAAGTAGATAATGGCATTGTTAGGGGGAGTGCTGTGATTTCCGTGGACGGCAATAAATACCTGAAAGTATTACACTGACATATTACTTGGCATGCTGCATTTAATATGAGGAAACATAAACCAGACCATTGCAGTCAAACAGCCATACGCTCAGCAAAAGACATACATAGGAATGATTAGGATATTTAAACGTCGTTTCTACAACTGTGTTCTTGTACCTTGGGGTGCTCAGCCAGTGTGTACAACTGCCCAGGCATTTTTTACTAAGAGATTCATTGAAAAAATGAAGGCCTCTTGAGCCCCCTAGGGAAAGAGAGCCTTGACTGATGGGGGCATGGCTAGGTGTGTGACAAGGGGAACAATTGGTTGGGACATGGGGATGGGATGGGCCTGAGCTCAGGAAATCGTGTGCCCCAGGGAATTCTGGGTCTTTCGGAAGAGTCGTTGGAAGAGCTGCTGTGGACCCTGCACCTCTGCTATGGACCCTGAATTTCTGCTGGCCAGGGTCCACGAGCTGGCTGACCAAGGACATGGTAAGTGGTATTCTTACTCCTGAAATGTCCTTTCCACCCCCCCTGGTGCCCCAGGCTGCTTGGCAATGAGATGCACATGTTCCCCCCTCCTTCTTCCTCAGCCCCAGCCCCCTGAGGCCTTCCTCATGTCTCCCCCCCACCTCCCCCTGGAAATCCGGTTGCCATGGGCCCCTGCCCTCCCCCCTGCTTCTCCCTGCTGCTGGAGCACCCCCCGGCGGGCCCCCCCCTTCCCTATCTGTCTGTCGGCCGGGATTCCTCTCACTGGCCCGCTCCAGAATCCGCAGAGCACAAGGCGTTGTGCTGGGCTCCGCAGCCTGTTCCCCCCCCCCTGTGGCTCCCGCTCGTCAGTTCGGGTGGGTGCCGCTGCGCTCCCCGCCTCTCACCTCCGGAGACAACAGCCTGTTGCCATCCCTGCCCCCCCCTGCTCCGCCGGCGATCGGCGGGGGGGGGCGCATGTGGAGTGTCCTGGGGTGTCATGTGCCGGGCACGGCAGCCCGGAGCTCTGGCACTGGCCGCCCGTCGTCCTCCCTGCACCATGATTCGGCTGGAGCGTCACAGCCGGCTTATCTCCCTGCGCCAAGCTGGGCAGGAGATCAATTTCAGCACCAGGGATTACAGCCTCTGCCAGGTCCCCTGTGCATCCACGTCAAACTGCACCCGGCTGCCTGGGGGATGGTGGTGCTGCACAGGCTGCTCACACCCCGCTGACCTCTGCATTCATGAATCCCCCTGCACCCAGCTGGGTGGGGGATGGTGGATCAGCGCATGCCACTCACCCCTGCCGCTAACCTCTTGCATCCCGCATCCCCCTGCACCCGGCTGGGTGGGGGGTGGTGGTGCTGCACATGCCGCTCACCCCCCCACCGCTGACCCCTGCCTTCATGAATCCCCCCTGCACCCAGATGGGTGGGGGATGGCGGGTTTAGCGCATGCCGCTCACCCCCCCACCGCTGACCCCTGCCTTCATGCATCCCCCTGCACCCAGCTGGGTGGGGGATGGCGGGTCGGCACATGCCGCTCACCTCTGCGCTAACCTCTTCCATCCCGCATCCCCCTGCACCCGGCTGGGTGGGGGGGTGGTGGTGCTGCACATGCCGCTGACCCCTGCCTTCATGAATCCCCCCTGCACCCAGATGGGTGGGGGATGGCAGGTCGGCGCATGCCGCTCACCCCCCACCACTGACCCCTGCCTTCATGCATCCCCCTGCACCCTGCTGGGTGGGGGATGGCAGTGCTTTTCAGACCTCTCAGACTCCTGCCGTCTCACATCTCTCTGAGTCCGGTTGGACTTGGGGCGCATGGTGGGTCTGTTTGTTCTCCCCCCCCCTTCCCACAACCTGAGGGTTCCCCCCTCCTTGGTGTGGTCCCCAAGAGGGATAATTAAAAAAAAAAAAAAAATTTTGCCTTATCCACCACTTATCCTATCCTTCTGGCTCCTTGGTCTATGACGGTTTCGACAAGGAGGGATCAAGGGTCCACTACGCCTCATGACAAGGCGCTCCACTTGATCAGAACGGTTTGTCCTTCGGCCTCGTTGGCCAAGGCGGTCATTGCGTCCGCCTTCCGCCTCCTCCCGGTCCGCCCGAAATGCTTCCATCTGTTGGGCTGCTACTTTCAGGGAAGCTATTTTTTGACTTGTGCCTTCCCATGGGCTGTACCTTTTTTCTTAATATTTCTTTGAACTCTCCAGTAGTTTTCTTGAACGGGTAGTTGTCCAGGCAACTGGTTTGCAGTCCGTGTTTCACTATTTGGATAACTTCCTCTTCGCGGGCCCATCTGACAGCTGTGAGTGCCATCCCGCTGTCAGCCGACAAGACCGAGGGCCCTGTGACGGTTCTGGCCTTCTTGGGTATTGAAATCGACATCGTGGAGATGGTTTTCCAGCTGGCCAGGCTACTCTCCCTGCTTTGCTCGGCAGTAAAAAAAAAAAAAATCTGCAGTGGAAACAACTTCAGTCTTTGCTGGGTCAATTGGTCTTTACCCGCCGCGTCACGCGCATGGGATGGGCTTTTTGTAGACATCTGGCATGGGCCACAAAGGAGGCTGCCCCCCCCCCCATTATATCCGTATCATCAAGCCCATGACTTAGGGGATGTGGCTGTCCTTCCTCCAGTCCTACAACGGCCAGTCATGTTGGTTGCTGGAGGTGGTACTGAACTCACAGATAGAGCTATACACTGACGCAGCAGGCTTCTGTGGTTTCGGTGCTTGTTGGATGAATGTTGGCCGGCCTCATGGGCCCGCATGGATCTTTTGCGCAACCTCACGCGGCTGGAGCGCTTTCAGATTATTGTCGCCATTGAGCTGTGGGGCGAGCGGTTGCGCAATCGATAGGTGTGTTTTTTCTGGTCTGATAACACGAGCGTGGTGCAGGTGGTCAATCAACAGTCTGCCAGATCCCCTCTGGTCATGTCGTTGCTGCGTTTTTTGGTTTTAAAGTGCCTGCAGTTTAACGTTTGCTTTAGAGCTAGGCATGTCCCTGGAACTGCTAATGATATTGCCGATGCTCCCTCTCGTTCAAAGCTCCATCATTTCCGCGCCCTCTCCCCGTCGGCATCCCCGGAGGGCCTCCCCTGTCCGGCCTACTTGTGGAACCTCGTTTTTGAGGTTTGCCAGTCCTCTGGGTGTCACCTTTCCCTTTGGACGTGGGCGTCGTACTGCCGCGTGTGGGACAAATGGGTTCAGGCGTCGGGCAGTTAGTTTTCCATCTCGTCTTCACAGGTAATACGCGTGGCTTTATTTTCTTACCTTGTTTATTTACTACAAAAGGTTGTTCGGGTTTCCATTTCTTACCTTGTTTATTTACTACAAGAGGTTCTTCAGGTTGCCATGGTTTCGTCGGCCATGCCTTCTTTGTCCTCCTTGGTTTCAGCTCCTTGGGTGGGAGGACATCACAAAAGCGTTTCCAACCCGTCGGGTCCTGCGGGGTTGGAGGTCCGGATGCCAGGAATATTCCCCCGATTCCTGGCATCCGGTTTCCCTCCCTATTCTCTCCGGTATCCTTTCCCTGTTGCCGTCCGTTTGTTTCCCCATTTGAGACCCTTCTCTTCTGGATCGTGGGAGATTCCTTCATTTACTGGGCCGCGTGTCGGGCGGAGGTTCGGAGCTACGGGAAGAATTGGGGTTTTACCTATGATCTCGGCCGAATCCGCTGGCTTGGGCTTCACGGTTTCGCTGGCCTCGGGTCCTTCCAGAGTGTTTACGCATTCGGTCCCACGTGTCTGTCCCCATCATCTTGATTCTTCACGCTGGGGGGAATTATGTGGGTTATACACGTTCTGTGACTTGCTCTCTGCCATCAAGCGGGACATTGCTCAATGCTATGCAGTTTACACCAATTTGGTGCCCATCTGGTCGAAAATTATGCCTTGCCTGCTGTGGGCAAGGGAATTACCTGTCCCCCCCCCCCCGGCTAGAACGCATCCGTCAGACAGTGTGCGCTCAGGTCGTCAAGTTTGTTCGGCAAATAGAGGGGAGTTCGTCATCAGTCACAAGGATCTGGAGGGTAATAATGATGATCTGTTGAGACCGGATGGCGATCACCTCAATGAGATTGGGTTGGATATATTCAACCTTGGCCTGCAGCAAGGTGTGGAACAGGTGCTGGCTGCGGTGGGGCGCTCGTCAGTTATTAACTGACGGGCGTTTGGCAGTTTTCTTGACCTTGCCAGCAGTTAAAGTTGCTGTAATGGGCTATGCCCTTGATGACAAATTGGAAATAGGCTGTCTGTCCAGCACTTATGGTAAGGACAGGCCCCACTTCCCTCTTTTGGTTAAGTGCTCACAGTACGACTGTGACTGGTACTGGTTAAATATGTTCACATGTTATGTGTTGGAATTTAATAAAGCTGTGGCCTTGCCCTTTCCAACCTAATGGTTGTAAGTGTCTTAATGGAGTGAAGGGCAAGGGTGGTAAGGGATTTTATCCCTTGGTGTTACGTTAATTGGGACCTAAGCCCATTGCGCCTCAGCAGTCATGTATTTAATGTTGACTTAAACCTCAACTGGATGACATTTAGTTTGCCAAAGCACTGTGCATCATAAATAATTGCCATCACAAGGGACACTTCTCATTGAATGTAAGTACTGTCCCTTGTGCTGTTTACATAACATCTCTTCAGTGCCCACTTTGTTATGTTGCTGATAGTGACAACAGTGGATCATGCACAAGAGCTATCGGGAAACGGTTGTCACCCTATAACAAGAAGTGCCTGAACAAGGACCTTTATGGTTGGATCACCAGGTATTATTTTAAGGGACGCTGCAGATGTAAAAAGATTGAAAATAACTTTTGAAATTACATTACCATGTTAACGTTAAGATTTTAGTGATTGAGTTTACAGCTGCATTAAGTTTGCCTGGGCTTATTCAATAAAGCAGTTAATCAAATCAATCAAAGAAACAATGTCATGCAAAGCACAGTAACCCCTAGTATCCATACTGAAGTTGGATCAGTGAGTGGTGAATTGTGATTGATTTTGGGTATTGCCCTATCGAATAATCCCAAACACTGTCATTCCAGGGTGACTCTGGCGGTCCGTTGGTCTGTCGCAATACAAATAACTCTTATGTAGTTTATGGTATTGTCAGTTGGGGTGTCGGATGTGCTAGGCCCCGAAAACCGGGAGTGTATACCAGAGTCCGCTCCTTCTTGAGTTGGATAGAAGACACTCAACAAGGTAAATGGTAACAGGTTCAAATGTAGAATAACATAATAGAGAGAGAATGATTGTGTTCCTGTGGCTTGATTACATTGTAATCCATTTTTTTTTTGGATCTGTTATAGGAAGAAACAACCAAAATAAAAACCAACTGACCCTGCCAGAGAGACCTGAGAATTTTTATCAAAACTCCAGGCAGCAAAGTAATTTCTTGTCTCAGTCCCTCCTACCCCTTAACAAAGTACACTCTATTTATTCTAAATATCTGAAATTTATCAGGCGGGTGACCAATGCAGTCCCATTCTTCTCCTCCTTGTGGTTTGGTGGAACAGGGTGCAGTAGTGACACAGGGACTAACATGTGCAGCTCAAGTTGTGGGCCTGGCCGTTGTGCTGTTTGAACCATTAGTAAAGTTCACTGACTGCAGCGGCGACATAATTATATAATTATGTCATCCCTCTAGCACTGAGAACTACTGGGGGTGGTCAAAGATAACTGGCCATGACAGAAAGTGGCATTTGGCACTCTGGTTGATTTACTAAAGGCAAATAGACTGTGCACTTTGCATAGTGCAGTTGCACTCCATAAGAGCAGTTGCTCCAGAGCTTAGTAAATGAGGTAAAACCATTACTTTGCAAAGAGTACCCAATCATGTGAAAGGAAAATAAAAGATATTTTTGCTTGAACATGATTTGATGATGGAAGTCAGCAGAGCTTGTGCTCATTTACTAAGCTCTGAAACAACTGCTTTTGCAGAATGCAACTGCAAAGTGCACAGTCTATTTGCCCTTAGTAAATCAGCCCCTTATTGTCACACAGCTGGACAGTTGTAAAGCGTGGAGTCAGGACCCCCAGGAAAGATGTGTGTGTGTGTGTGTGTGTGTGTGTGTGTGTGTGTGTAGCCATGGCCCCAACCTCTAAAGAGCTGATAGTGAACTTCAGGGTCAGGGAGAGCTGACATCCATTCTCACAGTGTGGTTCACTGGGCATAGTGGGTGCAGAACAGTGTAGATTAAGTTGGGCGCCAGACATTTTGATGCAGAACAAGAGATTTATTTTCTCTTAAAGAACTGGGGAGAGAGGGTTAGGGCCGGGACCTCCTTTAAGCAGGTGCAAAAGCACTTGGCAGACTCCGACTCACAAAAATAGAACAGCTCTAGACACCTTAAAGCTGAACTGCACCCAAACAAGCGGTTTCCCTTAGCAACTGAACTTGTAGGTTGACTTCAACACAGATCTGTACACATACCAAACTTGGTATCCCTGTTGTGTAGGACCTGGCTTCTGAGGGCCACCCACGCTGACATACTGGATTCCTTACTTGGCTCTTCAGGCCAACAACTGAACTCTCTTGCAAGCGTTGCCCCCGCTATTCCGCTGGGTCCCTGGTTTGACTTTCACTGAGATTTCCCAACTTCATCACCGTCCCCGGTTAGTGAATAAAGCTGTTCTGGTACTCTCTGACTCTGGCCTCTGATAACAGGAGCGTTGTCCCTTGATGGTGACAGTTTCCCCTTTACCTCTGACCTTGGTTCAAGCTTTGCCTCTGGCGACAGGAATGATTGTCCTCCGTTAGCAACTCTGTCCCTTCACCTCCGACAAAGAGGGGTTCTTCGTCTGGTAGAACCCGTGCAACTAGGTTAGGCTTCAGACATGAAGCCCCAACCCTACACTGCTCCTTCTTATCCTGGGTAGGCCTCAGACTGCCTAGCAACCAGGGAACTCCCGGATAGGCTTCTGGCCTAGCAGCTGGGAGCTTTGAACACATGTCTACCCAGACCAGCCTTCCAGGTGGCACTGAACCCCAATCACCTGACTCCTCCCAAATAGGCTCTCCCAGCAGGCTATGGGGCCAAAGAAATCCCTTTCCAATTGGCTAGAGCAGACTATCCACTCATACTCAGTTTATATGCACCTTATCATGCCAATGCCACAGGTGACAATGCCACCCAATGGTTGAGGGGAGAGGTGCATCAAACTCAGAGTTGGGCAAAGAATCTGAAGACCCCCTAACAATTGGCCAGGTTAGTTACCACCTAGCAAACTAGATTTGACAGCATCCCTGTTCAAGACCAGGGTGAGAAAATATAGATATAGATAAATACATTATCTCTCTCTCTATATATATATATATATATATATATAGATAGATAGATAGATAGATATATCTCACCCTGGTCTTGAACAGAGATGCTGTCAAATCTAGTTTGCTATATATTTTATTCCACACAGTATGCTAGGGACATTGATGGTAGGTGACTAAGGTAGGTGGCGGCTGCATTTCTTTATCCAGGCTCCTTTTTTTTCCCCCTCCATTTTTCTTGGTGATCCTGGAACAAATTTCTGTCCTAGGGTGACAATACTCACCCACTGTACTGTATTTTCAAGTTTTACCCCCTGTTTCTGCTTCTCATACTGTCCCCCAGCTGCACTGCATGACTTTAGGCATGTGGGTGCCCCTTGTGCCTGCTGAGACTTATGAAGTCCTGGTAGAGTCTCCACCTCGCGCATACTCCCATTTTGAACTACAAGCTCATGTGCAGCTGCTCCCAGTGCCGTATAAACTGAGAGACACAGAACCAAAGTTATACCTGTCGTCCTTCTCCACAGTGGTGATCTATAGCAGCTTCCAAGCTTTGGCTTAGGTCTTTCTGTCTCTCGCTCTACATGTGTCAATGGGATTGGCTTCACATAAGCTTGTCCCAGCAGGCACAGGGGACACCCACATACCTGACACTGAACAGCACAGCCAGGGTAGAGTATGAGGAGCAAGCACAGAGGTGAAAAAAGAGGAAAATATCAAGAGCATGCAAGTTCTGCTATCAACATCTCATTTAAAAAAATGGCTTAGATATCACTTTAATGTCCACATAATTTTACTAACTTGTTTTCTTGTTTGTAGAACGGGTGCAGAGAGTTTTGGGGCCAGTCTGGTAAATCTGTCTAAGCAACACCTTTCTTCCTTTTAACACTTTATTTAATTTGAAATATAATAATGTTAAAATCTTATTCGAAAGTCTCCATCCCTAATCGTCAGCGCTGTTGTTTTTTCCTGTTAACATGCAGAATGGCACAAAGGTATGGTTTACAAACTTGGCAAAGCTGCATTTGCTTGTGTCCCTAGGTTGTCCAAGTCTAGGGGTCATCTCGGCTGGGTCCGGTGATCTCAAGTCTCCTGGCTATCCAATAACCTACATGAATGGCCTGGACTGCTGGTGGATTCTCGCCTCGTCCTCTGTCCAGCAGCTCCAGGTTCTCATCATAGATTTGGCTTTGGAGGAGTCCCCAAACTGCACCCTGGATGCTCTGAATATTTATGATGGAGCCAGTAACAATACACATTTATTGGGTAGGTGTTTTATAGGGGACGTTAAAGGCAGATGCGTATCAACACTTTTCGAGAGGGCACAGTGATTGGATTACTGTTGACTGACTTACCCATGTTTGGTAGTGTCCCCAACACTTCTTATGCCATGTACACACAAGCGGACTTTTCGACCGAACTGGTCCGACGGAACAAATCCGTCGAACAATCCGACCGTGTGTGGGCTTCATTGGACCTTCAGCAAACCTTTTCTGTCGAAAATCAGACGGACTTTAGATTTGGAACATGTTTCAAATCTTTCCGCCGGACCTAGTTCTTATCGAGAGATCTGCTGGCTGTCTGTATGCTGGTCCGACGGACAAAAACGGCGCATGCTCTGAAGCAAGTACGAGACGGAAGCGCTGCAAAGTCTGTGATCGTTTAATGCAGTGCATTATTGTCTTCTTTATAATGCTAGAAGAACGAAGTTGTTTTGCTGCTCATATTCAAATATTCAAACCGTTCTCACGAACAGATTTCTGGATTATTTCTCTTGATCTCATGAATGATATTTGTATTTTTTAAAAGCCCGATCTCTATAATAATGTTTACAAATTTATTTTTTGAGTCATCTTTTATTATTTTTGATTTCATCAAGATCTTTTTTTATGATTATTTAAAAATTCTTTTCTAGTGATCTCCATATGGTTTTTTTTTTTTTTTTGTGTCAAGTTACCACAATAACATTAATAATTAATTTTTTTTGTGTGTTTTTTTTTTTTTTTTTTTGTAACCTCAAGGAGGTTGGTGTCCCTTGTTAATTTGACATTGTCTTTTATAAAAAACACATAGGCAAGTATTTTCAGAAAATAAAATATCCATTTATTCTGGTTAACAAAATAAAGATGAAGGCAATGCTGGAGAAACTTTTGGAATTTGTGAAGCCTTTTGGCCCCAGGGCACACATCAAGTCTGTGGAAAAGAAAATTAGGATCTTGAGGAGTCCATATAATAGGGAGCACAATCTGGTCCAGGAATCCCAGAGATCAAGACCAGCAGCAGATGACATCTATGTCCCCAGGCTGTGGTACTACACCAGCCTGCGTCTTCTGTCAGACCAGACTGCACCCAGGTCATCACTTTCTTCTCTTCGTTGCAGCCTTCCTTCCACGAGGAGGAGGAGGATATATTTGGCAGTTAACTCGGCCCTCAGCCCCTTGTGAAGGGCATCAAATATAATTCTTTCACAGAGGAGGCGTTGGCCCTTCTCCAATTCGACCAACCTGGTCACTATATAGCAGCCATAGGCCTCTTCAGCATCGGGGGGGCTCGTGAGGACATCCGTAGCTTCTCTGAGGCGCATTGATGCCTCCTCTGTCACCGTCCCCTTCCTGAGGGGAGGGACCTGCAAATGGGTGAGGCTCCTACTGGCTGTCACGGGGCCCGCCCACCTCCTGGCTGTCACGGGGCCCGCCCACCTCCTGGCTGTCACGGGGCCCGCCCACCTCCTGGCTGTCACGGGGCCCGCCCACCTCCTGGCTGTCACGGGGCCTGCCCACCTCCTGCCTGTCACGGGGCCCGCCCACCTCCTGGCTGTCACGGGGCCCGCCCACCTCCTGGCTGTCACGGGGCCCGCCCACCTCCTGGCTGTCACTTTCCACACCTTCCTCCTGGCTGAGCTCATCCTGTGTATAAAAAAGGGACATTGTTTTAGTTTTTGGTTAATCAATCACACACAATTTTCAGCTCATGACTTGCAAATTCAATGTTAATACATATAAAAGAGTATCGTTCTGACCCCAGAATTTTTTCAAGCTGGTGACAAACATTTTTGACCACTACTGTCAATTGATATGTATACATCATATTTTGGATAAAATCCTTAATAGGTAATCAATTATAACATCTAGTTAACATCATTACTATTAGGACACTAAATATGTCTATAAATAATATACCTGGCCCCAGCTGGGCGCATTCGGCTCTTCCAGGATGGAAGGCCCAGGTTGTTCCTCGTCAGCCTCTGCTGGGGTGGAGAGAAGGCTGCAGGGAAGGGTGGAGGGAAGGGTCAAAAGAGATTCCCTGGCTTCAGTCTGGTCGTCAAGAAAACGCAGTTTTTTGAAGTATCACAGCCTGGGTACATACACATCATCTGCTGATGCTCTTGATCTCAGGGAAGCCTGGATGTTGTTATGCTCCCTCCTATACATATTCCTCAAGATCCCAATTTTACGTTCCAAAATCTTCATGGTTGCTTCTGGGATCAAAGTCTGCACAAATGCCAGAAGTCTCTCCAGTGTCTCTTTCCTTACTGGTTTATTGTAATATGCACTGTGTTTGACCTCCCACAGATTCCTCATCTCCCTGTACTTGCCAATAAATTGGGATATGAATTCAGGGTCCTTAAACTTATTATTAATTTTTTCTGTAAGACAATACACAAGACAAAAACACTAATGTTAGCCTAAACTCTCATAATCTTATCCCAACATAGGCCTCAATCTTTAAGCAGTATAGGCCACTGATGTTCCAAATTTAATAAAATTTACCTTCCTTTTGGACGTAGGTATGACACATGCATGCTAGCTTTATATACATTGCGCATGCGTGAAACTCCACCTGCGTCGCCCACCCCTGATGTTCTTTTTTTCACTAATATTCCCCGCCCCCTTTTCTACGCACAGAGCGTACGTACGGCACATACGTGTTAGTTTTATATACACTGCGCACGCGTGAAACTCCGCCTGCGTCGCCCGCCCCTGACGTTCTTTTTCACGAATATTCCCCACCCTTCTCACTACGGTGTGCAGTTAGTAGCAACATGGCGGAGACACAGCAGGTGTGTGTTAATTACTCCAGTAGCGAGGAAAGCCCGGCGCCCGAAACGTCCCGATCCGGGAAGAAGAGATTTAAGGCCTCCAATACGGCCTTTAAGGAAATGGTGGAGATGGTGTACATCTTGCGGAGGAACGATTATGATGGGAAGCATGGACCGTACACCCAGCCGAATTTACGCAAGGCCAAAATCATGTCCAAAGTTGTGAAGACTATGGAGCAGAATTTTGGGGTACGCCGCTCCAAAGACCAATTGAGGAAACGCTGGGAGCCGGATCAGTACAGAAGGATAAAAAAAAGTTCTTCAAAAAAGTAAGTACTTGTCGTATGTTCCTATTCCTAATATTAACTTTCATGCTGCTCCGTGTGCTTTTTCTTTACTGTTGTACAGTTTTAAATGGCTACTTTCCTTTTCATGGACACAGTATTCGTTCGTAGGAAACATCGTTCGAAGGAAACATCGTTTGACAAAATATACAATGTATTTAGTTAATACAGGGTTTTTAATACATTTTTGGTCTTGCTAATTTTGTCTTATTAAAAGAAGTTTAGGACATTGTTTTCTAGATGTCTTTGAAACTTGAATGAATTGCAAACTTGATTCAGTGGAATGTAAGGAGAGGACAATCAGCAGCTGTTTACACATCTGGACTCAGGAGCACTAGTGTGGGACACCAGAGCACATTTTTTAGGGTAACCCACACAGGTGCTCCAGTAGATACTTGTGGTGTCTCCATCTGTGAAGCTTGGTCAAAAAAAGGTAAGTATTGCAGTTTGGTTAAAGGTGATTTTTAATCATGTCTTCAACTTGGATCTCTTCCCAAATAGACAATTGTACACCACTTCAAAGCAATGTTTCATATTCATATTTCTGGACTCAAATATCTGTGTGCTATGTATACCTTTTTTGTTTCATTCTCATAGGGGAGAAAAGACTCAGGCAACAGGCTACCAGGGACCCCCGACCTCACCAGCCTGAATGGGTAGTTGGCCCCAGCCCCCCCGAGGATGTGGAGGAAGGAGAGGTGGAGGAAGTGAGCAACATGTGCACCCCACCAGGTGAGTGTCTGACACCCCAGCTTCAGGTAATCTATGTATACCTGCATATTTCTAAATACATTTTTTTTCAGCAATTTTAGGTGATGTGCTGGTTGTGGAAGGTGAAGCGGCGGAACCTTTTTCCACTGACAGCGCCCAAAGACTAATTGGACAGATCATGGCCTGGAATGGGGAGATTGATGCCATGCTCAATGGGCTGGACATCATGCAACAGGAAATGAAGAACATGATCGATGTTTTGGGGAGAATTTAATCCCTTTTTCCATAAAACTAAATCGATCATTTTCTTCATTTCCTTTTTAGATGCAGAGTTGAGTTCCAGAGTTGTGTGTATGTTATGTTTTTAAACATGCCTGTTTGTTAAAAAAAAAACACCTATATATATTATTAAAAAAAGAAATATATATTTAAAAATTATATTGTTAAAAAAAGAAATATATATTTAAAAAAAATTTTATTATAAACGCACATGTGAATGTGCACAGATTAAAAAGTTTGCTAATCAACAATGTGTGGCTTTTTCTTTCAATGCTCAATACCAGTTTTGTAAGGAATTTTGTGTTTACAGTGACAGTGGGGCTTATTTACTAAAGGAAAATCCACTTGGCACAAGTGCACTAGGAGGACCTAGGAGACTGCCAAAAAGAAAAGCAAGCAATAAATAAATTTCAAGATTTGATCTGATCATTATTTTTTTTATTAATAAAAATCAGACATTGTCTGACATTGCAATGCCGCCCCCACCTGTAAAATAAGTAACATATTTCTCCCTAACTTCACGGGCGCTTTGGGGGGCCAAGCCAGTACGGCCAGTATCTATGCCTGTCAGAGGATTGTCTGTAAGTCCGGCCTCAGGCCCAACTGATGAAATATCATTTCTGGCATTTTTTCTTAAAAAATTGTGCAGGATGCAGCATGCTAGGACAATATGATTAAGTTTGTATTCCGCCAGATGGATTGCTGTCAGAAACAGGCAGAACCGGCTGGCCATTATCCCAAAGGCATTCTCCACAACTCTTCTTGCTCTGGCCAGCCGGTAGTTAAAAATCCTCCTCTCCGGGGTGAGGGTCCTTTGGGGGAATGGCCTCATCAGGTACTCGCCCAGACCGAGTGTTTCATCTGCAATGGAGACAAAGGGGGAGTCCGTCCACGTTATCCGCATCAGGTGGCAATCCCAGGCCACCACTCTGGAGACGCTGGTAGAACTCCATCTGGGCGAAGACTCCTCCATCCGACATCCGGCCATTCTTCCCCACGTCCACATACAGAAATTCATATTGTGCCGACACCACCGCCATTAACACAATTAAACCCCTTATAATTAAAATAGTATGACCCCGAATGGGGTGGTGGCACGATGTGGACGTGCTTTCCATCCATAGCCCCTCCACAGTTGGGAAAGTCCCAACAGGTGGCAAAATGGGATGCCACAGTCTGCCATTCCTGTGGTGTTGAAGGAAACTGGAGAGTGAAACAAGAAAAAAAAATATATATATATATATATATAGTACTTTTGCACATAACATTGCAAGCAGATTACACAAAAAACAT
The DNA here is from genome assembly GCA_037952835.1 of Lithobates septentrionalis. Lineage (NCBI taxonomy): Eukaryota > Metazoa > Chordata > Amphibia > Anura > Ranidae > Lithobates > Lithobates septentrionalis. Next base: position 64,396 of record JBBDGP010000368.1, read on the forward strand.
TCTTGCCCAACATCAGTATAACATTTTATTTTAATTATTAATTAAATAATAAAATATAAGGCCCACTTATCAGATTCCTCAACCCCTCTGATGACCCATTGATAAAATTTAAGGGGGGGCTTATAAATTGATTTAAGGACACACATACCATTTGGACACATTTTAAGGGGGGGGGGCTTATAAATTAAGTTAAGGACACACAGACCATTTGGAAACATTTTAAGGGGGTGTAGTGGGGAGGTTAATGAAGGCAAATATGCATGAAGGACAAAAAAGGAGCATTAAAAGATTACAGCATGCATGAGGACAAAGAACTAAGGAGGTGTCGTCCCGGTGGGCGTTGTAGTATTCTAGAGGTGAACCCCCATCCCAATTCTGCAGAACCAAAGCACCCCCCACAGGAGTGCGACTCCTCTAACGGGACTTTTATAGTAGGGTCACCTCCTAATAAAGGTAGGAAGTAGTAGAATTTAATGTAAAAATATTTGTGTTTATTAGAATGTCCATCTAAAAATCATTAACATGACCTAACAATACATAAATTAAAATGGATGCATATAAATGAGGAGGAAACAATTCTATGAGACAATGACCAATTGCAATGATACAGGTGGATTGAACACCCGAATCATAAAAAACCGGACCAGGGAACCTGTATGCTCCCTTGGAATCCTGCCTACTCAGACACTGGTTATTTTTCAAGTATCCTCCTCCCCCCTTTGGCGTTTTGCTCTATGGATTGGGATCTAGGATCTGATTCTACTCAATTTCACTCCTTTAGTGGGATTGAACCCTCTATCCTGTAACCCCACCATTTAGGCTTTGATAAGCTTCTTATTGAAGGGGTGATGGTATCTGTTCCTTTTCGGATATCCTTTGTGAAGCAACCATAGCCCACCTTGGCATCTTATCTCTGTGATCTGCCTGGTCTTTTCTTTTTTTCCTTGGATTTTGGGTCTGTGATCCCTGTGTGGCCACGACGGATGGCACCCCTTTTGTACTGGATGCTGATAATGTCCATGGGAATTTTCATATGAACCTAAGTGATGAAATAATCACCCTGACCAATTGTCGTTACCGTTGAAGAGGTCAACCCTTTGCTTACCTCGAAACGTCGGGTTTTTATGATTATTGGTGTTCAATCTACCTGTATCATTGCAATTGGTCATTGTCTCATAGAATTGTTTCCTCCTCATTTATATGCATCCATTTTAATTTATGTATTGTTAGGTCATGTTAATGATTTTTAGATGGACATTCTAATAAATACAAATATTTTTACATTAAATTCTACTACTTCCTACCTTTTATTAGAGGTGACCCTACGATAAAAGTCCCGTTAGAGGAGTCGCACTCCTGTGGGGGGTGCTTTGGTTCTGCATGAGGACAAAGGGGACATTCACAGCATAATGCAATCATAGTAATTAGGGACTGAGGAAAGAAATGCAATACATACATAGCAAACATTAAATACATAGAATGTGATGTTAAAGGAAAAATCTTACCTTAATATAGTCCTTCTGCAGGACCTGAATGATAGCAGAACAGGTCTCTGAAATAATGATCCCCAGAGCCTGGGGGGAGATGCCTGTCGAACTTGAGGTCCTGCAGGCTTCTCCCAGTCGCCAAATACTGCAACGTGGCGACTAGCCTCTGCTCCGGAGTGATGGCTTGCCTCATGCAGGTATCCTGCCTGCTGATATAAGGGGTCAGCAAAGCCAACAAACGGTGGAAAAACGGGGTCCATCATCCTGAGAAAGTTCCTGAAATCGTCAGGATTATTCTCGCGGATCTCACGAAGCAAAGGCATGTGAGAGAATTGGTCACGCTGGAGCAACCAATTCTTGGTCCATGAACTCCTCCCCACCCTGTTCATGGACTGGGCTTGGGTCGAAGAATTAACTACAACACCAAGCCCAAGCAAAGCACAAACTCTACGACGAGTATGTACACGCAACGTGGCTTCAAAATGGTCGGCTGGTCAGAACGAACTTAAACAGAACGCACAAAGAACAGCAAGGCCTGTGAAGAGCGAGCTGAAAGTCAGCAACGAGCTGACAAGAACGCACTGACTACACACACTGAAAAGCAGATACAAACCCCGCAAGCACAAACTAAACAGTTAAACGATCTGAAAAAAACACGAGTCTGAAAAGCGCGAATCGTCTCTAACCAAACTACTACTAACACGAAATTAGCAGAAGGGGCCCAAATGGTGGTGCACTTGCAATTGAACTTCCGTTTTATAGTCTCTTCGGACCTGGTGTATGTCACCACGTTCTAGACGGTCGGACTTTGGTGTAGGCAAGTCCGTTGCGTCGGAACTCCGTTGAAAGTCCGTCAAAAAGTCCTTCAGAGTTCAGTCCGTCGAAAGTCCGCTCGTGTGTATACGGCATTAGAAGTGAAGAGGTCACTTGGATGCTTGATGAAATGTCTATTAACATGACTAAACCAGTTCAAATTGATGTGAATAATCACTACTAGTTATGCAATGACCTGGATAAATGAGACCTGGATAAATGATTTTTTTCCTCTAGTCCCCGTTTTATACTGCAGTCTATGCAGTCTAACTGTTGGGACACATTTATTATTATTATTATTATTATTATTATTACTAATTTTGTCAGAACACATTTAGGCTGTATCATTATCCAAACTTTAATTTTTTTTATTTTTTTTTATACCCACAAAGTGAGGGGACACCAATCAGGTGTAAGTTTTTTTTTTTTTTTTTTCCTTTTACGTGTTTAAAGACAAGACCTTTTTAAGTCTTAAGCCTAGTACACACTGCTATTTTTTTTTCATTCAACCCAGCGGGCTGAACGAAAAAAAAACCTGACAGTTTAGGTCGGAGCCACCGTACTAACAATCTGATGTTAGTACAGTGATCTCCTCTGCTGTTCTATTGTGTTCTGACAACCATTGACTGAGAGCCCTGACCTGGAGCCAGTCAGCAGACCTTTTTTGGTCATGCCCCTTTGGCAGAAGCCGGCCAAACGGGTTCCCCTAGGTTTGGTCAGGTTTCTTCTTATTGGTCAGGCTTCTTATTTTCCTTTTGTGTCTCCAGTACATATTGCTCTCTCTCCTCTTAGCGGTAAGCCATTTGAGCTGCAGCACAGTTGATTGTCTCATTGTTCTCCCTCTCTCGGCTCTGCTGTACAGGGGACTGCAAGATGCTGATGCCAGGTTAAATTCATGTACTTGCACTGCTTGCATTCTCAAAATACATTAGGCCTCGTGCACACAGGACATTTTGTTTTTAACTCTCCTAGAAGCCAGCAGCATTTTAGCAGGAAGAAATGCATGAAGCTTGTAAAAGTGTCTAAAGCTTTTAGGAGCTTTCGCAGGTGTCAAGCTCTTGTGCGTGCGTTCATTTCATTGGCCAGAATAAATAATTTACCCTGGCCATTGAAATGAATTAATACTCAAGCACTAGTGTTTAGTAGCGTCAAGCTTTTTTTTTCTGCCCAAACTCTGCTGCTCCTGGGCGTTGTTTTTTTTTTTTTTTTTTTTTTTTTTCCTGCCTCTAAAGCTACTGCCACAAAATGCTGCGAAAAAGCCTATTTGTGCATAAACGCCTAGGATAACATAGAGGGACGTTTAGAGGCAGGGAAAAAAAAAACATCAGACACCCCTAGGAGCAGCTGTAAAAACGTCTCATGTGCATGAGGCCTTAATGATGTATTAAAGTGTAGCTAAAGGCAAAACGTGTTTTTTTTTTTTTTTGTTTTTTTTTTTTTCATTTTGAATAGAGCAAGGGATAACCCTTTCTTCGTTGTTTTTGTTTTGTTTTCGCCATAAGGAGGATTTCCTTTCACTTCCTGTCCCATAGCCAAAGCAGGAAGTAAGGAGAAATCCCTCCAAAGTGAGGGACTCCCAGTGTGTCACTAGAACTAGTGTACCCATTGGAAGCTTTTACTGTTACTGTTCTGATGTCAACCCCAAAATTCCGGATTTTCTTTTACTTTCACTTTAATTTATAACAGTAAACAGGACAAATGGAGAGGATGAATCTCCCTAACTGGGTCACAGACAACCAGTGGTGTCGGGAGGGGGGCTAAGGGGGGCTGGAGCTCCGAGTGGGGCCCCAAAAAGCCCGGGCATTCAGAAATGTATTAGCCCTGAGTGGGGACCGATCTGACTCTGAGCGTGACCGAGTGACATAGCAGATCCCGCCTGGTGGAGCATGCAGTGCTTATGATGGACATGCCACTGGTCCAATGCCGGGACCGTGGGACGTGTGACATCCATAGGCGCTGCAGGCTCCAGAAGGCGGGAATTACAATGCGGCCGCGTCACTATAAGAAGATCCCGCTCGGGTGGGCGACTCTCATCTTCTGTCGTTTCCTGTCTCTGGCTGCCTGCTGTCTCCTGGGATAGGCGCACCGGCGCCGCACACTACGGCTGAGCTGCAGGAGGAGCTGGAGGTCACGGTCAGCTAAAGTCTGACGTCACGTGTAATGGTCAGGTAAGTCAGTGTGGGTCTGAGTCAGTGTAATGGTCAGTGTGCGTCAGGTAGGTCAGTGTAATGGTTAGTGTGGGTCAGTGTAATGGTTAGTGTGCGTCAGGTAGGTCAGTGTAATGGTTAGTGTGGGTCAGTGTAATGGTTAGTGTGCGTCTGGTAGGTCATTATAATGGTCAGTGTGTGTCAGGTAGGTCAGTGTGCATCAGGTAGGTTAGTGTGGGTTGGGTAGGTCAGTGTAATGGTCAGTGTGGGTCAGGTAGGTCAGTGTAATGGTCAGGGTGTGTCGGGTAGGTCAGTGTGTGTCAGGTAGGTCAGTGTAATGGTCAGGTAGGTCAGTGTAGGTCAGTGTGTGTCGGGTAGGTTAGTGTAATGGTCAGGTAGGTAAGTGTAATGGTCAGTGTGCATTAGGTAGGTAAGTGTAATGGTCAGTGTGCATTAGGTAGGTCAGTGTAATGGTCAGTGTGTCTCAGGTAGGTCAGTGTAATGGTCAGTGTATGTCAGGTAGTTCAGTGTAATGGCCAGTGTATGTCAGGTCAGTGTGTGTCAGGTTGGTCAGTGTAATGGCCAGTGTATGTCAGGTAGGTCGGTGTGTGACAGGTAGGTCAGTGTAATGGTCGGTGTGTGACAGGTAGGTCAGTGTAATGGTCGGTGTGTGACAGGTAGGTCAGTGTAATGGTCAGTGTGTGTCAGGTAGGTCAGTGTGGGTCTGGGTCAGTGTAGTGGCCAGGTAGGTCAGTGTAATGGTCAGTGTGGGTTAGGTAGTTCAGTGTGGGTCAGTGTGTGTTAGGTAGGTCAGTGTGGTTCAGGTAGGTCAGTGTAATGGTCAGTGTGCGTCAGGTGAGTGTAATGGTCAGTGTGTGTCAGGTAGGTCAGTGTAGTGGTCAGTGTAATGGTCAGGTAGGTCAGTGTAATGGTTAGGTAGGTCAGTGTAATGGTCAGGTAGGTCAGTGTGTGTCAGGTAGGTCAGTGTAATGGTCAGTGTGGGTCAGGTAGGTCAGTGTAATGGTCAGTGTGCGTCAGGTAGGTCATTGTAATGGTCAGTGTGTGCCAGGTAGGTCAGTGTAATGGCCAGTGTATGTCAGGTAGGTCGGTGTGTCAGGTAGGTCAGTGTAATGGTCAGTGTGGGTCAGGTAGGTCAGTGTAATGGCCAGTGTGGGTCAGGTAGGTCAGTGTAATGGTCAGGTAGGTCAGTTTAATGGTTAGTGTGTGTCAGGTAGGTCAGGGTAATGGTTGGTGTGTGTCAGGTAGGTCAGTGTAATGGTCGGTGTGTGTCAGGTAGGTCAGTGTGGGTCTGGGTCAGTGTAGTGGCCAGTGTAGGTCAGTGTAATGGTCAGTGTGGGTTAGGTAGGTCAATGTAATGATCAGTGTGTCAGGTAGGTCAGTGTAATGGTCAGTGTGTGTCAAGTAGGTCAGTGTAACGGTCAGTGTGTGTCAGGTAGGTCAGTGTATGACAGGTAGGTCAGTGTGTGTCAGGCAGCTCAGTATAATGGTCAGTGTGTGTCAGGCAGGTCAGTGTAATGGTCAGTGTGTGTCAGGCAGGTCAGTGTAATGGTCAGTGTGTGTCAGGTAGGTCAGTGTAATGGTCAGTGTGTGCCAGGTAGGTCAGTGTAATGGTCAGTGTGTGCCAGGTAGGTCAGTGTATGTCAGGTAGTTCAGTATAATGGCCAGTGTATGTCAGGTAGGTCAGTGTGTGCCAGGTAGGTCAGTGTAATGGCCAGTATATGTCAGGTAGGTCGGTGTGTGACAGGTAGGTCAGTGTAACGGTCAGTGTATGTCAGGTATGTCAGTGTAATGGTCAGTGTGTGTCAGGTAGGTCAGTGTGTGTCAGGTGGGTTAGTTTTCAATGGTCTGCATTGATGGGCACTGGTAAGCCAGGCAGCAACCAGCAGGTGAGCTTACCCCCCCCCTCGGTGTCAGGCTCAGACTTCGGGCTGAAGCCCCTGGTCTTTTCTTTCTCGAACATCACGGGACACAGAGCCACAGTAATTACTGATGGGTTATATAGGTATCACTGGTGATTGGACACTGGCACACCCTATCAGGAAGTTCAACCCCATATATAATCCCTCCCCCTTGCAGGGATACCTCAGTTTTTACGCCAGTGTCTTAGGTGATGGACGTGTAAAGATGTCCTGTGCTGAGCTCCAAAGGGAATATCCTAAGATCCTATACTGGGGCAAGCCAGGCGAACCGGATCCATTCAAAGTGTCTTTTCATGGCCAAATTGAATGGTACCCGGGCCTCGTGTCCGAAGAAACGAGGTTTTACCCGTAATGCTTCTCTTTTTAGAGAGCTGGACCCCGCAGATCAGAAAATGGCTTTAAACTTCCTAATTTCTGGCGAGGTGCTTTACGGTCCCAGAACTGTTGGATCCCCCTACTGATGGGGGCCCCAGTCTCTGACGGTTTTTTCAAACGGAGCCCACCGTGAGAGGTGAAGATTGGGTCTGTGTAAACAGCACCCTGCGGCTGGATAAGGTAAGAGGAGATTCCACAGAATTTTTGAGTTCTAGTGGTTTTTCTCCTTTAAGGTAAATGCATGCTATGCCTATTGTGACCTCTGGGGGCTGCCAAGAGCACAAACCTACACATGCTGAATGTCTGTCTCAGGTGTTCATTGCTAATTATGTCCCAGCATCTCAAGCAGGCTGCCAACAGGTAAGGTGGAAAGGGGGATTTCTCATCTTTGAATGTTCCTCCCCAGGCTAGAGAGGGGCCACAGGGGTCTAGAAAGTGGTTATACCACCCGGGCTCTGCGGCCTAATGGCCACCATCTCTGAAGATAGCCATTCAGGCAGATCTTGTTACCAGCCTTCCTCCCCCCATCCCCAGCCTTTCTCCAGAAGCATGACAGGAGAGTCGGCAGCACGGGAAGCGCTCGTTTTTTTTCAAAACTCGAGGGGGGGGCGGTAGAGGGGGGGGCAGGACGTCAGCACAGGTGCTTAGACTCCCACTCAGGCCAGCTGCAGGCTATTAGAGGCACTCTGTACAGGTGCACTCAGCCTTCTGAGAGACACAGAGCTGACGGTTGCATGTAAGGTGGCACACAGGCATTCTCCTAGGCAGCATTTACTGAAGTAACACCAGACTGAGCATTGGGTAGCAAGGCTTTTAGCCAGACTACATCGCTCGGCGGGCAGTGTTCATTTGTATACCTCACACCTTGTTGCTTTGCACTATGGGTAGAAGAGGTTCAAGCACCCCAGGAACCAGAGACACTAGGGGATCTCGTTCAGGTTCTGAGGGCCCCCTGTCGGCAGCATCCTCCCCCCCTAAAGATGGGCCAGGGACGGCTAGCCAGGGAGAGCCATCGGGGTCAGGGGCTACACCTGCTTCTGGCACTTCAGCCCCTGTATATATTACACAAGAGGTTTTTTCCTCAACCATTAATGGTCTAGAGGAAAGATTAATGGCCGTGATTACGTCTTCACTCAGTGGAAGAAAACGCACTAGGCTTTCCTCTGTTCCCCAAGACCCTCAGACAGAGGAGCTCTGGGATAAAGGAGATGAATCCCTTTCAGAGGATCGGGATGGGACGGATGATTCCTCTTCAAAGGAATCGGGTGGAGAGGGACCCTCTGCGACTTCCCAAGAGGAGAAAGTCTTAGTGCAGATCCTTACTGGATTGGTCCGCTCCACATTTAAGTTGCCCATACCTGAAACTGCTAAAGAATCCTCTTCTGCTTTGGGGTCACTGAAACCTTTTCAAGCAGCACATGCTTTTCCTGTTCATATTTTACTTGAAAAGCTCATTTATTCTGAGTGGGATCACCCAGACAAACGTTTTTCTCCGCCGAGAAAGTTTTCAACACTTTATCCGATGGAAGAAAAGTTTATTAAAATGTGGGGAATACCGGCTATTGATGCCGCCATTTCCTCCGTAAATAATAGCCTGACTTGTCCTGTAGACAATGCTCAGATGCTCAGGGATCCTGTAGATAAAAGGATGGAATCCCTATTGAAGGATGTTTTCTCCTTAGCAGGATCAGTGGCCCAACCTGCAGTAGCAGCGATTGGAGTCTGTCAATACTTAAGAGACCATGTTAAGCAGGTCATCAAAGTATTACCTGAACAGCAGGCCCAGGGGTTTGCTAACCTTCCAGCGGCCTTATGCTTTGTGGTTGACGCCATTAGAGATTCTATTGTGCAAACCTCCCGTCTTTCACTGGGGTTGGTGCATATACGTAGAATCCTATGGTTGAAAAATTGGTCAGCCGAAGCACCATGTAAGAAGCTACTGGCTGGGTTTCCATTTCGTGGTGCAAGGTTGTTTGGAGAGGACTTGGATAACTATTCCAAGAGAATCTCTTGTGGGAAAAGCACTCTTACCTGTCAAGAAGAAGAGTAAGCGTCCCTCTTTCAAACGGACTCTTTCCCCAACGCTGGGGGCTTCAGCCTCCAGGCACTCTCGACGGCCGCCTCCATCGGGGTCCAGAGACGAGAGTCAACCCCAGAGACAAAAGAAGTCCTGGGGAAAGAAGCCTACTAGGCAAAACACTAAGACCTCTGCATGAGGGGGCGCCCCCGCTCACTCGAGTGCGGGGAAGACTGCGACAGTTCTCAGAGCTCTGGCAGGAGGACTTCCAGGACAGATGGGTAATCTCCACGGTAACCTTAGGGTACAAGCTGGAGTTTCAGGAATTCCCTTCTCCTCGGTTCCTCAGATCAAGTGTTCCCAGAGACCCAGAGAAGTAGTCGCTCCTTCTAGCGTTAGAGCGACTTTTGTCGCAGGAGGTCATTATGATAGTTCCCGCAAAGGACCAGGGATTGGGCTTCTATTCCAACCTTTTTACGGTCCAAAAGCCAAATGGGGATGTCAGGCCCATTCTGGACTCAAGGGATCTGAACCGATTCCTAAGGATTCAATCCTTCCGCATGGAATCAATTCGAACAGTAGTTCCCACCCTGCAGGGAGGAGAATTTCTGGCATCAATAGACATCAGAGATGCATATCTGCATGTGCCCATTTTTCCTGCTCATCAGAAGTTTCTGCGCTTCGAGGTAGGAGGGCGCCATTTCCAGTTTGTGGCTCTGCCTTTCGGGATAGCCACTGCACCTCGAGTGTTCACAAAGATCTTGGCTCCTCCTCTGACCATATTAAGGGCTCATGGTATAGCTGTCATAGCATACCTAGACGACCTGCTCTTGATAGACCGGTCGGTAGCCTCTTTGAATGGAAACTTGAGGACCACAGTCAGGTATCTAGAACACCTGGGTTGGATCCTCAACTTAGAAAAGTCTTTCCTAAAACCAGTAAGAAGACTGGAGTATTTAGGTCTGATTATAGATACAAGCCAGGAGAAAATATTTCTACCCCAGGCAAAGATCGCTGCTTTAAGAGAGCTGATTCTGGCAGTAAGGACCAAGAAGGGTCCCTCAGTCCGCCTTTGTATGAGGCTACTAGGGAAGATGGTGTCTTCATTCGAAGCAGTTCCCTATGCTCAGTTTCATTCAAGAATGCTGCAACACAGTATTCTGTCGACCTGGAACAAGAAAGTTCAGGCATTAGACTTTCCGATGCACCTGCCGCATGCGGTGCGTCAGAGCCTCAAATGGTGGCTCATACCCGAAAACCTGCAGAAGGGGAAATCCTTTCTACCGGTTACCTGGACGGTGGTAACAACAGATGCCAGCTTGTCAGGTTGGGGAGCAGTTCTGGAACAGGCTGCGGTCCAAGGGGTATGGTCCAAGACAGAGAGGACCTTACCCATCAACATTCTGGAGATCCGGGCGATACATCTAGCTCTAAAAGCCTGGACTATCAGGCTACAGGGTTGTCCGGTCAGGATCCAGTCCGACAATGCCACAGCAGTGGCTTATGTCAATCATCAGGGAGGCACCCGGAGCCGAGCTGCTCAAAAGGAGGTGAACCAGATCTTAGTCTGGGCAGAGATGCATGTGCCATGCATATCGGCAGTTTTCATCCCGGGAATAGAGAATTGGCAGGCGGACTATCTAAGTCGCCAGCAGTTACTTCCAGGGGAATGGTCTCTGCATCCCGACGTCTTTTGGGCCATATGCCAAAGATGGGGGGTTCCAGATGTAGATCTCTTTGCATCCCGATTCTACACAAAGAGAGACAGATTTGTGGCAAGGACAAAAGATCCTCTTGCATGCGGGACGGATGCGTTGGTGATTCCGTGGCATCAGTTCTCACTGATTTACGCATTCCCGCCTATTCTGCTATTACCACGACTCCTTCGCAGGATCAGGCAGGAAAGGAAGTCGGTACTTCTGGTGGCCCCCGCTTGGCCCAGAAGGACTTGGTATGCAGAAATAGTAAGGATGACGGTAGGTCCCCCGTGGACCCTACCAGTACGCCCAGACCTGTTATCTCAAGGTCCAGTGTTCCATCCTGCCTTACAAACGCTAAATTTGACGGTTTGGCTATTGAGACCCACGTTCTGAAGAGTCGTGGGCTCTCAGGTCCTGTCATATCTACCTCGATTAATGCAAGGAAGCCAGCTTCCAGGATGATTTATCATAGTCTGGAAAGCTTATATAACCTGGTGTGAATCCAGAGGTTGGCATCCCAGGAAATATGTCATAGGTAGAATCCTTGACTTTCTACAATTAGGATTAGAGATGAAGCTGGCCTTGAGTACCATTAAGGGCCAAGTCTCTGCTTTATCAGTATTATTTCAGTGGCCACTTGCTTCGCATTCTTTGGTCTGAAATTTTATGCAGGGGGTGATGCGTCTTAATCCTCCGGTTAAAGCGCCCCTAAACCCCTGGGACTTGAACTTGGTCCTGGCTGTGTTACAGAAACAGCCTTTTGAACCAATAAGTCAGATTCCTTTGGTCTTGTTGACAAGGAAGTTAATTTTTCTGGTGGCCATCTCTTCTGCTAGAAGAGTATCAGAATTAGCAGCTCTTTCCTGTAAGGAGCCTTATTTGATTATACACAAGGACAGAGTGGTACTACGCCCTCATCCTAGTTTTTTTACCGAAGGTGGTTTCTGATTTTCATTTAAACCAAGACATTGTTCTACCTTCCTTTTTTCCAGATCCCTGTTCTCCGGAAGAGAGATCTCTACATTCGTTGGATGTAGTAAGAGCAGTTAAGGCCTATCTAGGGGAAACTACTCAGATCCGCAAGACGGATGTTTTGTTTGTGCTGCCAGAGGGTCCCAATAGAGGACAGGCAGCGTCAAAAGCTACCGTTTCTAAATGGATTCGACAGTTGATCATTCAAGCTTACGGTTTGAAATAGAAGATTCCTCCGTTTCAGATCAGGGCACATTCCACAAGGGCTATTGGTGCTTCTTGGGCAGTGCATCACTGGGCCTCTATGGCTCAAATCTGCAAGGCCGCAACCTGGTCTTCAGTTCATACATTCACCAGATTCTATCAGGTGGATGTGAGAAGGCATGAGGATATCGCCTTTGGGCGTAGTGTGCTGCAGGCAGCGGTACAGGGTCCTCAGGTCTGATTGCACCCTACTTGGTCGTGGTTCCCCCTCCCCTCAGGTAGCATTGCTCTGGGACATCCCATCAGTAATTACTGTGGCTCTGTGTCCCGTGATGTTCGAGAAAGAAAATAGGATTTTTTAAAACAGCTTACCTGTAAAATCCTTTTCTTTCGAAGGACATCACGGGACACAGAGGTCCCGCCCCTCTTCTAATACACTATATTGCTTGGCTACAAAACTGAGGTATCCCTGCAAGGGGGAGGGATTATATAGGGCTTTGAACTTCCTGATGGGGTGTGCCAATGTCCAATCACCAGTGATACCTATATAACCCATCAGTAATTACTGTGGCTCTGTGTCCCGTGATGTCCTTCGAAAGAAAAGGATTTTACAGGTAAGCTGTTTTAAAAAATCCTATTTTTCCCACCTAGCAACGCCCCTGCAGACGACAATAAAAACAGGTGTTCTAATCCCTTTCCGCTCTACCCAAAACTGACAAGTTTTGCCTCTAGTTACTTTAATAATGACTGATCTGCTTTAACTTGTGTTTTTAATTTCTAACTGGCGTTTAGCTCTAATTGAAGTAAAAGTAGTCCCCATATATTGTCTTCTGGTAAAATGGCTTTCATCTTGTTCTAGTTACCCTATGTGGAAACGTCTCCAATCTGACCTTGCAATCCAGTGGAGGCCATTTAACACTTCATTTCCACACTGACTCGTCTGGGACCAGCCGCGGGTTTTACCTCCATTATAGTGATGGTACTCCAAAAACACTGCGTTCCCTGGAAACGGGCAAAGAAAATGGTTAGTTTTTGTTCTCCTTCCTTTTTTTTTTTTTTTTTTTTTTTTTTTTTTTTAGACTTGTTAGTATGTATAAATGAATTGATTAAAGAAAAAAAAAAACACAAGTGTGGTTATCCTTCCCATCCAGATCCGAAATTTATAAAAAAAAAATGAAATTGCATTTATGTAATGTGGCATATGATAACAAATGCACATATATAAAGCTTTCCTTATTTGACAAAACTATAGAAATGTTGTTTTTCTATGAAGCTACCTGCAGTTTTTTTTTTCCATGATGTCAGCCATTCTGGGCTAAAGGAGGCTGATTAGATGGGGATTACTGGGCAGGAGGAAAGTGTCACCCCCAGGACCAGAAATCATTTGCGTTCATTTCTGAAAAACCCTCTTATAGAGTAATGATCTAGCATTAACCATTTCAATACTGGACACTTTTACCCCCTTCCTGCCCAGGCCAATTTTCAGCTTTCAGTGCTGTTGTACTTTAACCACTTCAGCCCCGGAAGAATTTACCCCCTTCTTGACCAGGCCATTTTTTGCAATACGGCACTGCGTTGCTTTAACTGACAATTGCGTGGTCGTGCGACTCTGTACCCAAACAAAATTTACTTCCTTTTTTTCCCCACAAATAGAGCTTTCTTATGGTGGTATTTGATCACTTCTACAGTTTTTATATTTTGCGATATAAACCAAAGAGCGAAAATTTAGAAAATAACACGATCTTTTTTTTATTTTTACTTTTTGCTATAATAAATATCCCAAATTTAAAAAAAAAAAAAAAAAAAAAAGTTTTCCTGTTTAGGCCAATATGTATTCTTCTATATATTTTTGGTAAAAAAAAAAATACGCGATAAGCGTATTTGCACAAAAGTTAATTATCATCTACAAAATAGGGGATAGATTTATGGCATTTTTATATTTTTTTTATTTTTTTATTTTTTATATCGGAACTGCTATATTGCGGCGGATAAATCGGACACTTTTGACACATTTTTGGGACCAGTGATATTTATACAGCAATCAGTGCTATAAAAATGCACTGATTACTGTATAAATGTCACTGGCAGGGAAGGGGTTAACACTAGGGGGCGATCAAGGGGTTAACTGTGTTCCCTAGGTGTTTTCTAATTGTGTGTGTGGGGGGGGCACTGACTAGGGGAAAATAGTTACAAAAATGTGAGGGGGGTACTCACTTTTGTGAGATACTGTGTGTGTACATATGTATGTATATATGTGTATATATAATATATACCCAATCGCACACTGCTAAAAAAAAAAATTAAACGAACACTTTGAAAAATTAAAGGAGCGAAAGGATGCCACATCGTTTGATGGAAATTAATATTATCAACGTACCAAGCGCTGAATTCAAAGACACCCCAAAAATCAAAGTGAAAAAAATATGCAGCAGGCTAGTCCATTTTGCTGAAATGTCATTGCAGCAACTCAAAATGGTACTCAGTATTTTGTATAGCCCCCACGTGCTTGTATGCATGCCTGACAACGTCAGAACATGTTCCTAAAATGATGGATGGTGTCCTGGGGTATTTCCTCCCAGATCTGGAGCAGGGCATCACTGAGCTCCTGAACAGACTGAGGTGCAACCTGGCGGTGTCGGATGACCCAAAACCTAATGTCCCAGAGGTGTTCTGTTGGATTTGGGTCAGGTGAGCATGGGGGCCATTCAATGGCATCAATTCCTTCATCCTCTAGGAACTGGCTGCATGCTCTCACCATATGAGGCTGGGCATTGTGGTGCACCAAGAGGAACCCAGGACCCACTGCATGAGGGTAGGATCTGACAATGGGTCCAAGCATTTCATCCCTAAATCTAATGGCAGTCAGGGTGCCATTGTCTAGCCTGTAGCGGTCTGTGCGTCCCTCCATGGATATGCCTCCCCAGACCATTACTGACCCATCACCAAAGCGGTCATGCTGAATGATGTTACAGGCAGCATAACGTTCTCCACGGCTTCCCCAGACCCCTTTACATCTGTCATATGTGCTCAGGGTGAACCTGCTCTCATCTGTGAAAAGCACGGGGTGCCAGTGGCAACTGCCATTTCTGGTGTTCATTGGCAAATGCCAATCGAGCTCCATGATGCCGGGCAGTGAGCATAGGGCTTACTAGATGATGTCGGGTCCTCAAGCCACCCTCATAAAGTCTGTTTCTAATTGTTTGATCAGACATTCACACCAGTGGCCTGCTGGAGGTACCAACCCATGCAATCCATAAATACAAAGAAACCAAAACAAATAAGTTCAGAAATTAAGTTCTGTGTAATAAAATGGAATGACACAGCGAAAATTTGATTTGAAAAGGCTTGTTTAAAAAAAACAAAAAAAAATGTTATACTTACCACCTCTGTGCAGTTGGTTTTGTACAGAGCAGCCCGGATCTTCCTCTTCTCGGGTCCCTCTTTGCTGCTCCTGGCCCCTCCCTCCTTTAAGTTCCTCTCAGCCAGCAGCTTGCTACAGGTGGCACCCAAGCCGAGTCAGAGCTCCGTGTATCCATTCAGACACCGAGCCCAGACCTGGCCACGCCTCCTCTCACCTGATTGGCTGGCTGACTGACTTTGACAGCCACGGGAGCCAGTGGCACCACTGCTCTGTCTCAGCCAATCAGGAGTGTACTGGATGGCTGAGGGGATTGAAGAAGTTACTGGAGAGAGGAGCTCAGGTAGGCAATTGGGGGGGTGCTGGGTGGGTTGCTACACACAGAAGGTATTTTATCTTTATGCATAGAATGCATTAAGATAAAACCTTCTGCCTTTACAACTCATTTAAACAAATGAAGAAAGGGAGGTGCAAAAAGGTTTAGAGCCAATATGCCAGCTGAAATCTATTAGTAATTGGAAAGCCATCCTGCCCCTTGTCAGTGCAAAATATCAGCTGGTTCAGTCTCAACTGATTGCCTATAAAAAGGTGTCTCATTACCAAGGTGTCGCACAAGAAACCTCTCATGATGGGTAAAAGCAAAGAGCTCTCTCAAGACCTTTGCAACCTTAGTGTTGCAAAACCTACTGTTGGCGTTGGTTACAGAAGGATTTCTAAACTTTTGAATGTTCCAGTGAACACTGTTGGGGCCATAATCCGGAAGTGGAAATAACATAATTTGACCATAAACCGGCCAGGACCAGGTGTTTCTCGCAAGATTTCTGACAGAGGAGTGAAAAGCACGTAGCAGGACCGCGACCAAGTGTCGGCACCTCATCCAATCAGGTCTGGGTAGTATGGATTAAGGAAAAACAACATCACATGACCAAGGGGAAATCCCGTGATAGCGGCGGGAATAATCA
Source organism: Lithobates septentrionalis (assembly GCA_037952835.1). Lineage (NCBI taxonomy): Eukaryota > Metazoa > Chordata > Amphibia > Anura > Ranidae > Lithobates > Lithobates septentrionalis. The sequence continues at coordinate 80,371 of JBBDGP010000368.1, forward strand.
CCACGGCAACACAAATGCGTCTCAGAGATCAGAGAGGAAGGGCCAAACACACTGCAGTAAATGGGGTGAATTGAGCATACTAGATTCGGAATGAACAAATCCCCCATAACAGATATATATCTATACGCAACATTTCTCATAAAAATGAATGAATAAAAAGACATCTAATAAAAAAATATATATATAAAATGATGTCAAAGGTAAACCAACTGGAAAGTAAAAAATGCAAAAAAAGGAAATAATCTCAAAGGCAATAGCATTAAAAAAATTGTATAAGTATGGAAAGGAATTACGTATATTCCTCTAGTCACACCTAAAAGGGGTCATCTAATAAAGGAGCTACTACAAAGAGAACAAAAACACAAGTAACTCCAAGGGCAACCCGTTCAGGTATTGGACCTAAGGGGCGGTCTTTGTTATGGTACTGTAAGTGTCTTGGTACCGTGTGTTTACTTTTCCCCCCTTCAATTCCAGCCACATGTTCGTTGACATGGATGGAAAAAGTCCTGATGGTACGGCCGACATATTGTTTATGGCAAGGACAAGTAAGCAAATAAACAATATATTGGGAGGAACAAGTAGAAAACTGTTTCATGTGATGAATCCGAGATGTAACAGTAGATTGAAATGTAGACATTTTGTGTCGCCCCCCCCAATGTTGTGAAGGCACACGTTACACTTGCGACATGAGTAGTAACCTTGACAGTCTTGGAAAAAGGATACTTTTTTGGGGGGATCGATCACATTCGGGGCCACCTGCCCCTGAATGGATCGTGCACTCCTAAATATGACCGCCGCCTGTTCAGGAAGAACAGGGCCTAATAGTCTATCATTCAAAAGCACTTTCCAGTGTTTTCTAAAGATGTTTCTAATTTGTTTAGATTGAATGGAGTGGGTGGTAGTAAAGGCCCATTTAAATCTAGAGTCGGAAGAGGTCTTGGGGTGCTCTATCAAAATAGAGCTTCTCTCGAGTGACAAAAGCTTATTGATCTCTTTATCTAAAAGATCCGAACAGTAGCCCTTTTCAAGGAATCTGTTCCTAAATATCTGAGACTGGGATAGAAAATCAGTGGTTCTGGTGCAATTGTGACGCAACCTTAAAAATTGGTCACGTGGGATTGCCTTTAACCATTGATCCTGGTGACAACGGTCGACCGGAATGTAACTATTCCGGTCAGTGGGTTTGAAATAAGTTCTAAATTCCAAACGGTGTTCTACCACCAGGATCTCTAGATCCAAAAAATGAACGCTAGAGGTACTAGCCTCATAGCTCAAGGAAATTCCCCTATCGTTCATATTTAATGTGGCCATGAAATTGTCTAATGAGGTGCGATCGCCATCCCAGAGGAGGAGGATTTCGTCTATGTATCTAGCCCAGAGGATTTTTTCATGCTATTGCCTTTGAGATTATTTCCTTTTTTTTGGCGTTTTTTACTTTCCAGCTGGTTTACCTTTGACATCATTTTATACATATTTTTTTATTAGATGTCTTTTTATTCATTCATTTTTATGAGAAATGTTGCTTATAGATATATATCTGTTATGGGGGATTTGTTCCCAATCTAGTATGCTCAATTCACCCCATTTACTGCAGTGTGTTTGGCCCTTCCGCTCTGATCTCTGAGACACATTTTCGTTGCCGTGGTGATTATTCCCGCCGCTATCGCGGGATTTCCCCTTGGTCACGTGATGTTGTTTTTCCTCGATCCATACTACCCGGTCCTAATTGGATGAGGTGCCGCCACTTGGTCGCGGTCCCGCAATCAGGTGATTGGCTCTTCTTAGATCACGTGGTCTGAGAGGGGGGTAACGTGATTGGCTGGGATCTTTTCGCCTGGCCGCGGTGACGATTCCTGTTGTAGTGACGGCGGGGATCCCCACGATCATGTGACATGCTCTCCCCATTCCCGATCATGTGACTTCTGTATGAGGTTTGGCGGGCTTTACTTTGCTACGTCATATCCTTATGTTTGACATGCGGGAGGCTCATCTTATGGACTGATTACTTCCGGTCCTGCACTCATTGGAGGAAATATCCTCCTGCCTCCCCTAGCCCTTTGTTTATTGGCCTATATGACCATGGGACAAGCTTCCCGACCCAGTAGAAGTCTTTGGTCCAATCAAATCCAGTGGGAGTTCCTCTTCCTAATTGGTGATGTGTTATTTGGTTATTTATAAATATTAGCAGTATGGAGTGGGTAGTCCATGCCCCAGTTGAAGACCAGTTGGTCGAAACGTGTCGGGCGGTTGCCCCCCTCTCCATGCTGCTTTTTGTTCTTTTTGTGATCACAATTTTATTTGTAGAGTTTTTTATTAAATAAAAACCTCCCTTTTTTACCTGCACTATGCGGAAGTTTTAATCTTTCTTTGCATACCACCTGGATGAGAGCAATTATCCTGTTTGGGCTCCTTGCGACATATCCCGCCTCCAGAACCTGGAGTTTGGAACCCTCACTTAGATGACCCATCTGGAAGATTCCTTGAGGCTCCATTGACCCCTGGAAGTACGGCTGAAGTCCATCCAACCAGCCCTACCCTTCTGAAATCCTCTCTTCTGCTCGGCTGGGCTTACAGCTCGATTAATTCCATGTCGCTGACAGGGGAGTCCACCTTATCCGGTAAAGGTACCCATCTTTTCTCATCCACCGAGGTTGAATATTTCTGATGTTGGTTTCCTCTACGGATTTATACCACCTATCAACCCATGTTTGCCACCCACCACCTAGGATTGACCCCGTCCGTGTTCTGACACCATCACACTTTATAATCTTTACCTTGTGACTTTTTGATTTATTTTATTTATCTTATATTGGATGCACCACTGAATTTAAGATTTGTGGACTTGATAAAATTTTGTCCATTTCTCACTTAGCGCTACATTATACACTTTTCCTTTATTGTTTTTTGTCAAAACGTATGTAGCTGCTTTTTGTTTGTTTTCTTAGTAAGCGCAGTGTTTTTTTGTTTAATTTTCAGTTTATTACACAACTTTCATTTCTGAACGTATTTGTTTTGGTTTCTTTGTATGTATGGATTGCATGGGTTGTTACCGACGTGGTGACAATTTTCATGTCAATAGCACCTTTAGAAATATATTTACCTAGAAAAATGGTGACATGTTCAATATATATGAGAGAGAGAGAGAGATGGTCCAACAACTATACCTAAAAGTTCTCTTAGAACTCTGGGATGAATACCATCAGGGCCCCCTGTTTTATAAAGCTTTAACCAAGCCAGCTCCTCTGTTGCCTGTCTCCAGAAAGCCTAAAAATGAATCATTACTTCAGTTTACACTTAGTAATTTGACTGACATTTAACCTAGTTGCCTACAGGATAGTAGACGTTAACAGTGCCCACTGATTACTGACTCCTGTTGTCTTACTCCAACCTTTCAATACATTTTTCAGAAATTCCCCCATTTAAGCAAAATATGAGGAGGTAAGTAAAACCTTGGACAGAGGGGTGGATGTGGTATACTTGAATTTTGCAAAAGCATTTGACACAGTTCCCTACACATGGCTAATGTGTAAGGTAAAGTCTACAGGCTTGAAAAGATCAGTTTGTAAATGGATAGAAAACTGTCTAAAAGACCGAATTCAGAGAGTAATGGTTAATGATTCTTACTCTAAATGGTCTAAGGTTATCAGTGGTGTACCCCAAGGTTCAGTGTTGGGACCCTTACCTTTTAATATATTTATGAATTTATATAGGGTTTGGGATTAAAAATGTCAATGTTTATACTGAAATATTAAAACAATATTATATTAAATTATGCAAAATCTGTGCTTTTAGGAGATTCTCATTATTCCACAATACAACCAATTAATTCAAATTTGTTTATCCATGCTAGTTTGAAGACGAGTGAGTACAACAATGTGCTAAAAATATATATTAACTAAAAATTAATTGTAAAATAATATCAGTGATAATTTGTGATGATACAAAAAGATAATATATACTTTCAAATATATATTGGAAATACAGATAATACATTTTACCCTAAACTCTTGTTACAACATGTCATATTTCAACACTTAGTAAACTTATACGTAGTAACACTTAGTAAATAGGTTTCCATGGCTCTACAGACTTATGTAAACAAGCTAGGTGTTGAATTTAACAAAACACTGGCCACCGCCCGGGGTGTGGGCGGTGGCCAGTGTTTTGTTACTGTTTGTAAATGTGGGTCAGGGACACGCTGGACACCTTTGCTGCCATTGTGCTCTTGCTGGGTGTCCAGTGTGCTCCTGTCCCTTTAAGGGGGCTTGGACGGCCTCCAGGCCCACCTGTCTCACACCTATCCATTCAATGCATGTGCTTCCACTGTGGAGACACTTATAAATTTAGTAGTGTTAGGACTGCAAGTAATACAGGGTGCCTTGACGAGGCCCTGCAGCTTTCACATGCGTTTGCAAATGTGTGCTAACTAAACCCCTGCTTTTAACAGACGGTTAGACAGGCTAATTTGGTTGGTTGGCAGACTGGTTGGTGAGTTGAGCTATGGAATTGTCTTTGTCTTAGGTGTTGAATTTAACACTTGTGATTCTTCTCAAAAATCAACACTTAAACCTCTTTTACAGTATATGGACAATTTTGTTAACCACATACGAACTTGGTGATTTAACCAAGACTCATTTTTTAAATAAAAATAAATTTAGAATGAATCTATGGTTCAACACATACTATAACCTAATCCAATCATAATACTTTGAAGTTAGGTTTGTTGAGCTAGAACAAGATATTTATCTTTGTTTAAAAAGAAGAACTACTCATACTGCAGCTAGAAATTAACTCGCTCCCAAAACTGACACTACCAACATTGATTAGTTTAGTTGAGCATATTCTCAAACAATTTCAATTGCCCAAAAGGTAAAATTAAAACATTAATAATTTACCATGGCTTAAGGCTCTTTTGTTTTGAGTAGTATCAACTGGATGTTCAAAGGACTAATTCAACATTCCTACATTCTTCCGTACTCAAGATCTCAACATCCTTTTGCCTTCCAAGATTCTTTTTGTCTGAAAATTCTTTGTCTCTTCCTTTTCAGCTATGTGTATTGTACGGGACGCCAAGGTTGGGTCCTGGATGGGTGCTATATTGCACCGATAGTTGGGGTATGGTTCCTTTAAGGGAAGTGAGGTAGAGTTCAGGGGGTCACCCAGAATGGGTGAGGAATTCCTAGGAGTAGTCAATCAGAAGAGAACTGACTAGCAGTCCTCTCTGTCTTAATAGAGAGTTATTTGGGCCCCGGAATTTGGCAGGCTCTGAAGTAATATTCGGGTGGGAAAGAGCCTCCACTCCTGACCACAGGGATTCAGCACACAGGGGGTTTAAGGCCTCCAGGAAACCGCTCATAAAGGACAGGAAGTAGTATTAGAGGTGGTGGTGAGGAGGAGTAGGTGATTACACCTGTCGTGATGAGCTGTGTATCTGTTTGGAAGCTGCTAAAGATTCAACAAGGACTCTTAAAACTCTGGGGTGAAGACCTGGCCACAAACTGTACGTGCCTTTTCTTTAATTTTCTTTGTGCTGAAGATAAGCAGACTTTATTTTATACAGGTAAAAGCCAGTAAATTAGAATATTTTGAAAAACTTGATTTATTTCAGTAATTGCATTCAAAAGGTGTAACTTGTACATTATATTTATTCATTGCACACAGACTGATGCATTCAAATGTTTATTTCATTTAATTTTGATGATTTGAAGTGGCAACAAATGAAAATCCAAAATTCCGTGTGTCACAAAATTAGAATATTACTTAAGGCTAATACAAAAAAGGGATTTTTTAGAAATGTTGGCCAACTGAAAAGTATGAAAATGAAAAATATGAGCATGTACAATACTCAATACTTGGTTGGAGCTCCTTTTGCCTCAATTACTGCATTAATGCGGCGTGGCATGGAGTCGATGAGTTTCTGGCACTGCTCAGGTGTTATGAGAGCCCAGGTTGCTCTGATAGTGGCCTTCAACTCTTCTGCGTTGTTGGGTCTGGCATTCTGCATCTTCCTTTTCACAATACCCCACAGATTTTCTATGGGGCTAAGGTCAGGGGAGTTGGCTGGCCAATTTAGAACAGAAATACCATGGTCCGTAAACCAGGCACGGGTAGATTTTGCGCTGTGTGCAGGCGCCAAGTCCTGTTGGAACCTGAAATCTCCATCTCCATAGAGCAGGTCAGCAGCAGGAAGCATGAAGTGCTCTAAAACTTGCTGGTAGACGGATGCGTTGACCCTGGATCTCAGGAAACAGAGTGGACCGACACCAGCAGATGACATGGCACCCCAAACCATCACTGATGGTGGAAACTTTACACTAGACTTCAGGCAACGTGGATCCTGTGCCTCTCCTGTCTTCCTCCAGACTCTGGGACCTCTATTTCCAAAGGAAATGCAAAATTTGCTTTCGTCAGAAAACATGACTTTGGACCACTCAGCAGCAGTCCAGCTCTTTTTTTCCTTAGCCCAGGTGAGACGCTTTTCGCGCTGTTTCTTGGTCAACAGTGGCTTGACACGAGGTATGCGGCAGTTGAAACCCATGTCTTTCAAGCGTCTCTTGGTGGTGGATCTTGAAGCACTGACTCCAGCAGCTGTCCACTCCTTGTGAATCTCCTCCACATTTTTGAAGGATTTTTTTTTCACAATCTTGACTAGGGCGCGGTGATCCCTATCGCTTGTACACTTTTTCTGACCACAGTTTTTCCTTCCCTTTGCCTCTCTATTAATGTGTTTGGACACAGAGCTCTGAGAACAGCCAGCCTCTTCAGCAATAACCTTTTGTGTCTTTCCCTCCTTGTGCAATGTGTCGATGGTCGCCTTTTGGACAGCTGTCAAATCTGAAGTCTTCCCCATGTTTGTGTAGGCTTCAGAACTGGACTGAGAGACCATTTAAAGCCCTTTGCAGGTGTTTTGAGTTAATCAGCTGATTAGTTTGTGGCACCAGGTGTCTTCAAAATTTAACCCTTACACAATATTCTAATTTTGTGACACACGGAATTTTGGATTTTCATTTGTTGCCACTTCAAATCATCAAAATTAAATGAAATAAACATTTGAATGCATCAGTCTGTGTGCAATGAATAAATATAATGTACAAGTTACACCTTTTGAATGCAATTACTGAAATAAATCAAGTTTTTCAAAATATTCTAATTTACTGGCTTTTACCTGTATATTTTTGTGCTGTGTGCTTAATGAAGCTTTATTTTTGATTTGCTTACAAATAAAAGCCTTTTGGTTTAAAGTTTAAACGGTTTATGCACTTTGTCCCGAGGAGCCATTATCCCCCAAACTTTACAGTATACTCTTTATTCCACCCCAAAAATGGGTGTGTGTGTCACTACTACGTAATTGATGATGTCAAACGACGGGTTGTTTCCATGTAACCATGACAACCTCATCTGGGTGGCCATCTTGGACTTCTAATATTTTCACCACCAGGGGGCAGTGTTGTATAAGAATTGATTTTATTTAATAATTGAATAACCTTTTGACTTTAGCTTAGAAAAACAAACTATCAAAAACTATCAATTTCCTAGACATCTTGGCTAAAACTCAGATATATGGTTATGAGACTGTTTGGATCAGGTCATTAACCTAAGTCATGGCACAAGAAATATCCTGATTATTCAAAATACAAAATCTCTTGTGAGGGTTTCTTAGTTTCAAAGACAATGAACTTAACCGGTTCCCGACCGGCTCCTGTAGATATACGTCGGCAGAATGGCACGGCTGCGCAAAGTAACGTACCTGTACGTTACTTTGAATTTGCCGCCGTGTGCGCACGCGCCTGCCGCGATCTCTGTGAGTCAGGTCGCAGGTCCCGCGGACTCGATCGACGCGGGCATACCCGTGATCGCCTCACGGAGAGGATGAACGGGGAGATGCCGTTTGTAAACAGCATCTCCCCGTTCTGCCTAGTGACAGTGTCGCTGGATCTCTGCTCCCTGTCATCGGAGCAGAGATCAGTGACGTCACATACACAGCCCATCCCCCTACAGTTAGAATCACTCCCCTAGGACATACTTAACCCCTCCCCCTAGTGGTTAACCCCTTCACTGCCACTGTCATTTACACAGGAATCTCTCATTTTTATAGCACTGATTGCTGTATAAATGACAATGGTCCCAAAAATGTGTCAAAAATGTCCGACATGTCCGCCATAACGTCGCAGTCACAATAAAAATCGCTGATCGCCGCCATTACTAGTAAAAAAAAAATTATTAATAAAAATGCCATAAAACTTTCCCCTATTTTGTAAACGCTATAACTTTTGCGCAAACCAATCAATAAACGCTTATTGATGATTTTTATTTTTTTTTTTATTTTACCAAAAATATGTAGAAGAATACGTATCGGCCTAAACTGAGGGAAAAAAAGTTTTTTTTTATATATTTTTTGGGGATATTTATTCTAGCAAAAAGTAAAAAAATGCGCTTTTTTCAAAATTGCCGCTCTTATTTTGTTTATAGCGCAAAAAATAAAAATCGCAGAGGTGGTCAAATACCACCAAAAGAAAGCTCTATTTGTGGGAAAAAAAAGGACGTCAATTTTGTTTCGGAGCCACGTCGCACGACTGCACAATTGTCAGTTAAAGCGACGCAGTGCCCAATCTCAAAAAGTGCTCTGGTCAGGAAGGGGGTAAATCCTTCCAGGGCTGAAGTGGTTAAGTTAACCTCGTTAAAAAAAAAAAAAAAATCAAAGCAAAATGGCTTCTGTCAAGTTCACAAAATATATGATGCAGAGACCTTAGGAATTAATTATTTTTAATCCTGATAGTTCTGACAAGTACAATCTCAGTCTTTGCAGATGCCAGCAAGCTATGTAGTGGAATAACGTCCTTACAGGATGTCTCCAACTTACAAGCTGACCTCAATGCACTGTTTAATTGGGCAACTATGTGGCAAATGAGGTTTAATGTTGATAAATGTAAAGTTATGCACTTGGGGGGGGGGGGGGGGGGGTGTTTAAGAATATGCATGCATCATACATACTAGGGGGAGTGCAACTGGGGGAATCCATAGTTGAGAAGGATCTGGGGGGTTTGGTAGATTATAAGCTTAATAGCATGCAATGAATGCCAAGCTGCGGTTTCCAAAGCACACAATGTCCTTTCTTGTATTAAGAGTAGTGATGCACCGAATGGGTTTTTTGGGGCCGAAACCGATACCGAAAAAATAAATCTTCCTTGATCCCGAAAACAGCACCGATACCGAAAGTGACTGACCGTTTTTAAAAAATATTTTTATACAGGAGATGGTCAGAGACTGCAGACATGGTACAGGAGATGGTCAGAGACTGCAGACATGGTACAGGAGATGGTCAGAGACTGCAGACATGGTACAGGAGATGGTCAGAGACTGCAGACATGGTACAGGAGATGGTCAGAGACTGCAGACATGGTACAGGAGATGGTCAGAGACTGCAGACATGGTACAGGAGATGGTCAGAGACTGCAGACATGGTACAGGAGATGGTCAGAGACTGCAGACATGGTACAGGAGATGGTCAGAGACTGCAGACATGGTACAGGAGATGGTCAGACTGCAGACATGGTACAGGAGATGGTCAGAGACTGCAGATATGGTACAGGAGATGGTCAGAGACTGCAGACATATTACAGGAGATGGTCAGAGACTGCAGACATGGTACAGAAGATCAATGCAGCCTCACGTGCCCATCATATGCAGCCTCCCAGTGCCCAGCAACCTACCAGTGCCCATCATTTGCAGCCTGCCTGTGCCTCACCAGTGCCCAGCAGCCTACCAGTGCCCATCATTTGCAGCCTGCCTGTGCCTCACCAGTGCCCAGCAGCCTACCAGTGCCCAGCAGCCTACCAGTGCCCGTCATGCAGCCTGCCTGTGCCTCACCAGTGCATATAAACATACACATATAAAACACACACACACACAAACACACAAGTGCACACACACACATGTAAACATACACATATAAAAACACACATGCATACAAACATAGACAGCGTTTTTAAAAATTGGCAGCTGCAGCTCTGTACCTTCAATCTCCATGCCGGGTACTGCACTGTAGGGGTAAGCAGAGAGCACAGCACACACTGCTAGACACCTCTCCCTTACTTTCACTTTCAGAGTAAACAGCGTGACCGAGCTCCTGCACAGCCGATTTACACATCGGCTGAGGATCCATGTACAGCCACCGCTCGGGGAGAGAGGGACATTACACAGAGACCCCACAGGCCGCCTGCAGCATGGACGAGGAGGGAGGGGAGAAGGAGAGAGTAAGGACAGGCGCTCCAGAATGACACCGCCGTGATGGGTGGCACCAGGGGTGGGGCCCCGCCCAGCAGGCCCCGCCCCGTTTTTGGCGGCATTATCGGCAAGAATTCTTTTGGCTTTTTGCCGAAAGGGCCATTTTCGGCCGATATGTTTCGGTGGCCGAAATTTCGGTGCATCCCTAATTTAAGAGAGTTATGGACTGCAGAGAAAGAGATATAATTTTTCCCCTGTACAAATCATTAGTCAGACCTCATCTGGAATATGCAGTTCAGTTTTGGACACCAGTTCGATATCTGGGAACTGGAGAAAGTGCCGTGAAGGGCAAGCAAACTGATAAGAGGAACTCCGCTATGACCATAGATTAGAGGAACTGAATTTATTCTCTCTTGAGAAGAGTAGAGGATCAACTCTGGATCAACTGTGGACGAAGGATTGTGTATATAGGATTGTATTATTTTTTTTTTTTATTATTGGTTAAGCTAGATGGACTTGTGTTTACTTTCAACCTGACTAACTATGTAAAATGTGCTCTTTTAAAATCTAAAACTTTTTCGTTTTTGTATGATTTTTCAGTTCTTGTTTTAATAATAAAACCAAAAACATTGGTGATCACTAGACATGTGCACACTGAAATATTTTGTTTCGGAATTTAGTTTTCGTCCGAAAAATAAATTTATTTAGTTACTCCTAAAATTCGTTTTTATTTTGTTTTGTTAAAAAATGCATTCGTCCGAAAATCCAAAATAATTAAGGTCGAATCTGTCATTGAAGGCTTATGGTGTCTGTCGAATGTTCTAAGAAGATTCGATGGAGCAGCTAAACTGTACAACGCCACAATCATACATTTCCAGTCGAATGTTCCACCTACAATCTATAGTAGAATTCTAATGTTATAGGACACTAGTAATAATTATATTTATTAATTATTATTATTACTAGTCAACCAACGTTTGAATTCTTCTATAGCCTATGGGCGGAGCGTTTAACCACAAATGTCCGCTTGCGGTGACTGCTTCGTCGAATCTTCATGTCGAATCTTTTCTCTCTCTGTCGAATAATCTTGGACTAATAGAGTTGGGTTAGGCACATTCGACCTTTTTTGCTATATTCTCTATAATGTCGAATCTTTTCTCTCTATGTAGCATAATGTTATACTAATAGAGCTAGGGTTAGGCACATTCGACCACAGGTTTGATGGACACAGATCGCTATTGTCAGCATCATGTAGAATCTCTTATCTATATCGAACTGTTGTCGCAACGAAAACGAAAATAAGGCATTTGTTTATGTCAGATCTTTCGGTTTTCGGATTCTGCATGTTCGTTATCGTTTGTTAAAACGATAACGAAAATACCCGAGATTCGGACAAAAATGCATTCGGACGAAAACTAATGCACATGTCTAGTGATCACTAGATTCCAAATTTTCCTCCACCTCAACATCAGACAATTGATCCCCATTTGCCAGTACTAGACCTAGAATATGATCACCTCGGGTTGAACTCTAGCTGCGTTGGCACCCGTGATTGCCGTAAAAGTGATCAGGGGGGTCTATAGCCACAAATGCAGAGAAGCGACTGTACAACACAGTGCAAGTTTACAGCTGCTACTGCATCCATGAGTTTGTTTCAGCCTCTCCAGATTTTGCACATACAAGGCATGTCCCAAATGATTAACTAGGTAAATGTAGGTAGCTTATACATTTTATTTTTTTCTTTTAAAGGAAACTGTGGGAGGTCACTCATCGATCCTATGCTGAGAGGTGGGCCCATCACAATACCTGAGATTGCTACAGATGAAAGAGGGACAGGGCGGGTGGTCGGAGGCCTGGCTGCCACCTATACGTCATGGCCTTGGATAGCCCAAATTGAGAACAAGAATGGAAAACACTTCTGCGGAGCAACAATAATCCATGAGACATGGCTGGTGACTGCTGCTCACTGCAAATTCACGTAAAAAAAATTATAAATCTTTCTTAGATTATTTTACCAGGAGCTACATGATGCTATGGCATGTCTAACTCATGAGTAGAGTTGAGTTGAACCCAAATTTTGGATTTTATTTCAGACTGCATTTTATCGCTTCTTATAGCCAAATCTGAATTTCAGGATTATTTCTGGCTCATATTTGATGTTGCTGTCTTGAGCACCCTTAGCTTAACTGCCAGTACCATCTGCCCCCCCCCCCCCCTTCTATCTTGGTATCCCTGGTAGAATTGTTCAGCTCAGGCTTCTTTCTGGACCCATCTTCTCGTCAGACCAGGCTGCCAGCGCCTTCACAAACCATTCTGCATCGATTTGCATAATTTCCTGCTTTGTAGCATGCACTTTTATTCAGCCTGGTGTGGTTTTCCATTGATTTTTTGTTAATTTAATTTCAACTGGTCTATAAAAATATTTAAGTTAAAAAGGCAATCCAACATTGCAGTACATTTAGTTATCAAACACCAGTTTCCTATTCCTGGATATGACGTTCTGTATGGAACTTTACCAATACAACTTTTAAGGGTCAACATTGAAGTCTGTGTCCCTCAAGTTGCATGAAAGTCGGACCAAAGTAGTGCATGAACTACTTTGAAGTTGCCGCAACTTTAAGTCGCACATATATGAATGATTATCATTGGAAAACATGGAAAATGACTTGTCATGTGACTTTGATGTCCAAAGTTGTATGACCAGTCGCACAAGTGTGAATGGAGCCAAATGCCCCGTACACATGATTCAAAAATCAGATGACAGATCGTCTGCCTTTTTTCGCTTACTGGTCGCATATAGAGATTGAATAGGTTACTAAAGTCACAAATTCTCGTACGACAGAAAAAAAAATCTGAAGTGATGTAATGTGTTGCAATGTATCTGTAGTACTGTTTCGGACGACAACTGTATTGACTAAACAAAAATCGTATAATGTTCTGGTATCTCACCCCCCTTGGTCAAATTATCAGCCGCCACAAAATTTCATTTCATTGCTATGCTGATGACACACAGTTATATGTAAATGCAACAGCTAAAACCCCACCTTAACAGTGATCCCTATCGGTACTCACCACCTGTCTGGAGGAGATAAAGGTATGGATGGTGCATAACTTTCTTCAATTAAACAATTCTAAAACTGAAGTCATCCTGATTGGCACTCCTGACCAGACCAAATCATCCATAACCAGCATCACCTTCTCTGGTTCTGACATCCCCCTCTCATCAACAGTTACAAATCTTGGTGTAAAAATGGACTCCCAACTCCCTTTTGAAAACCATATAAATCACCTATGCAAGACCTCTTTCTACCATCTCCGTAACATCTCTAAACTTCGTCCCATTCTTTCCCTCTCAGATGCCGAAAAGCTGGTTCATGCCTTTGTCTCATCCAGACTGGACTACTGTAAGGCACTTCTCATTGGGATTCCTAGAAAGAGTCTGCAGAGGCTTCAGTACATCCAAAACTCTGCAGCAAGGATCCTGATGAGAGTGCGGAAACGTGAGCACATTACTCCCATTCTCCGCTCACTTCACTGGCTTCCTGTCTCCACTAGGATTGAGTACAAGGTTTCCTTCCTCCCACACCAATGCATCCATGGACATGCCCCCCCTACCTTAAAGAACTTCTCAAACTACAGAACACAACACATTCCCTCCGTTCCACTCATTCAAACCTTCTTCATATACCCAGAACTAGACTCAGGACAATGGGAGACAGGGCCTTTTGTGCAGCTGTCCCACGCCTGTGGAATGCCCTACCTGACACTTTGAGGGCTTCTCAATCCACTGATTCTTTTTAAAAAGATCTTAAGACATTTCTATTTAACAAAGCCTTTTGTCCCTTTTTAGATGTTTGTTTTATTGTATAAACTGCTTAATTTTCTTGTTTTTAACCTGTAGCACTTTGAGATCTTTTGATGAAAAGGGCACTTTAAATAAAATGTATTATTATTATTATCGTACGAGGAAAATTTTCGTGCTTGTCCGATCGAATAATATCGCATGACCTGTCGTGATCGGCTCGCAAAAGCTCTGTGCTAACGATCCGATTATCGTACGATCGCGTCAAACTATTTTTCGTCAGATTTTCGGAACGTGTGTACGGGCCATAAGTGTGTGTGAGTGCTGCTGGAATTGTTTACAAACACTTCAGACGTTTGCTCATCTCTACTCATGGGTAGAATTTCTGGAAGCAGTCGCTGTCCCTAATGGACAATAATCTTTCCAATTTTCTGATTGTTATGTAAAATGATGAGACAATCTGCATCTAGAAAATGTAAAACTCCTTTCTGAACAGCATGAAGATAACTTGTCCAACTTGTATTTGCAGTGTAGGGTTGGACAAAGTGTTTGTGGGAGCTACTGAATTATCACAGAAAGAACGAACAGAAGTCTTTGTAAAACACACTTTCACGCACGATCTTTATGATGTTGACAATATTCCTCCTGAGCATGACCTCCGCCTGCTGGAGCTTGAGACTCCCCTTATTCTGGGTAACGTATTTTTCTTTAAAGCAAAATTATTGTCGTCCTAGCCCCAACTACTAGACCCAGGGCTGGTGACAGAAGCAGGGAAAGACCTGCTGCTACATGGGAGGGAATGGTAAGCTGTGCAGGGGAGGGTTGTGTGCTTGTATTTCAAGATAGAGGGTCATTTACTACTGACCCTTGAACTCCACCTCACTTACTACTGACCCCTGAACTTTGCATCACTTACTATAGACCTTTTGAACTATGCACCACATACTACTGACCCCTGAATTTCACCTCACTTACTACTGACCTCTGGACTCTGCTTAACTTACTACTGACCCCTGAATGCTGCATCACTTATACTGACCCCAATCCTGCGTCACTGCTGAACTCTGCATCATTTACTACTGACTTCTGAACCCTGCATCATTACCTACTGGCCTCTGAACCCTGCATCATTTACTACTGACCTATGAACTCTTCATCACTTACTAATTACCCGTGAACTCTGCATAATTTACTACTGACTTCTGAGCTCTGCATTTACTGACTTCTGAGCTCTGCATTTACTACCGACTTCTGAACGCTGCACTTACTACCGACTTCTGAACGCTGCATTTACTACCGACTTCTGAACGCTGCATTTACTACCGACTTCTGAATGCTGCATTTACTACCGACTTCTGAATGCTGCATTTACTACCGACTTCTGAACGCTGCATTTACTACCGACTTCTGAACGCTGCATTTACTACCGACTTCTGAACGCTGCATTTACTACCGACTTCTGAACGCTGCATTTACTACCGACTTCTGAACGCTGTATTTACTACCGACTTCTGAACGCTGCATTTACTACCGACTTCTGAACGCTGCATTTACTACTGACTTCTGAACGCTGCATTTACTACTGACTTCTGAACGCTGCATTTACTACTGACTTCTGAACGCTGCATTTACTACCGACTTCTGAACGCTGCATTTACTACCGACTTCTGAACGCTGCATTTACTACCGACTTCTGAACGCTGCATTTACTACCGACTTCTGAACGCTGCATTTACTACCGACTTCTGAACGCTGCATTTACTACCGACTTCTGAACGCTGCATTTACTACCGACTTCTGAACGCTGCATTTACTACCGACTTCTGAACGCTGCATTTACTACTGACCTCTGAACTCTACATTTACTACTGACCTCTGAACTCTACATCACTTACTACTGATTCCTGAATGCTGCATCACTTATACTGACCCCAAACCTGCGTCACTTACTGCTGAACCTTTGCATCACTTACTACTGACCCCTGAATGCTGCATCACTTATACTGACCCCAAACCTGCGTCACTTACTGCTGAACCTTTGCATCACTTACTACTGACCCCTGAACACTGCATCACTTACGAATTACCCGTGAACTCTGCATAAATTACTACCAAACTTTGAACTCTGCATTTACAACTGGCCCCTAAAGTCTGCTTCACTTACTACTAAACTCTGAGTAAATACTGGTCTCTGAACTCTGCGTCACTTACTACTGACCCCTGGACTCTGTGTCGTGTACTCCTGACCTCTGAATTCTGTGTTGCTTATTATTGACCCCTGAACTCTTTGCTTACTACTGCTCCCTGAACTCTGCGTCACTACTGATCCCTGAACTCTGCGTCACTACTGATCCCTGAACTCTGCGTCACTACTGATCCCTGAACTCTGCATCACTTACTACTGATCCCTGAGTCATTTGATACTTAACCTTTGCTTCACTTACTCTTGACCTCTGGGCTCTGCATCACTCACTACTGAACCCCAGAACTCTGCATTTACTATTGGCTCCTGAAATCTGTATCACTTTCGACTGACTTCTGAAATCTGCGCCGCCTTCTACTGACCTCTGAACACTGCATCCCTCTGTGTGCGCCACACTTTCTTTTTCTCAGGTAGAAGGGCCCAACTTATGATCTTGCACACAGGCCCACCGCTTTTAGAAAACACCCCTGTCTCCATGACTCTCATAACATGATGGGTTTTGTGTGTGACATTTTACATTCAGTGGCTCTGACATGAAATCTTTGCTGCTAGAAGCGTTTGTTCTCACTTGCTATGGGGAATTGTAACCGCACTGAGTAAAGGTTTTGTTGGACAATGTTAAAGACAGAAAACCTTACATTTTCGTTTTAGGTGCATCAGTTGGTGTAATATGTTTACCTGAGCATAAAGAAGAACCTACAGATAATGGATGTCTGACAGCAGGGTGGGGAGTTATAAAAGGTAAACAGAACTTTTAAAACTGTACTCTAGGCACAAACACTTTCGTTTAAGTATATTTCTCAATAATCTTTAAGATACCTAGTGTGTGCACCACATGCTTATGCATACCTTTTTAAAAAGTGGTGACATCAGCACTGTGCTCTACATAGCCTGTGTAGACTGCAGAACTGTGGTAGAGACCCAGTAGTTAATCCATTGTAGTGGGCTGCCTGCAAAAAACTACAGGAGGGGATGGAAATAAGACCAGTCAGCCTGCACAAGGGGAGAGAAAGAGAGCAACAGTGACTGGTCTTTATTACAGGAAGCTCCAGTACGAAGGCTAAGTTTCATAGTGCGTATAATGAATGGTGCTGCACTATTATTTAAACTGTAATGTAACCTATGTGCCACAGGTTGTGAAGTAGAGAGTAATACTAGAACTGTGCACAAGATGGCAGTAGATACCAAACGTGCAAATACAAACCGCCTTCAAAATTACAACTGATTTACTTGTCCTATAAGATTTTATTTGCCTTGAATATTGTTCATTACAATCAGTGCTCATAAAAATAAACAACATCTCAATAATAATAAAGTGGGAAATAAATAATTTCTCTAATCCTGGGATGGCAGATGTGAGGAGTGAAAAGTGGTGCTCCAATCCTAACTGTGCAAACTTATGAAATAAATAACAGATGTCTCTTCATTCCATGCAGTGACACCTCTATGTGAAGTGGCCTCTCACCTTACTGCTGTAAGGTAACCGCAAGGGAAAAATCAATAATTCTGCTATCCTCTGTAGTCCCTTTATCGGGAAATGGATGAACTCGACTCTATAGAAGACCAGCAGATGTCCCCTTTAGTAAATACACAGCTGACTCTCTGGTAAAAGAAGGGTGGCAGTAGCCCAAAAGTCTCTAAGATCTCTCCCAGCCATCTGTACTCACAAAATGTATAGGGGCAGTTGGTTGCCTACTTCCAAGTGACACCTTTCTCCTGTGATACCAGACTAGATCTTCAGCAGAATGCTCCTTAGTCAGCTCTCTATAGCTTCAGCTTCCAGGCCCCCAGGTTGCCCCCCTAAGGCCTCAGGAACAGGAACAGCAAGGACACGACAGTGTTGCCTTGGAGGGCAGCAGCCCTCCAGGCTAGACTAATCCTCTTCAGGAAAAGACCCAGCAGCTCAGCGTCCCAGAGAATATATACAGACTCCCAGAAGCCTTCATTGCCCTGCTCCCTGGAATTGGCCAGGGCTGTATAAATATTCATACTGCAATCCGCATAGATCCACACCTATGATCCAAAGAGTTCTATAAATTACTGGAAAGCAGAGCTATCAGACCTAACTGATCAATTGCAGCTGCACTGTTTACAATGAAGCAAGCTAAATTTACCTATAAAAAAACAAAACATACCTTTACTGAACACAGTGAGCCAACACTATGGGGTTGATTTACTAAAGACCTATAGATTGTGCTCTTTGCAAAGTGCAGTTGCTCCAAAGCTCAGTAAATCAGTAGAAGCAATGCTGACATCCATCATCCAATCATGTGCAAGCAAAAATAAGTTTTTTTTTAGTTTTCCTTGCACATGATAGGGTATTCTTTGCAAAGTGAAGCTTTGCCTCATTTACTAAGCTCTGGAGCAACTGCACTTGCAGAGCGCAACTGCACTTTGGAAAGTGCAGTCCTTTTTTCCTTTAGTAAGTCCCCTATATCTATCTAATCAGCACCTATCAGGGAGGGTGCTACATACAGTGAGTAAGCGTTGTCAGTTTAGTAAAGGAAGTGTGTTAATGCCAGGATCATCAGGTGATAATAAAGAGAAATAAAAAAATTAAGGAAAGAAACCCAAAGCAGCCACCACATCTAAGGACTGGTAAGTTGCAGTATAATTGTTTTAGTCAAAGTCATTCTGTTGTACTATGTCCAGAATCCAACTTCCTCACTGGCTGTATGTGTGCAGTAGGGATGAGCTTCGTGTTCGAGTCGAACCCATGTTCGACTCGAACATCGGCTGTTCGACCGTCCGTCGAATTGCGAACGATATGGGCCGTTCGCGCCAAATTCGTGTGGCGCGTCACGGCCCATAATTCACTGCGGCATCGCAGTGCATTGCTGGCTGATGATTGGCCAAGCATGCACTATGACCCGCATGCTTGGCCAATCACAGCGCCGTCAGTAGAGAGAGCTGTAATTGGCCAAAGCCAGGGTGGCTTTGGCCAATTATGGCTCAGGGGATTTAGTACACACCCCACACTATATAAGGCCGCCTGCACGGCGGCCCTGTGTAGTGTGTGTTCCGGTGTGCTGAGAGATAGAGAGAGAGAGAGAGACAGTGTCATTTGATTTGAGTTAGATAGATTAGGCAGAACAGTCAGTCAGTTAGCTGCACTCACAGTGTATTGTGTATATATATGCATCCCAGGTGTTGCATATATATATATACACTGTATTCAGTTTAGCTAGATCCGTTCCTGTTATCTTCTATCTAGACTATTTAGTGCAGTGTGTCCTGCTCACAGTGTTCAGCTAGATCCGTTCCTGCTATTTACATTCAGTGCAGTGCGTCCTGCTCACAGTGTTCAGCTAGATCCGTTCCTGCTATTTACATTCAGTGCAGTGCGTCCTGCTCAGTGTTCAGCTAGATCCGTTCCTGCTATTTACATTCAGTGCAGTGCGTCCTGCTCACAGTGTTCAGCTAGATCCGTTCCTGCTATTTACATTCAGTGCAGTGCGTCCTGCTCACAGTGTTCAGCTAGATCCGTTCCTGCTATTTACATTCAGTGCAGTGCGTCCTGCTCACAGTGTTCAGCTAGATCCGTTCCTGCTATTTACATTCAGTGCAGTGCGTCCTGCTCACAGTGTTCAGCTAGATCCGTTCCTGCTATTTACATTCAGTGCAGTGCGTCCTGCTCACAGTGTTCAGCTAGATCCGTTCCTGCTATTTACATTCAGTGCAGTGCGTCCTGCTCACAGTGTTCAGCTAGATCCGTTCCTGCTATTTACATTCAGTGCAGTGCGTCCTGCTCACAGTGTTCAGCTAGATCCGTTCCTGCTATTTACATTCAGTGCAGTGCGTCCTGCTCACAGTGTTCAGCTAGATCCGTTCCTGCTATTTACATTCAGTGCAGTGCGTCCTGCTCACAGTGTTCAGCTAGATCCGTTCCTGTTATCTTCCTACTGACAGGCAGGCTTGTCTGGTTACAGTATATAAAGCTACCTGAAGAAAATTACAGGTGTTCTTTTTGATCCTATTAGTACCACGGTCAGGCAGCTAGACTATTTACATTTAGTACAGTGTGTCCTGCTCACAGTGTTCAGCTAGATCCGTTCCTGTTATCTTCCTACTGACAGGCAGGCTTGTCTGGTTACAGTATATAAAGCTACCTGAAGAAAATTACAGGTGTTCTTTTTGATCCTATTAGTACCACGGTCAGGCAGCTAGACTATTTACATTTAGTACAGTGTGTCCTGCTCACAGTGTTCAGCTAGATCCGTTCCTGTTATCTTCCTACTGACAGGCAGGCTTGTCTGGTTACAGTATATAAAGCTACCTTAAGAAAATTACAGGTGTTCTTTTTGATCCTATTAGTACCACGGTCAGGCAGCTAGACTATTTACATTTAGTACAGTGCGTCCTGCTCACAGTGTTCAGCTAGATCCGTTCCTGCTATATACATTTAGTGCAGTACGTCCTGCTCACAGTGTTCAGCTAGATCCGTTCCTGTTATCTTCCTACTGACAGGCAGGCTTGTCTGGTTACAGTATATAAAGCTACCTGAAGAAAATTACAGGTGTTCTATCCCAGCTTAGTGCAGCTACAGGCCATTAGTATGTCTGGAAGGCCAAGAAGGAGAGGCAGACAGTCACAAGCCAATAAGAGAGGGCAAGCAGGCTCTGTGTCTAGTGCTGGTCGTGGAGACGGTGCATCCTCATCAGCACGTGGCCATGGGACACGCTTGGCCTTTTTTTCGGCAGCTGGCCGTGTTGAGCCGCAACATGCGGAAGACTTGGTCGAGTGGATGACCAAGCCGTCCTCATCCTCCTCATCCTCTCTCACCCATGCCCAGGGTGCTTTGTCTGGCAAAGCAGCGGCCTCTTCCCTCAGCTCAATGTCATCAGTGACTCCTTCCCTAGCTCCACCATGTCCTCATGAGGATTCCCTCGAACTGTTTGACCACAGTGTTGGGTACATGCTCCAGGAGGATGCCCAGCGTTTGGAAGGCTCTGATGATGATACTGAGCTCAATGAAGGCAGTAACATGAGCACGGACAGAGGGGGTGCCCAAGAAGGACAGCAATCTGGCAGTCATGCTCCCCCTGCTGCAGCATACTGCCAGGTTTGCTCCAGTGATGAGGAGGGAGGGGATGATGAGGTCACTGACTCAACGTGGGTGCCTGATAGGAGAGAGGAGGAGGAGGTGGCACATCACCAACTAGGCAGGATGCCCTCCAGGGGCCAGCCTAAGGGCAGCACATTGACTGCATCACACCCCAAAGCTCCACATGTGCAGGGCGCTGCAGTCTCTGCGCGTTATTCAAAAAGTTCTTTGGTGTGGGCCTTTTTTGAGACGAGTGCATCAGATCGCACCGCTGCTATTTGCAACATATGTCTCAAGCGTATCTCGCGTGGCCAAAACATCTCCCGCTTGGGTACCACATGCTTGACCAGACATATGTTGACCTGCCATGCAGTTCGTTGGCAAGCGTATCTGAAAGACCCACACCAAAGAACAAAGAGGATCTCTCCTTGCTCCTCATCAGCTGAGATTTCCAACCCCACTAGACCTTCAGTCCTCTCTGAGACCTGCAGTGAGAGGAATGAAGGTGTAGAATTAGGTGTGTCACAGCCAAGTACTTGTGGGCAATCTGCTTTTGGTACACCGACGTCAGATTGTACCAGGCAAATTTCCCTGCCCCAGCTGCTGCACCGCCGAAAGAAGTTTGCTCCCAGCCATCCACATGCCCAGCGGTTGAATGCTAGCTTGGCAAAATTGCTAGCACTTCAACTGCTGCCTTTTCAGTTGGTAGACTCTGCCCCCTTCCGTGAGTTTGTGGAATGTGCGGTTCCTCAGTGGCAGGTACCCAAACGCCACTTTTTCTCACGGAAGGCGATTCCGGCTCTCTACCGGCATGTGGAAGGCAATGTCCATGCCTCGCTGGACAGGGCGGTCAGCGGTAAGGTGCATATTACCGCTGACTCATGGTCCAGCAGGCATGGACAGGGACGTTACTTAAGTTTCACGGCGCATTGGGTGACTCTGCTGGCAGCTGGGAAGGATGCAGGACAAGGTGCAGTAGTGTTGGAGGTTGTTCCGCCACCACGCCTCCAAAATGCTGATTGTGACACACCTCTCTCCTCCACCCCCTCCTCTTCTTCTTCCTCCATGGCCTCTTCCTCGGAACCAGCGGTGCTCCGTAGGCGTTCAAGGGGCTACGCAAGTACGCAGGCCAAAAGATGCCATGCGGTGCTTGAGCTGGTGTGCTTGGGGGACAGGAGCCACACTGGGGCAGAGGTTCTGTCAGCTCTGCAGGGGCAGGTTCAGAGGTGGTTGACGCCACGCCAACTTAAGGCAGGAATGGTGGTTTGCGACAATGGCACCAACCTCCTCTCTGCCCTCCGACAGGGACAACTGACCCATGTGCCCTGTTTGGCTCACGTCCTTAACTTGGTGGTGCAGCGGTTCTTGGGCAGGTACCCGGGCTTACAGGATGTCCTGAGGCAGGCCAGGAAAGTCTCTGTGCATTTCCGCCGGTCATATAATGCCAGTGCTCGGCTGACGGACCTCCAAAAGGAGTTTAACCTGCCCAAGAACCGCCTAATCTGTGACATGCCCACCAGGTGGAACTCGACGTTGGCCATGCTGCAGCGGCTGCACACGCAGCAGAGGGCCATCAATGAGTACCTGTGCGACTATGGCACCAGGACAGGGTCAGGGGACCTTGGTTTTTTTTCCCCACGCCAGTGGGCCATGATCAGGGATGCATGCACTGTCCTGTCACCATTCGAGGAGGCCACGAGGATGGTGAGCACTGACAGTGCATGCATCAGTGACACTGTCCCCCTTGTCCACCTGTTGGAGCACACGCTGCGTGGAATAATGGACAGGGCACTTGAGGCAGAACAGAGGCAGGAAGAGGAGGACTTCCTTAGCTCTCAAGGCCCCCTTTATCCAGACAGTGTTCCTGCGTGCCCGCCGATCACACAGGAAGAGGACGAGGAGGAGGAGGAGGAAGATTGTGTCAGTATGGAGGTGGAGCCTGGCACTCAGCATCAGCAGTCTTTAAGGGATCAGTCCCAAGGAACACATGGACTTGTACGTGGCTGGGAGGAGGTGGCTGCGGACGTTGTTGTCCTTAGTGACCCAGAGGACTCCGGACCGAATGCCTCAGCAAACCTACGCTGCATGGCCTCCCTGATCCTGCAAAGCCTGCGTAAGGATCCTCGTATTCGTGGTATCAAGGAGAAGGACCAATACTGGCTGGCAACCCTCCTTGATCCACGTTACAAGGGTAAGGTTGCGGACCTTATCTTGCCATCGCAGAGGGAGCAGAGGATGAAACATCTTCGGGAGGCCTTGCAGAAAGGTCTGTGCAACGCGTTCCCAGAGACTGGGAGGTTACAAACTCCTGTTTCTGGACAACGTGTTGCTGAGGCTTCGGTCAGTCAAAGAAGGAGCGGTGGAGAAGGTGGCCGTCTGACCGATGCGTTCAGACAATTTTTTGGTCCGCAGCCCCAAGGTATGATCGGTTCCAGCAACCATCGCCAGCGTCTGTTTTACATGGTGCAGGAATACCTAGGGGCAAGATCAGACTTGGACACCTTTCCCACCGAAAATCCTCTGGGTTACTGGGTCTTGAGGATGGATCACTGGCCAGAGCTTGCACAGTATGCAATTGAGCTACTGGCCTGTCCTGCATCCAGCGTTCTTTCGGAACGTACATTCAGTGCTGCTGGAGGCGTGGTAACCGATCACAGGGTGCGTCTGTCCACTGACTCGGTCGATCGGCTGACCTTCATAAAAATGAATCAGTCTTGGATCACCACCAGCTACCAAGCACCTGATGCTGATGTAACTGAATAATTTTTTTCAGATCCCTTCAAAGACTGCCTATGCTGATGCTGAGTGATTATCCCTGAGTAATTATCCTCTTCCTCCTCAATCATCACGCTGATAGCTTGTAAGAACATTTTTGGTTCTGGGCGCCACCACCAGTGCCTAAGGCCCAATTTTTCTGCCCCTGTCTAACAGGGGCGTGAAATTACAATTTTTGATGCAATACTTTGCAGCAGGGCTCGTTCCTGCGTTCCAACTAGAGTGTCTGTGAGGGGTTGCAGTGTTGTGGCACCAGCACCAGTGCCTAAGGCCCAATTTTTCTGCCCCTGTCTAACAGGGGCGTGAAATTACAATTTTTGATGCAATACTTTGCAGCAGGGCTCGTTCCTGCATTCCAACTAGAGTGTCTGTGAGGGGTTGCAGTGTTGTGGCACCAGCACCAGTGCCTAAGGCCCAATTTTTCTGCCCCTGTCTAACAGGGGCGTGTAATTACAATTTTTGATGCAATACTTTGCAGCAGTGCTCGTTCCTGCGTTCCAACTAGAGTGTCTGTGAGGGGTTGCAGTGTTGTGGCACCAGCACCAGTGCCTAAGGCCCAATTTTTCTGCCCCTGTCTAACAGGGGCGTGTAATTACAATTTTTGATGCAATACTTTGCAGCAGGGCTCGTTCCTGCGTTCCAACTAGAGTGTCTGTGAGGGGTTGCAGTGTTGTGGCACCAGCACCAGTGCCTAAGGCCTAATTTTTCAGCTCCTGTTCAACAGGGGCATGTAATTACAATTCTTGATCTAATATTTCACAGCAGGGCCCTGTGAGGGCTTACAGTGTTTTGGCCACAGCAACACCTAAGGCCCAAATTTCTGCTGAGTATATAGGGCAGGACCCTACTTTCAAACATCTAACTTACAAACGACTCCTACTTGCAAACGGAAGGAGACAACAGGAAGTGGGATGAAATCTACCCATAGGAAGGGAAATTCTCTCATGTAAGAGTTAATATGGGAAAACAATTTCTCCTTTCCACTGATGCTTTCCAATCCTTGTTCCACAAAAAAACCCAAATTTTCAAAAAACATTTTTCATTGGGACAAAAAAGTGAGGTGAAATCTTCTGAAGAGGAGGAAAGACGCAAAACAAATGTCACAGGGGTGATAACCCTTCCCTATGTTTTCCAAAAAGCTTAGAAAAGATTTTTTGGCTGGAGCTAAACACATTAAAAATGTTCAAAATTACAAACAGATTCTACTTAACAACAAACCTACAGTCCCTGTCTTGTTTGCACCGCCTGTATACTGCTGTTCAGAGTATATAGGGACCTTTCCTTATTTTAATTTGGGTGCGGGGTTCCCCTTAATATCCATACAAGACCCAAAGGGCCTGGTAATGGACTGGGGGGTACCCATGCCGTTTGTCTCACTGATTTTCATCCATATTGCCAGGACCCGACATGACATTAAACCCGCAAGCAGTTTTAAATGAGATTTTTTCCTTTAAAAATGACATTTGGTGCAGGGACTGTTCTAAACATGGGAAACACGCGTCACTTTACAGGCATACTATAGACACCCCCCAGGTACGATATTTAAAGGAATATTTCACTTTTTTTTTTTTACTTTAAGCATCATTAAAATCACTGCTCCCGAAAAAACGGCCGTTTTTAAAAGTTTTTTTTGCATTGATACATGTCCCCTGGGGTAGGACCCGGGTCCCCAAACCCTTTTTAGGACAATACCATGCAAATTAGCCTTTAAAATGAGCACTTTTGATTTCGAACGTTCGAGTCCCATAGACGTCAATGGGGTTCTAACGTTCGTGCGAACTTGCGGTCCGTTCGCGGGTTCTGGTGCGAACCGAACCGGGGGGTGTTCGGCTCATCCCTAGTGTGCAGGTCTTTTCCTCTATTAACATTAACAATGGCTCTGTGGAACTTATCCAACCCTACAGTTCTCCTGTTATCATAGTGTTGACTTCCAAAATACTCAGTCTTGGGTATAATAAAGTGCCTGTTTTTAGGTTCACAGTATCCCAAGATACTACAGCAAGCAAAGATTCCTCTGGTGTCTAAAGAAGAGTGCGTGAAATTCTGGGACGAAGACATAGCAGAGGGAAACGTGTGTGCAGGAGGAGCAGGCGCTTCATCTTGTTTGGTGCGTAATTGTTATTTTAAATGTTGTTAATGCCCATCTTCTATTCCCACTAACATGACTGCCAGGAACCATAGGTGTGCGCAGCCTATTGTATTAGGGTGTGCACCTCAAAGCTCCAACACATATGCTTTTGTGACATATTAACCGGCCTTTTCCCCACTTCTCATCCTAAAACAATGGGGGGGGGAGCAGGTGAGCACACAGGGGGACCTGGGCAGCAGAAAGAAGAGGAACTGGGACAAGAGGGGTGGCATACATTGGTACCAATCCCCTGTATTTTCCTCCCGTGACAGCTGAATATCGGCGAGAGGAAGAGGAGGAGAAGCCTACTTTCAGCTGCTGCAGAAGAAAATACAGATCGGTCCATTAATTTCCACTCCAGCTGCCTAACCTGTCCAAGTTCTGGGGGTCGGCAATTAAGGATCACCGCTTATCTGTCACCTGCCCACAATTTATGGGTTGCCAACTCCAGGATTAGGGTGTGCCCAGGCACACCCCTTGCGCACGCCTATGCCAGGAACATTTGATTTAATTCAAAGAAAGCAGATGTAATATTGCTTACTGCTGCTTCTGAAAATGCTATTTGCCTGACTGTCATGCACATGGATTCAAAGCCCAAATGAACTTTCAGTTTAATTTGGTGAAATACATTTCAGGTACATCAAAATGCAAAGTCTTACCATTCATTTTCTTTAGAAAGCAGCCACAGCCTGAGTTGTGCCAGTGCAATGCTTTTTCCTTGCCAGCATGCTGTAGAGAAGAACCATTGCTCTCTGTGTGGAAGCAGTGGTCTCTCTGCAGAGCTCCACCATATGCGTCGGACCTATAGCTTTGCAATCAGAAAAGTTAATGCTCCCTGCTAATTGGAGGAGCTCTAGCTCTGACTCGTCAGGTGGATGTTGAACCTCTTCAGAGAGACCACTGCTTTCACAAAAGCAAAAGTCCAATTCTGCAGCATACTGGCAGAGCACAGGATTTTCTACTGTTGTGATTTCTTTCTAAAGAAAATAAACTGTAAATCTTTTTGTTTTTATGCACTTGGAATATAGTTAGCTGATTTAAGCAAAGTTCAGTTGTACAAAACTTCTGATCTATAAACTTGTTCCAGGTTGTTTCTAAAAAAAAAAAAAAAATACAGCTGGCATTTATGGAAGCAGTGGAGGGCTGGCAGCCTTAGGCCTGGGGGGCAAGTTCAGTCAAGTGGCCCATTGAACTACTGAATCAGCTCACCATCGCCAGTGCCCATCAATGCAGCCTCGCCAGTGCCCATCAATGCAGCCTCGCCAGTGCCCATCAATGCAGTCTGTTCAGTGCATGGAGATTAGAGAGAAGAGTCAACGGGATTACACAGAGCGGAGATCTCCCGTTTACCCGGCACAGCCACTGCCATATGAAGTCCTGCCTCCTGGACTGGCTCCTATGATAGACGTCACCAGTGTGCTGTCTATCATAGGAGCCAGCCCAGGTGGAGGGACTTTGTATGACAGCGGCCGCCAGGTAAGTGGGAGATCCTCGTTGTGTGATCTGGTGGCGCTGGGCCCAGCGGGACCCTTGGTAGTTTGGGCCCTGGGCGCCCTCCCACTGTCCCAACTTGCGGTGCACCCGTCCCGGATTGTTCTTGCAAATTGGGGACAAAACCGGGGACAGACTTGGTCCAGGCACAGTGTCCTCAGTCCGGGGACTGTCCCCAGGAACCAGAGACGTCTGTTCACACTAGGCTAGTGACCAGCAGGCCCAACAGGCCAGCAGGACCCACAGGCCAGTGGCCAGCAGGACCCACAGGCCAGCAGGTGCTGTGGGTCATGCTGGGAGCTGCCCGTGGACCTGTGGGTCCTGCTGGCCGCTGGTCTGTGGATCCTTTTGAGAGCTTACCATGCCCTGTTGATCCTGCTGGCCATGGCCAGCACCCAGCAGGATCAACAGCTCCCAGCAGGACCCACAGTGTTAATGGCTATTTTGAGGTTACTGGGTGGGCACTGGCCTGGGGCAGGGCCAATAGGGTGTATGGGGGGGGTGGGATGTGGGGTTCAGCTGCGGGTGTCAGGGTCTCTCACCACAGTGATGGCAGCTGCCCGCGCTAGTTCAGCAGGTCCTTGCATGGCCTTTTCCAGTCCTGGGGATGTGATGCTCCTGTCCTGGGGTCAACTAAACATGCAGCCCGAGCCAGTCATGTGGGTGCTGACTCCCTGGCGCGCCCTGCTGCCTCCCTCCAAGATCTGGGAGTTGTAGTTTCCTTGCTGCGTTTCCCTGCTCTCAGTTCTCCACCAACCGGGAGCGTGCTTTGACTACAACTCCCAAAATCAGGGCTGATGTAAGGATTTTTGACACCCTAGGCCAGGGGTCTCCAAACTGCAAGAACATTTAAAAAATGCAGCGCTAGATCTCCAAACTGCAAGAACATTTAAAAAATGCAGCGCTAGAACAGTAGCATAAAATAAAAATATCAAGCAATGATAGAACTAATAAAAGTCCAATATCCCAAGTCCATATATTAAAGAATAGGTATATATAGTAGCCAACATCCGTGCTCCATGCAGTTAAAAGGGCTATAGGTGAAGATAGGGTAATATTCCTCCTCTGGCAGCAGAGGAGTATCGAGTGATTGGTGAAAATTGAAGAGAGCCTATGAGGTTTCTGGGGAGAACCATTTCCCTACGCTTGGTGAGACCACTTTTATCTGTGGTCACAGATAACTGGTAAGCAGGCTTACTTACTCTCACTGGGTGTGG
Source organism: Lithobates septentrionalis (assembly GCA_037952835.1). Lineage (NCBI taxonomy): Eukaryota > Metazoa > Chordata > Amphibia > Anura > Ranidae > Lithobates > Lithobates septentrionalis. The sequence goes on from JBBDGP010000368.1 coordinate 109,255, forward strand.
AACGAGATTCTCTCTGGTGTGGAGGAATATGACCCTATCTTCACTTATAGCCCTTTTATCTGCACAGAGCACAGATGTTGGCTACTAAAGTATATCCATTCTTCAATATATGGACTTATGATATTGGACTTTTAATAGTTCTATCACTGCTTGATTTTCTGTTATTATTTTATGCTACTGTTCTAGCACTGCATTTTTTATTTTACTATTATCTGTGGAGTCTGTATTCTGACTTTAGATGCTGGCAGCTGAACTTCCATACCTCTTTGTTTTAGCGCAGTGCGCAGCGTTAGCCTTGGCTTGTCTCCAAACTGCAGCCAGAGGGCCAGATGTGGCCCTTTGCTAGCCTTTATGCGGCCCTTGGGGCACAATTCCTTCCACCCACACCAACAATGGGGCACTATATCCTCCACCGATACCAATGATGGAATACTATTCCTCCTACTAATGGGGGGAATACTCCTATGGTCCACCAACCCTGAGGCCAAATTTATTCTCACTGATGCTGGGCCCATGACATTTTCTGCCCCTGCTGGCCACAATCCGGCCCTCCTAAAGTCTAAAGGACAATAAAGTGTTCCTTTGAAAAGTTTGGAGACCAATGCCCTAGGCGAAACCTCATTTTGCTGCCCCTGACTCCACCCCCTTTGCCCTGCCCATGTATTCGGTGGAGGTGGCAGGGGTGGATTTTTGCGGCACCTTTCCACCTATTTCTTCAGCCTTGGTCTCCACCTGCGTCTCTGGACCTGGCCTGAAGAAAAATAGTGGCAATACAGCACCCCTTTACAATACAGTGCCATCTTTACATCACATACCTCTATCCATTTAAGTCCCCCAATTTACATCACAGCTCCCCTCCTTACATCACAGACCTTCCCCCTTTACATCAGTGTCCTCAGCCCCACTTCCTTGCATCCCCCTTTCTTTGCACCTCAGTCCCCTGCACAGCCCCCCCCCTCCTTGTATCCCAGTCCCCTCCACACAGATCCCCTCCTTGTATACCTGTCTCCTCCACACAAACAACCTCCTCCTTGTATACCTGTCTCCTCCACACAGCCCCCCTCCTTGTATACCAGTCTCCTCCACAAAGCCCCCCTCCTTGTATACCAGTCTCCTCCACACAGCCCCCCCTTCTTGTATCCCAGTCTCCTCCACACCGCCCCCCCTTCTTGTATCACAGTCTCCTCCACACAGCCCCCCCCCCTTCTTGTATCCCTGTCTCCTACACACAGCCCCCCTTCTTGTATACCAGTCTCCTCCACACAGCCCCCCCTTCTTGTATCCCAGTCTCCTCCACGCAGCCCCCCCTTCCGTATCCCAGTCTCCTCCACGCAGCCCCCCTTCCTTGTATACCAGTCTCCTCCACACAGCCCCCCTTCTTGTATACCAGTCTCCTCCACGCAGCCCCCCTTCTTGTATACCAGTCTCCTCCACACAGCCCCCCATCTTGTATACCAGTCTCCTCCACACAGCCCCCCCTTCTTGAATACCAGTCTCCTCCACACAGCCCCCCCCTTCTTGAATACCAGTCTCCTCCACACAGCCCCCCCTTCTTGAATACCAGTCTCCTCCACACAGCCCCCCTTCTTGTATACCAGTCTCCTCCACGCAGCCCCCCTTCTTGTATACCAGTCTCCTCCACACAGCCCCCCCTTCTTGAATACCAGTCTCCTCCACGCAGCCCCCCTTCCTTGTATACCAGTCTCCTCCACGCAGCCCCCCTTCTTGTATACCAGTCTCCTCCACGCAGCCCCCCTTCTTGTATACCAGTCTCCTCCACACAGCCCCCCCTTCTTGAATACCAGTCTCCTCCACACAGCCCCCCCTTCTTGAATACCAGTCTCCTCCACACAGCCCCCCCCTTCTTGAATACCAGTCTCCTCCACACAGCCCCCCCCCCCCTTCTTGAATACCAGTCTCCTCCACACAGCCCCCCCCCCTTCTTGAATACCAGTCTCCTCCACACAGCCTCCCCCTTCTTGAATACCAGTCTCCTCCACACAGCCTCCCCCTTCTTGAATACCAGTCTCCTCCACACAGCCTCCCCCTTCTTGAATACCAATCTCCTCCACACAGCCCCCCTTCTTGAATACCAGTCTCCTCCACACAGCCCCCCTTCTTGTATACCAGTCTCCTCCACACAGCCCCCCTTCTTGTATACCAGTCTCCTCCACACAGCCCCCCTCCTTGTATCCCAGTCTCCTCCACACAGCCCCCCCCCTTGTATCCCAGTCTCCTCCACACAGCCCCCCCTTCTGGTATATTAGTCTCCTCCACACAGCCCCCCTCCTTGTATACCAGTCTCCTCCACAGCCACCTTCTTTCCTTGCAACACAGTCCAACATGTCACTGCCCCCTCTCTTACCTGCGGGTAGAAGACAGAGGATGCTACATGCTGGATCAGAGGACAGGAGTTTTCCAACTTTCAATTTAACAGACAGATAATTGGTTGCTAGGACCGCCCCTAGCAACCAAATACAGGTGATTTAACTTGAAAAGTTGGACAACGCTCTGCTTGGATGTTTTGTCTTCTACCTTCTGGATAAAAGCAGCAGCGGGGGGAAGGAGGAGTCACACGGGAGATGAGAAGACACCTAGGCAGGCTGTTTTCACCTGCACTCCCCCCGCCCACTCACTCCCTCCCTCCAGCAGCGGTACTCTGCAGTGCAGATAGCACTGGAACAAGCAGTGCAGGGAGTTCAGTCTGCACTCAATGCCACAGCGTGCGGCTGTACCCCTGGCCCAACTTCCTCAGAGAAAAAAAAAATTAGCTGGCGGCCGCTGGCCGTTTTGCATGTAAATTGTGGCAGCCTGGGGGGAAATTTCCACCCTGCCCCCCTGCCCAGCCCGCCCCTGTATGGAAGGTTGGAAATTGTGGTTGGATATCAGCCAGGTAATTGTACAGATGAGTTATTTTGAACATCTATTAGAAATCTGCCACTCATAAGGTATAATGCTAAAAATGGTCAGTTGCGCTTATATTAACCTCATATTCCCATAAAAAATGAAGGATGAAATATGTTTCTAATAGTATCATTAAATTCCCATAAGGGTGGTGAAAATAAGAGTGGCAAAATAAAAGGTGAAATTCCACTGCCAATATAAATAGTGAATAATCATTAATGAATAAACTAATCCCACATATATGTGCTATTAAAAACGTGAAGTGGTAATAATAAGAAATAGGATTACCACTTATATTAATAACCGTGAATATAAATTAATTACAACTGGGCTAATCCACCATAAGTGTGCTAGTAAAAACGCACAGTGATAAACCTTGCTGTGTACATGCTTAGACACAGCTATACGCTCTTTATAACAAAATTAGGTGAAATCTAATTGCGTGACACATATGAAGTTAAATTATAGATCATACTTCCATGAGATTCCTACAAAGTTATAAATACTAATGTGCAAAAATAGCATACACACATATAGTCCTTTGCCAATAAAACCTTCATAAGAAGTGTGGATAATCATCAAGCGTTAAATCATTTAGTCAAAACAGTGTCAATTAACTTGTGACAATGTTGAAACCAAAAAACCAAAGTGATGGTAAAAAAAGAATAAAATGTTACTTGCCTGATCAATATACAAGCGATCCCATCCTGAATGAGTTTGTGAGTGAGAACACCTTATTTGTAGTATAGTATCCAATGTATCATTAATATCTGCGCAATGGATTGTTCATTTCTCTCCCTATATGTTTGGAATCTGAGAGGAGAAGTGATTTATATTGAAGAAAAAGCGCAAGAAGCTACAAGTAACATTTTCTTCTTTTTTTACCATCACTTTGGTTTTTTTGTTTCAACATGGTCACAAGTTAATTGACACTGTTTTGACTAAATGATTTAACGCTTGATGATTATCCACACTTCTTATGAAGGTTTTATTGGCAAAGGACTATATGTGTACATACTATTTTTGCACATTAGTATTTATAACTTTGTAGGAATCTCATGGAAGTATGATATATAATTTAACTTAATCTGTGTCACGCAATTAGATTTCACCTAATTTTGTTATAAAGAGCGTATAGCTGTGTCTAAGCATTTACACAGCAAGGTTTATCACTGTGCGTTTTTACTAGCACACTTATGGTGGATCAGCCCAGTTGTAATTAATTTATATTCACTGTTATTAATATAAGTGGTAATCCTATTTCTTATTATTACCACTTCACGTTTTTAATAGCACATATATGTGGGATTAGTTTATTCATTAATGATTATTCACTATTTATATTGGCAGTGGAATTGCACCTTTTATTTTACCACTCTTATTTTCACCACCCTTATGGGAATTTAATGATACTATTAGAAACCTATTTCATCCTTCATTTTTTATGGGAATATGAGGTTGATATAAGCGCAACTGACAATTTTTAGCATTTATTGATTTTAATACACATTTAGTTGCAGCTGTATTATTTGATCATCTCATATTAACCATTTGATCCTCACAGTATTTTAATTGTTAACCACGTCAGCGCTTGAGCCCTTTTATATACTTCATAAGGTATAATGTTACCAGTTTGCTAAAAGGCATTTTATGAATCACGGTACATTTGTGCCAGTTTTACAACTGGTATTTGTATATTCAAAACTTTTTTTCCTTTTGGTTTTGTATAGAGAAGGGAAGGGAAAAGTTGGTACCCTGTCGGCTTTTTCTTTTTTTTTTTTATCCCTACCAAAATGAAATTGAAGAGCCACGCCACTTCCAAGAGGTTTAGATATCACTTTATTCCAATAAATGTCAGGGGAACGATCCCAAGAGTAGCCAATGTATTTTGGGGGTCCAAACCATCTGCTGACAAGGCCTGTGCTTTACTTATACTAAAGGTCCAGTTCACTTCTAATCCGTTCACATTGTTTTCAATCAATCCCTAATAGAATGGCAGTACGAATAAAATAACCTCCCGGGTCCAGCACTATTTTCCCACTTTTCCCAACTCCAAAAAAAGTTCTTTTTTTATACCTGTCTGTGTCACCAGACACAATCTGGAAAGAGTCACCCGCTTCTATTTGAGGTGGTAACCCCTTTCCGGGCGCCTGAATTAGAGCGGCGGGGGGTGTTTTTGAAGCACCGGATTAGAACCATAGGCTCTAATAGGCGTCAAAAAAGGTGACCTGTGAGCGCCATGCTTGCAGGTCATTCAGCTGTGTTAGAAAAGCAAATGAATATTCGCTTTCCTAACACTAAACCGCCTCTCCACCAATCAGGTGCTCGGATCTGTTACCCGTCACCTGATTGGCTGAAACGACAGGCGTCCTATCATAGCGCCTATCAGGGGTCCACACATAGCTGAGGACGGGAAGAGAGGATGGGAGAAGACATCTTGGAGCTGTCCCACCGAGACGAGGTAAGTGCGGGCGGGAAGCACACTGGCAGCATTTGATGGGGCACAGTGGCTGCGTTTGATGGGGAAAAGTGGCAGTGTTTGATGGGGCACAGTGGCGGCGTTTGATGGGCACAGTGGCTGTGATTGATGGGGGTTTCTTTTCAGAATTTTTCAGTTTGTTTGTGCCCCCCCAAAAATTTTGAGCACCAGCCGCTACTGCAACCGACCAAGAGGTAATGAGAAATCTTCCAGTTGGGATGCTTGTTCTAATGACAATTGTCCAAGTAGGGACTTCCCATCATTTTCCTCTGTTTCTTCTGCAACTCTGGGATAGTAAGGTAAAGGAAATCTCCCCAGTGGAACACCCCAATAAATTGACAAGGATTTTAATCTTTCCCTTCTCTTTCCAAAACAAAAAAATTCCGGTTAACCTACACTTTAGCCACTTACCCTGGCTATGAGAACATGCACCCAAGGTGGGTCTTGAGGAGTATTGTTCAGAACACTGTATACTGTATTACGTATCATATCACTTATGACATTGTGTTCAGCTTGACTTTTTTTTCTATTTTTTTCAGGGGGATTCAGGAGGTCCACTGATATGTAAAGTGAAGAACAAGTACAACCTGGTGGGAATAGTCAGCTGGGGGAGTAATGTTTGTGACCCCAAAACTCCATCTGTTTACACCTCATTGGCTAAATACAGAGACTGGATAAAACAACACACCGGAGTATAATAAAAAATGTATTCTCTCGTCCTTTGGTTTGACTCCATCTGAATGGCACCAGAAAGGTGTCATTAAGACCTCTTAGGTTAGTGATTTTTCTCTGCTACAGTTTACCAACATTTTAGGCAGGGCATGGTTTACATTTTTTCCTCCATTCCATGAACTGCTATGCCTGGTGTTAAGCTTTAATGGAAGGAGGTGACAGGACTAAGGCTTACATTTTCTAAAGACCAGGAGGAAGAGAGGATAGGGGTATCAAAAATACAAGTCTGTCTCAGATTACCTACATACACAAATGAACACGTTTGGAAGTAGGCTGGGCAGTTAATCGCAGCGGTGCCACAACAATGGATCATAACCTAGGTGACCTAGCCAATATGTCTGGTCTTGTGCCTCCCTCAGCCTGTGACTAAATGGTGAAAAGAAAAGCAGCATTCTACTCTCTCTTCTCCTACCAGCATGTCCCTTGTTAGAATATGAGCACTGCAGCACACTTCATTGGCTTCTTGTGTTGCTTCTCCCTCTCCCAGCTGCATGGATATTGCAAGAGGCTGATACCAAGTCAAATTCAGGAACTTCTACTGCCTGCATTAAAAAAAAAAAACCTTCAAATTGGCGTGGTGATCATAAAATGAAATTATTCCCGGGTTACCTCCCTGTTAAGTCCACCAATAATCTCAATACATCATGTGCATATACCCAGCTGGGAAAAATCAATCCATGCTAAATATGCATGTTGCGGTCTATAACCCTTATAGAGGCTGTACAAGACATAGAGGTCCATGTATCCATGTAGCACCAAATCCCTCTATGGCAAATGCAACATGGAGGGGCTCACTGAACCTGGCAGTGAAGGTGTACACATTTCTGATCACTTGGCTTATTAAAAGGACAACTGGGTGCCCTCGCTGCCGCATCATCGGCATGCCTTGGCAAACCCTAGGTATTGTCATTCTCTCCAAATAGTCTGGTACCACCCTTTCTGTTCCATACTCGGATAAAACGCCATCACTCTACTCCACATGCCTCTCTACATCATCAATGCTTCCTCGACTAGAAACTCTAGCTACTTTTCACCAGCATATGATCAAATTTCTCTAGTCTGTTGGGCTGCTTCTGATTATGGTATGTTAAATAATGCCCTCGTCTGAAACACGCAAGTTTTTTGTCTTGTAAGGCAATCAGTGGCCCTATCATCATTGCTGGATTTCCCAATAGGCACTGTAGCCATGTGCCTACAGGCGCCGTTCCTAGAGGAGCGCCCATCTGAGTTGAAAGATTCCGGCCCTGCTGGCAACTCCCTCAACAAAAACGGAGCGTACAGGCACGGTAACCTTTTATAATTGGATAAAAAACAATTACAATTGCACTCGTACACTGATGCTTGACCAAGGCCAGCCATACATGGTTCGAAGCTCAGCCGGTTCAGTGGGGGGAGGGGCTGTGGTCACCAGAGCTCCCCCTCGCAGTGCAAGGGGACCCTGATGTAAAGGGGAACTTTGATATACATGGGAACACTGCAGACCCTGATGTAAAAGAGTGCTGCTGACTGTGATGTAAGAGAGGGGGGCTTTGGTAACCAGAGTCCCCCTTTATATCACGGTCTGCAGTGTCCCTCTTATATCAGAGTTTTTTACATCAGAGTCCGCAGAGGTCACCCTTGCACTGTAAAGGGGAACCACGCAGATTCTGATGTAAAAGAGAACTGTGAGGACTCTGATGTATGCTATGGCTCCATACAAACTGAATGATTATTTGTTTGTCTTTCACACAGGTCGATTGGATTGGACCCAGAGGTAGCCATGTGTAAACGGACACAAGTCAGTTTACAGTACATCTGACTGCCCATAGAAAATAATGGCGGGTCCAGTTGGGTCTAGCTGAAAAATGGACAACCGGACCTGATTGGACCTCTCGTGTGAAAGGGGCCTAAAGCCTTGTACACACGGTACGATTGTTAGCCAACCGAGCGTCTCATTTTTGTCAAAAGGGCGTGTGCCAGGATCTTGTCTTGCATGCTAATGGTACACAATTGTTGTGCAACAAACGCAAACGTATTGACGTACGACGAGTAATTTCAGCTCTTGAGCGCCACCCTTTGGGCCCCTTCTGCTAATTTTTTGTTTGAGCATTGATTCCGAGCATGCATGTTTGTACTTTCGACTTTTGTGTGATAGACTTGTGTACTGACCATTCGAAAATCTGACATCAAACCGTGGTCCGCTGAAAATTTACTAGCCTGCCATCCAACATTTCTTGGCCGAAAGTTGGAGAACAATTGTCAAAAGGAGCATACTAATGGCCAGATTTTAAGACCACAATCTGTCAACAGATAATCCCCTGCCAACAATCGTACTTTGTGTACGAGGCTTTAGAGTTTGTGTGCGGCTAGAACTCCACTGTCCTGGACAGAAGTAATATTCCATCTTAAAGTAGAAACTTTTACAACAGTAGAAGTTTTAACCACAGCTCAATGATATCAGAAATATATAAATGTTCAAACAGATGGAACATTTCCAGTCATTTCTCACATCAGCAGGCAATATTGCTGACAACAAAAGAAAGTGCTGAACTTGAAGTAGATTTAACTTAATGACATGTAGCTGACTAAACTGTATCATAAACAATTGCCATGTTCTCTTTTTTTTATTCTGCTCCTCTCTCTCTACTCTAACCAGTGTGGCTGTAATTATTGTGTTAGGTAAATTTAATTGTTGTTTGTGAGGCCTCAGGTGGGTGATCTGAGGGCCTGGATCAGAGGTGTAACTAGAACTTTCAGGGACCCAGTGCAGGAAACCATGAAGGCCCCCCTATGAATCAGTGGTAAGAGGGGTGGGATCAGTCCACTGATGAGGATGGGGGGATTGGATAAGCTTTAGCGGTGATCAGTACACTGAGGGTGGTGGGGGATGGAATCGGTGGCAGCGATGGCGAGATCGGTCCACTGATGGTGGTGGGGGATGAGATCAGTGGCAGTGGTGGTGGTGGGGGGGGATCGGATCAGCCCACTGAGGGTGTTGGGGGATTCATAGCGGTGGTAGTGGTGGGAATAGGATCAGTCCACTTGGATTGGTGGGGGGGGGAGGAAAGGGATCAGTGGCAGCGGTGGTGGTGGGGATAGGGATGGCATCAGTGGCAGTGGTATAGAGACATCAGTGGAGGTGGTGGGGATAGGGATGACATCAGTGGCAGTAGTGGTGGGGGATAGGGATGATATCAGTGGAGGTGGTGGTGAGGATAGGAATGACATCAGTGACAGTGGTGGGATAGGGATGACATTGGTAGCGATGGTGGGGATAGGTATGACATCAGTGGAGGTGGCAATGGTGGTGGGATAGGGATGACATCAGTGGCGGTGTTGGGGATAGGGATGAAATCAGTGGCGGTGGTGGGGATAGGGTTGACATCAGTAGCAAGGGTGGGGATAGGGATGACATTAGTGGAGATGGCAATGGTGGTGGTGGGATAGGGATGAAATCAGTGGTGGTGGTGAGTAGACATGTGCAGAATGAAAAAATGTGTTTCTTTATCGAACATCATGGGACACAGAGCCATAGTTATTAACTTAATGGGGTATATAGGCACCTTCAGATGATGGACACTGGAATACCCAATACAGGAAGTTCACTCCCCTATATAACCCCTCCTCCTTCCAGGAGTACATTTGTTTTTTTGCCAGTGTCTAAGGTGTTGGTCACGAGTGAAGATGTGCTCTGAAGAGCTCCAAGCTGGAGGGATCCCATGCTGGATTTCTAATAGCCTCCATAGACCGGATGCATCCAAAGTGCTACTGCGGTCAAGGTGGATGGTACCCGGGCCTCGTATGCGAAGCACAAGGTTTTGCCTGTAATGCCTCTCTTTACAGGGCTAGACCCCAGGACCCAGGACTTTTTTGGTCATGCTACATTACCTAAAGTTTTCCTGAGGGGTGCTATACAGGTCCAAGGCAGTGGACCCCTATAATAGGCACCCGGTCCTTGGTTTGCGAATGCAGCCCACCGTGATGGGTGAAGTTTGGATCTGTCCATTACAGTAGTATCCTGCAGCGAGAAAAAGGTAAGGGAAGAAGCCTAGGAACTGTAAAAAGTCCACCTATGCTTTTTTTCTTACATAAGTAAAAATGTTATGCCTAAAGTCTCCACTGGAGGAAGTAAATGCATACCTTAGTACGTTGCTTCTCAGTCAGCTCAGAAGTCCCAGCTAAACAGCACGTGTGTGGTCTCAAAAGCCAGGGGGATCCTCATCCTGAACATTTCCCCCCCTGGGGAAGAGGTACAACTGAAGCTTGTATCCCCCCCTCTTCTCCCCCCCCCCCCCCCCCGGTGAAGGCGGCAGCGGCTATTTCATTTAGAATTTCTATTTCCCCACAGAAGGTTTTTTAAAACTTCCCGCCGCCCAGTCCTCCCTTGCCCCCCCCCCCCTCGCTCAAAGATAGTGTCAGCGGACTAGTGCTAATTAAAAACAGAGCGGGGACATTGATTGAGGGGTTTGGCTTTTGGGCGTGTGGCTAAGGTGCGGCACCGTGTGCAGGACGTAAGTACACGAGGAGCACATGGCGCAGGCGCTGGGGACAGAGACAGATGCTCGCAGCTGACACACAGGACACGAGGATGCAGGCATTTCCAGAACAGGAAATAAAATTGGATAACATCTAAAAGCTGAACTTTATTAGCATTTTCTTTTGCTAAACTATTTTGCTTAGCGAGTTGTGCATTTACTTAGTGCCTCTGTTTTTTTTGTGCTCAGCACTATGGCTCCCAAAAAAGACACCCCAAAGGTACCAAAAATTCCACCCCCAGGCACTGGGAACTCCAGTCGTGTCTCCACACTGTCATCCTCGCCTGAGATACCAGATATGGCAAGCCAGGGTGAGTCATTGGGACCAATTGGTGGTGCAACTGCTTCTCACACTTCAGCCCCTGTATATGTGACTGAAGTTGCATTTTTCCTCCACCATGCAGGGCCTAGAAGGAAGATTAGCGACTTTAATCGCATCCGCTATCCAAAAGGATAGGGAGCGTGTTAGATTCCCCTCCCCCACCTCAGACCCCTTACCAAGGTAACTGTGGGTAGAGGATGAGGGGATACAAGGAAGAAGGGCAAACCGATTACTCCTCTGTGGAAGAAACAACGGTAGATGAACCTTTTTCACCCTTGCAATCTGAGAAATTGCTGATACAATCTCTTACAGAGATGGTTCGTGCCTCTTTCAAGCTACCTCTAGCAGAGTCAGCTGATAGTTCTGTTTCTTCTATAGGTTCCTTAAAACCTTCACAGCCTTTTCATGCATTTCCTGTACACGCATTATTAGAAAAGCTTATTTATACTGAATGGGATCACCCAGATAGGAGATTCACAGCACTCTATCCCATGGAGGAGAAATTCACCAAAAGATGGAAGGTACCAGCAGTTGACGCTGCGATTTCCAGTGTGAATAAAAGTCTAACTTGTCCAGTAGACAGTGCACAAATGCTCAAAGATCCAACTGATAAGGTTGGGATTTCTGTTAACCTCCCTGGCGGTATGATTATTTCGGATTTTAGGTGCTAAAAGCGGTACAATTATTTTGCATGGAAATTTGGCGTTTTATATTGTAGGTCTGTAATTCTTAACAATAACACACCTAAATCTGTCCAAACAAGAGTCTAGTAGATATCCCGGGTATGATAAAGTTTGAAACACAAAAACTAATTATAATATAATAAATAAAAATAAATAATTAAAAAAAAATAAAAATAAATAGTAATAAAATAAATTTCCCCAGGATTCACTATCGCTCAATTCTGCAAGTGTTCTAATTTACTATCGCTGTTTTCTAACTGGTCTAAAGCCACTTTTGACGTAAAGGGACACTTTTTGGTTGCTATGGACAATCTCCAGTTTCCAGGCAGAAAGAACAGTATATATCACATAAAACTGCATGCAGGGCATGGGCCAAAGCACTGGGGACAAAAGGGATGTGAAATAATTTCATACAGTACTGTAATCTGTAAGATTACAGTACTGTATGTGTTATGATTTTTACTTTTTTTTTAATTTGCCGCCAGGCTCCGCCCCCGTGCGTCGCGACACTCGCAGGGAACGGAGCCTGGCAAGGAGAGGCTTCGGAGGAGGACGGAGCCCAAGGACACTGCGGGGGGACATCGCAGGATCCCGGGGACAAGGTAAGTAAAGCCACACCAGGATCCTGCGATGTAATCCCGAGTGTGGCTCGGGGTTAACGTTAATGGTCTTGAATTTTAACCCCGAGCCACACTCGGGAAAACCGCCAGGGAGGTTAAAATCCTCTTTTTCTTTGGCAGGTGCGGTTACTCAGCCTGCAGTATCGGCCATAGGCATCTGTCGGTCCCTAAGGGACCAATTAAGACAGGCCCTTAAAGAGGTCCCTGCACAACAGGCCCGCGATTTTGACCAAACTACCAAAGGCGCTATGTTTTGCCACAGACGCCATGAAAGATTCTATTCACCAGGCATCCCGCCTTGTGCTAGTACACATGCGTAGGACCCTGTGGTTAAAAAATTGGGTAGCCAAAGCACCTTGCAAAAGGCTTCTGACTAGTTTCCCTTTTCATGGGGATTGACTATTTGGGGAGGATTTGGACAAATGCATCCAAACGATTTCTAATGGGAAGAGTACTCCTTTTATACTTTCTTTTTGACTGGCAAAAATAAAAAAAAACGTCCTTCATTTAAACTGACTCTTTCCCCCGCACCAGAGGCATCCGCCTCTAGGCATTGGTGATGGCTTTCCACCGTCAGACTCTAGAGGAAAAAACCTCAGGGTCAGGCACAGAAAAAGACCTGGGGCCAGAAATCTGCAAAGCAGAATACTAAAGCCTCATTATGAAGAGGCGCCCCCCCTCTCCAGAGTGGGGGGAAGACTTCTGCAATACTCAGTCTGGCAAAAGGAAATTCAGGACAGATGGTTCATCTCCACGGTGTCTCTAGGATACAAACTAGAATTTCGGGAGTTTCCACCATCTCGTTTTCTGAGCTCAAACGTTCCCAAAGATCCAGGGAATAGACCATCTCTGTTTCAGGCATTAGACTGATTACTAGCTCAGGGGTAATCATACAGATTCCCACAGAAGAGCAAGGTTTGGGGTTTTATTCAAACCTCTTTACGGTACCAAAACCGAATGGAGATGTCAGACCCATTCTAGATCTAAAGAATCCAAATCAGTTCCTGAAGATCCGCTCCTTTCACATGGAGTCGATCAGGTCAGTAGTTTCTATCCTACAAGGAGGAGAACTTCTGGCGTCTATCGACATCAGGGATGCATATCTGCATGTCCCTATATTTCCCGCTCACCAAAGGTTTCTGTGGTTCGAAGTAGAACAGCAGCACTTTCAGTTTGTAGCCTTGCCTTTCGGGCTAGCCACAGCACCGCGGGTGTTCACAAAAGTACTGGCCCCACCTCTAGCCAGGTTAAGGGCACAGGGCATAACAGTTTTGGCGTACCTAGACGATCTATTGCTAATAGACCAATCGGTTGCTCGTTTGGAGCAAAGTGTACGCATTACAACCAATTACCTGAAAAATCTGGGTTGGATTCTCAACCTAGAGTAGCCTTCCTTAGAGGGTTGTAAAGGTTTGCGTTTCTTCACCTTAATGCATCCTATGCATTAAGGTGAAAAAACATCCGACAATACCGCCCCCCCCCCCCCCCCGTTTTTACTTACCTGAGCCCGTTCACCTGCTGCGCTAGCCCCCAATGTCCTCTTCGCCGCTCACCCTGGCCGTTTATTGGCTAGAGTGGATGGATTGAAAGCAGCGCAGCCATTGGCCACTCTGTGCAAAACAAGCTGCACAGTGGAGGTAAGTATAACATGTTTATTTTTATTTTTTTAAATTGCCTTTACAACCCCTTTAAAACCACTAAAAAAGCTAGAGTATTTGGGTCTGATGATATATACAGCCCAGAAAAAGGTGTTCTTGCCTCAGGCAAAAATCAACTCCATAAGAGAGTTGGTGCAAATGGTCAGGTCAAAAAGAGATCCCTCCATTCGCCTTTGCATGAGGTTGTTAGGAAAGATGGTGGCTTCATTCGAAGCAGTTCCCCATGCCCAGTTCTATTTGAGACTGTTGCAAAACAGTATTCTATCTGCTTGGAACAAAACGATCCAAGCTTTAGACTTGCCAATGCGGCTGTCCCCAAGGGTGTCCCAAAGCCTCAATTGGTGGTTACTTACCCAGAATCTGCTGAAAGGAAAATCCTTCAGATCAGTTATCTGGAAAGTGGTAACGACAGATGCCAGCCTTTCAGGCTGGGGAGCAGTGCTGGAGAAGACAACTGTCCAGGGACAGTGGTCAAGAATCAAGAGCCTTGCCTATCAATATCCTAGAGATTCAGGCAGTGCGTCTGGCTCTGAAGGCCTGGACTTCCAGGTTACAGGATTGTTCTGTCAGGATCCAATCTGACAACGCCACAGCAGTGGCCTATATCTATCACCAAGGGGGCACCAAGAGTCTTGCAGCGCAGACAGAGGTGAACCATATTCTAACTTGGGCAGAAAGGAATATTCCGTGCCTATTAGCAGTCTTCATTCCGGGAATAGAGAATTTGGCAGTCGGCCTACTTGAGTCGCCAGCAGTTATTCCCAGGGGAATGGTCTCTTCACCCCAACATTTTTCGGGCTGTTTGTCAAAGATGGGGGACTCCGGACGTAGATCTTCTAGCATCAAGATTCAACATGAAGTTGGTCAACTTTGTGTCAAGGACAAGGGATCCATTTTGCATGCGGAACAGATGCGTTGGTAACCCCGTGGGATCAGTTCTCACTGATCTATGCATTTCCCCCTATTCAATTGCTGCCCCGACGACTTTGCAGGATCAAGCTGGAAAGAAAGCCGGTAATTCTGGTAGCACCAGCATGGCCCAGAAGGTCATGGTATGCAGAAATCATAAAGATGGCAGTGGAGGATCCATAGTCCCTTCCACTACGGCCAGACCTACTCTCACAGGGGCCAATATTCCATCCTACCTTACAAACGCTAAATTTAACAGCTTGGCTATTGAAACCCACATTCTGAAGAAATGTGTGATTTCCGGGTCAGTTATCTCTACTTTAATTAATGCAAGGAAACCAGCTTCCAGAACTATATATTATAGAGTCTGGAGGGCTTATGTTTCCTGGTGTGAATTCAAGGGTTGGCACCCTTGGAGATACATCATAGGCAGAATTCTTGCCTTTCTACAATTTGGGGTAGAGATGAAGTTGGCCTTGACTACTATTAAAGGCCAAGTCTCAGCTTTATCGGTCTTATTTCAAAGACCGCTTGCTACACATTCTTTAGTCCGGGGTTTTATGCAAGGGGTGATGCGGAATTATCCACCAGTTAGATCACCTTTGAACCCTTGGGACTTGAACTTAGTTTTGTCAGTGTTACAAAAACAGCCATTTGAACCGATACAGCATATTTCCTTAGTCCTTCTGACAAGCAAGCTGGTGTTCTTGGTTGCTATATCCTCAGCAAGGAGGGTTTCGGAATTGGCTGCTCTTTCTTGTAAAGAGCCATACTTGATTATTCATGAGGACAGAGTAGTGTTACGCCCTCGTCCAGATTTTTTTGCCAAAAGTGGTCTCAGGTTTTCACCTGAACCAAGATGTTGTCCTGCCATCGTTTTTTCCAAAACCATTTTCTAGGAAAGAAAAGTCACTACATTGTCTTGATGTGGTGAGACGACTGCTCAGATTTGGAAAACTGATGTCTTATTTATTCTGCCAGAAGGTCCTAAGAAAGAACACGCAGCGTCGAAATCCACTGTTGCTAAGTGGATTCAGCAAGTTATAATTCAGACTTATGATTTAAGGGATAAGATTCCCCCTTTTCAAGTCAAGGCGCACTCTACTAGGTCGGTTAGTGCTTCTTGGGCAGTGCGTCACCAGGCCTCCATGGCTCAGGTCTGTAAGGCCGCAACTTAGTCTCCAGTACATAAAATTTGGTGATTTTATCAGGTGGATGTAAGGAGGCATGAGGATATAACCTTTGGGAGCAGTGTGCTGCAGGCAGCAGTATAAGCCCTCAAGTCTGGGGGTACCCTGCAGGTTGTCTCTCCCTTCCCTCAAATAGCATTGCTATGGGAGGTCCCATTAACCAGTTCCCGACTGGCGCACGTCGATATACGTCGGCAGAATGTCACGGCTGAGCAAATGGGCGTACCCGTACATCCCTTTGAATTTGGAACCATGCCATTGCGTGCGCGCCGCCCGGGAGCTCCGTGAGACGGGTCCCGCGGACTCGATCGCTGCGGGGATACCCGCGATCGCCTCACGGAGAAGACAAACGGGGAGATGCTAAAGTAAGCAAGCATCTCCCCGTTCTACCTAGTGACAGTGTCACTGATCTCTGCTCCCTGTGATTGGGAGCAGAGATTAGTGATGTCACATGTAGCCACCCCCCCCCCCCACAGTTAGTAACACATCCCTAGGACATACTTAACCCCTCCCTAGCCCCTAGTGGTTAACCCCTTCACTGCCAGTGTCATTTACACAGGAATCTGTGCATTTGTATAGCACTGATTGCTGTATAAATGACAATGGTCCCAAAAAATGTGTCAAAAATGTCCGATGTGTCCGCCATAATGTCGCAGTCACGATAAAAATCGCTGATCGCCGCCATTACTAGTAAAAAAAAGATTGGTAATAAAAATGCCATAAAACTACCCCTGATTTGGTAAACGCTATAACTTTTGCGCAAACCAATCAATAAACGCTTATTGCGATTTTTTTTTTTTTTTTTAACCAAAATTATGTAGAATACGTATGGGCCTAAACTGAGGGAAAAAATTTTTTTTTTTTTAAATATTTTTGGGGGATATTTATTTATAGCAAAAAGTTTAAAAAAATGTGTGTTTTTTTCAAAATTGACGCTATTTTTTTGTTTATAGCGCAGAAAATAAAACCGCAGAGGTGATCAAATACCACCAAAAGAAAGCTCTATTTGTGGGGAAAAAAGGACGTCAATTTTGTTTGGGAGCCACGTCACAGGACCGCGCAATTGTCAGTTAAAGCGACGCAGTGCCAAATCGCAAAAAACACACTGGTCAGGAAGGGGCTAAATTCTTCTGGGGCTGAAGTGGTTATTAAGTTAATAACTATGGCTCTGTGTCCCATGATGTACGATAAAGAAAATAGGGTTTTTTAACAGCTTACATGTAAAATCCTTTTCTTGGAGTACATCATGGGACACAGAGGTCCCTCCCCTCTTTTGGGGTTTAGATATATTGCTTTGCTACAAAAACTGAGGTACTCCTGGAAGGAGGAGGGGTTATATAGAGAGTGAACTTCCTGTATTGTGTATACCAGTGTCCATCACCTGAAGGTGCCTATATACCCCATTAAGTTAATAACTATGGCTCTGTGTCCCATGATGTACGATAAAGAAAAGGGATTTGCAGGTAAGTAAAAATCCTAGTTTTGTTTTGTTATTTGCATAAATTAGTTTAGTTAAATTAGTTTCATTAGTTGAATTCAATTTCAGGATTCGGAAAAGTTTTCCAATTTCCAAAAAGAACTAATTCTAGTCCTTTATTTTATACTTTATTCTCTTTGGACATTGGAAAACTATTCAAATTCAAAACGTTTTCTAATTTGAAAACTATTCGAAAACTATTCAAATTCGAATTTCGTTCTTTCTGATTAGTTTACATTCGGTACTATTCTAATTTGGAAATTCGGATACATCCGAATTTCCAAATAATGAAAATATGTCAGAATTTGAATTCGGAACGAAACAACCCGCACATGTCTAGTGGTGAGGATAGGGATGACATCAATGGCAGGTGGTGATGGGGGGGGGGGGTGGGGGAGGGACATTGGTGGGGATACAAACAAACTGAAAAATGTAACTGTTAGTAATGCAGGACTGTAACTAGCCATTTATCAGGTGAGTATGTATCATTACTGCTAGATAAAACAATGCCCATCAATTGCAGCCTCACTGTGCCCATCACAGTAGGCCAATCACATCCACACTTCAAGTAAAAGAAAATAAAACCACTTAACATACAGTGCCCTCATCGGTCCCCTTTTACATCAGGTGTCCCCTTTAGGGTCACCCTATACATCAGGTGTCCCAATCAGAGTGCCCCTTTACAACAGGTGTCCCCATCAGCATCCCCCTATACATCAGGTGTCCCCATCAGAGTTCTCCTTTACATCAGGTGTCCCCATCAGAGTTCTCCTTTACATCAGGTGTCCCCATCAGAGTTCTCCTTTACATCAGGTGTCCCCATCAGAGTTCTCCTTTACATCAGGTGTTCCCATCAGAGTTCTCCTTTACATCAGGTGTCCCCATCAGAGTTCTCCTTTACATCAGGTGTCCCCATCAGAGTCTTCCTTTAAATCGGGAAACAATGCTACAGTAGCAGTGTTCTGGGCGCAGAGGTCTGCACCCCCTGAGGACATTCTAAAGGAAGCCAATAGAGCTTCTTGTTTTGTTATGATGAGTAGCTTTGGGGGTTGGCACCTCTGCACCCCTATTGATGGGCCGCCACTGGTCAATTCCCCCTCCTCCTTGCTTAGTGTGTCTCTGCCTCTCTGCTCTCTTCAGGTGCCTCCAGTGATGCCTCTCCTCAAATGGGGTCTCCTTGACGAACGGAGAGCTCCTCTCTCTACAGCTGACTTTCTGCTCCTGTTTCAACCTCCTGACATCATGGCTTGGTAGCTTTGCCACTGGCCTGGATGCTGAAGCTAAAGAGAGCCGACTGAGGGGCTGCCTGCTGAAGATCTAGTCCAGTATCACAAGGGAAAGGTGTCGCTTAGAAGTTGGAAGGAGGCAAGCAACTGTCCCTGGACATTTTGACTCCATGCACACTCGTCTTACAAAAAAGTTCCCTTGGCAGAAAAAAAAAACGCTCACGTAGAGCCTTTTTTTTTTACACAGCGTATATGAGGTTAGAGTCTTCTTCTGCCACAAAGCTCCAATCAAATGCAAACCAGAAGGTTTTTTTTTCCTGTCTCTAAACGCTGAGCTTAAAATATGTCTGTAATCGTCCTAAGGTGCATGGACACAGGATAACATTGAGCTGCTTCTACACAAAAAACACAAAACTCCTGTAGATGCAGTAATTTTTAAGCCAGTGTGCATGGGCCCTAAGTGAGACTGGTGAGTAGGGATGAGCCGAACACCCCCTGTTCGGTTCGCACCAGAACATGCGAACAGGAAAAAAGTTCGCTCGAACACGCGAACACCGTTAAAGTCTATGGGACACGAACATGAATAATCAAAAGTGCTAATTTTAAAGGCTTATATGCAAGTTATTGTCATAAAAAGTGTTTGGGGACCCGGGTCCTGCCCCAGGGGACATGGATCAATGCAAAAAAAAGTTTTAAAAACGGCCGTTTTTTCAGGAGCAGTGATTTTAATAATGCTTAAAGTCAAACAATAAAAGTGTAATATCCCTTTAAATTTCATACCTGGGGGGTGTCTATAGTATGCCTGTAAAGGGGCGCATGTTTCCCGTGTTTAGAACAGTCTGACAGCAAAATGACATTTCGAAGGAAAAATTCCATTTAAAACTACCCGCGGCTATTGCATTGCCGACAATACACATAGAAGTTCATTGATAAAAACTGCATGGGAATTCAACACAGGGAAACCCCGAACCAAAAATTAAAAAAAAAATGACGTGGGAGTCCCCCTAAATTCCATACCAGACCCTTCATGTCTGGTATGGATATTAAGGGGAACCCCGGCCAAAATTTAAAAAAAAATGACGTGGGGTTCCCCCTAAATTCCACACCAGACCCTTCAGGTCTGGTATGGATTTTAAGGGGAACCCCGCGCCAAAAAAAAAAAAAAAACCGGCGTGGGGTCCCTCCAAAAATCCATACCAGACCCTTATCCGAGCACGCAACCTGGAAGGCCGCAGGAAAAGAGGGGGGGCGAGAGTGCGGCCCCCCCTTCTGAACCGTACCAGGCCACATGCCCTCAACATTGGGAGGGTGCTTTGGGGTAGCCTCCCAAAACACCTTGTCCCCATGTTGATGAGGACAAGGGCCTCATCCCCACAACCCTGGCTGGTGGTTGTGGGGGTCTGCGGGTGGGGGGCTGATCGGAATCTGGAAGCCCCCTTTAACAAGGGGACCCCCAGATCCCGCCCCCCCTGTGTGAAATGGTAAGGGGGTACTTACCCCTACCATTTCACTAAAAAACTGGAGAAGAGCTGGAGCCTCCCCCCATGTCATGGGTGCGGAGTGGCCCGAGTAGAAGAAGATAGAAGACGCCGCGGAGGAGATGCTGGACGAGAACGCCGGAGGAAGAACCAGAAGAAGAAGATGAAGGAAGATAGAAGAAAGAAGAAGCATTTAAATAAAGGAATTGTCAAAAACTGTCTCTTGTCATTTTTAACATTTTTGACAGTTTTTTAGTGAAATGGTAGGGGTAAGTACCCCCTTACCATTTCACACGGGGGGGCGGGATCTGGGGGTTCCCTTGTTAAAGGAGGCTTCCAGATTCCGATAAGCCCCCCGCCCGCAGACCCCCACAACCACTGGCCAGGGTTGTGGGGATGAGGCCCTTGTCCTCATCAACATGGGGACAAGGTGTTTTGGGGGGCTACCCCAAAGCACCCTCCCAATGTTGAGGGCATGTGGCCTGGTACGGTTCAGGAGGGGGGGGCCGCACTCTCGTCCTCCCCTCTTTTCCTGCGGCCTGCCAGGTTGCGTGCTCGGATAAGGGTCTGGTATGGAATTTAGGGGGAACCCCACGTCATTTTTTTTTTTTAATTTTGGCCGGGGTTCCCTTTAATATCCATACCAGACCTGAAGGGCCTGGTATGGAATTTAGGGGGACTCCCACATCATTTTTTTTTTTTTAATTTTGGTTCGGGGTTTTCCTGTGTTGAATTCCCATGCCGTTTTTATCAATGAACTTCTATGTGTATTGTCGGCAATGCAATAGCCGCGGGTAGTTTTAAATGGAATTTTTCCTTCGAAATGTCATTTTGCTGTCAGACTGTTCTAAACACGGGAAACATGCGCCCCTTTACAGGCATACTGTAGACACCCCCCAGGTACGAAATTTAAAGGGATATTACACTTTTATTGTTTGACTTTAAGCATTATTAAAATCACTGCTCCTGAAAAAACGGCAGTTTTTAAAACTTTTTTGCATTGATCCATGTCCCCTGGGGCAGGACCCGGGTCCCCAAACACTTTTTATGACAATAACTTGCATATAAGGCTTTAAAATTAGCACTTTTGATTTCTCCCATAGACTTTTAAAGGGTGTTCTGCGGCATTCGAATTTGCTGCGAACACCCCAAATTGTTCGCTGTTCGGCGAACTTGCGAACAGCCAATGTTCGAGTCAAACGTGAGTTCGACTCGAACTCGAAGCTCATCCCTAGTGGTGAGAGATCTTAGAGGCTTTTGGGCTGCTGCCACCCCTCTTGTGCTGGAAGACTACGGTCTTCTGGACATCAGCCAATCTGATTCTATGTGCAGAGACTGCTCTTGTTCCAAAGAAAGAATTTTGCATTTAAAGTGGATGTAGCCCTGAAAATGCTAGTATGACAGACTTACCTGGAAACAAAGTGCTCCAGGGGCGCCCTGTCACCGCGGAAGGCGCTTCCATCTTCACTTGGTCTTCTTTCTGGGTTCTCGGGCTTCAGCGATATGAATGGCCGAGCTGACGATGACATCACTCCCACGCATGCACGCAGGAGTCACTGTTTACGGCACAGCTCGGAAGGAATGGCACAGGTATGTCGTTCTTTAGAGAGCATGCACAGGTGACGTCACCGGTGCATCTAAAGTAAATATCTGGTAAACGATGCATGTTTAGGAGATGTTTACTGTACCTATCGGTAAGCTTTATTATAGGCTTAGCTATAGGTAAAAATTGTACATGGGAGTTTACTCCCACATTAATGCTTCCTACATGGAGGTTCTACAAAGTTACCTCTGGGCAGGTGTGCTGGACTATAAATAGAAGTAATCTTCACAGTTAAAGTTTATGTGAACCCTCAACTTGTGAAACAACCCATTCAGTTTAAAATGGAAATGAAAGGCAAAACATTTGTGTATACATATTTAAAAAATAATTATAAATACATCTTTTCTGTTTTTTATTAGTGATCGCATACACTCGTTTCTCAGCTACATATTAATCGTAAAGAGCTGGGGGAGGAGAAACAGCACCACACTGGTCTTCCCGGTGAATGGCACATAACAGAAATATGAAATATTGAGTTCATATATTTTTTAACCACTTAAGGACCGAGCCTCTTTCTGAGATTTGTTGTTTACAAGTTAAAAACATTTTTTTTTTGCTAGAGAATTACTTTGAATCCCCAAACATTATACATTTTTTTTTCTAACACCCTAGAGAATAAAATGGTGCTCGTTGCAATGCTTTCTGTCACACCGTATTTGTGCAGAGGTCTTACAAGCGCACTTTTTTTGGAAAAAATACTTTTTTGAATTAAAAAATAAGACAGCTGTAAAGTTAGCTCAATTTTTTTTATATTGTGAAAGATAATGTTACGCTGAGTAAATTGATACCCAACATGTCATGCTTAAAAATTGCGTCCGCTCATGGAATGGCGACAAACTTTTACCCTTAAAAATGTCCATAGGCAATGTTTAAAAAATTCTACAGGCTGCGTGTTTTGAGTTGCAGAGAAGGTCTAGGGCTAGAATTATTGCTCTCGCTCTACCGATCACGGCGATACCTCACATGTGTGGTTTGAACACCGTTTTCATATGCGGGCGATACTCATTCATATGTGTTCGCTTCTGCACGCAAGCTCATCGGAACGGGTCGCGTTTAAAACGTTTTTTCTTTCTTATTTATTTTACCTTTTATTTTTACACAGTTTTAAAAAAAAATCTAGCTGCTGCCATACCAACAATATCCTCCTTCAAACAGCCACCGTAAAACTGCGGCAGGCGGTCCGTAAGTGGTTAATTCATACATTTTTTTTTTTTTGCCAGAAAACACGGCTATTTCTGTGGTGTGGAGGGAAGTGTCCAGGTTAGGCAATAAAGTTATTTTGTAGAATAGCTTAACACAACTTATTCAGATCTGGCAAGGAGGCACACCTGACCGGAGCCACTGCTGAATCATGACAACTGTATGAAGACTTGAGAATGCCGACAGCATCTGCAACGAGGAGCAGAATGTGGCCTGGCCGGGCCACACCCGAAGGGGAGGCTTCCTTGAGAGAGGAAAATGTATTTCCTGCACTGTCCTTACTCCTCTGGAACCTTTCCCTACCTCTAAGCGCTGTCCCTGCCAGACAGGGAACCTGCCCCAACGCTAGCAACTCGCATAAAGCCTGCAAAAAATCCAGGAGCCAGAGTTTTAAATAGACTCTGCCTGACCCAAGGTGGCCACATGGGGCCCAGCATCCAATCAGACAGCTGTCCCCTTGTACCCACAGGAAGTCATAGAGAAACCAAGTTCCTCACAGCTTCTGTCCCCATCTGCATTGCTGCTTCTTTAGAACGCCACCTGCAGTGGGGAGTACAGACTGCACTTGCCTACACAATGCTGGTATGAGAGCTGGGGCTTTCATACAGGGAAACTATTCTGTTGTTTATCTACTCCTTGTCTCTTCCTGTGTTTGTGACTGAAGTTCTTTATTGACAAGGAGATAAAGTTAGAAAAAATACAAGCATGCAGGCACCTAACTGCAGAGGAGACCTACAATGTCTCTTTTGCAATAAATTAAACTTGCCTGCTTGTTTGCAATCTTCTGCAGAATGAAGGCCTCTTGAGCCCCTCCCTAGGGAAAGAGAGCCCTGACTGATGGGGGCATGGCTAGGTGCGTGACAAGGGGAACGATTGGTTTAGACATGTGGGATGGGATGAGCCTGAGCTCAGGAAATCGTGTGCCCCAGGGAATTCTGGGTCTTTCGGAAGAGTCGTTGGAAGAGCTGCCCACCCTCCCGCCCCTTTTTTCCTATGTTTGGTATGTCACAGCTTGCTGCGGTTTTCTTGACCTTGCCAGCAGTTAAAGTTACCGTAATAGGCTATGCCCTTGATGGAAAATTGGAAGTAGGCTGTCTGTCTAGCACTTATGGTAAGGACAGGCCCCACTTCCCTCTTTGGTTAAGTGCTCACAGTACGATTGTGACTGGCACTGGTTAAATATGTTCACATGTTATGTGTTGGAATTTAATAAAGCTGTGGCCTTGCCCTTTCCAACCTAATGGTTGTAAGTGTCTTATTTAATGGAGTAAAGGGCAAGGGTGGTGGGGGATTTAATCCCTTGGTGTTACGTTAAGTGGGACCTAAGCCCATTGCGCCTCAGCAGTCATGTACACTGACCTACGCATGTTCAGCTCAGTTTACATTTCTGGTACAGCACTAGCGTGTCAGAATGAATGACTCAAGCATATGAGGGAAGGTCATCATCCTGCACAGGCCAATCAAAGATAGGCATCCAAAAAAAGCTGGGGAGAAGATGCTGCTACCGTTGAGGGACCTCACAGGTGCTGTACCATTGAAGCAGAGGTGTATGGCTTCTACAAAGCTGGCTTGCCCACATTCCTGCATACCACTAAGACTTCTGCATAGCAATTTGTTAGTAAGTACAGAGGGATCACTTGACTTTCCCGATAGCACTTTCATCTGTTTTAACCCACAAATTACATTTTACTCAGTAACACATTATTTTGCATTAAACTGAAAATAAATACTTCCTCCATTATAATGACTATACCCGTTTTATATTACAAGCCAAACTGCTCTATTCTTTCAGATGTCTAGAATTCACTACATTTTCATTTTCATTTAAACGGTGCTAATCCAACCCTTATATACTGTAATTGCATGGTGATATAATATTATTATGACAACTAATGAATGCCACCAATCATACTTTTATATCTTTTCATGGTACCATTGTAACCATTTCTTTTAGAAACACTAATTATTTTTACTCTCCAATAATATCTATTATGTCCTGATGCATTTACAATATACTGCATCTACAGTGTATATGTGTGTGTGTATATATATACGATATACTGCATCTACAGTGTATATATGTGTGTGTGTGTGTGTGTGTGTGTGTATATATATATATATAAAAATGTATGAATTCTATCTCAATAATTGTTATATGACTCTTAACCTCTCGCCTTACTTTTATCTTGCCTTGCCTATCTCTGCCTTTTTTTTTTTAACGTACCAAAGCAGGGGCGTAGCTATAGAGGGTGCAAGAGTCACTCACTTGTGTGAGCCGAAGGTCCTAGGTACGGAAGACTGCTTGCCCCTTGACTTTACACTCTGGATGCAGCTAGCACCAGGCTGGATAGGAGGGCCGGCGGGGCGGCATATAGGAGAACCGATCTCCTCTGTTCTCTTCCTGTCTCCTGCAGGTCTTTCAAGGATGGATTCCCCTATATGCTGCCCCGCCGGCCCTCCTATCCAGCCAAGAGGCAAGCAGTCATCTGTACCCAAGACCGCCAGCTCTGCCTCCCAACTCCGCCCCTTCGACCCTGGCTCCCACTTCCTGCCTCAAGGCTGTTCCTGCCGCCGGAATGGTAGGAGAAAAGCTCCCTGCCTGAGGCCGCTCCTGGTAAGCCACAAACTCTGTCAAAGCAGAGATTAAAATAATACACTGCCCAGCGAGTGTAGTGTTTCAGGTGTGCTGCTGACTATCACTCTGCTCCCTCCCATACTACTCCCACTCCATCATGCTGTACCCCCCCCCCCCCCCCCCCTGCCCTCCACTGCCTCCCTCCCATCAAAAACTGTAAAAAAAAAAAAAAAACTATAAAAAATAAAATTATAAAATAAAATGGTAAAAAAAAAAAAAAAATACCGACCTTGTCCACTGCCCTAGTGACCCCATCCACTGCCCTACTGACTGACATCATTCCCAGTCCACACTGACACCACTGGCAGAACTAGGGTTGCAAAGGTCGCACTTGTGACTGAGCCCTGGCCTTCCACCACCATGGTGAAACCCAAGACTGAAGGACTGCACAACATGTGAAAGGGATGCGCTGTGGGCCGTAAAGGGTCAAGGGATCAGTTGGAAGGGATTTGGGCTCGGAGGGAATGGCTCAGGTCGGAGGGCCCTTCATGATTTCTTGCACCAGGGCCCTGAAGGTTCTAGTTACTCCTCTGTACCAAAGGTTTTGTGCTACATCGCCATTCTAATGAATTGACCATCCATCATGAAACTCATTAGCTGTTTAATAAATTAATCTATACTAGGAAGTCGAGCGTGAGGATGTAAGAGCATGAGGACGTGTGCCGTGGTGCTCTGATCTTGCGATGGTTCCAGTGAGCGATGGCACTTACAGCTGACTTCCTCGCTACGGTGATTAGGAGGTGAGAGGATTAGTGAGGACTGAACAGCAGATGGGTGGTGGAAGGTCCCGACCCCTCTCCTTATTTTGGTCAAACCTTGGTCGAATAGCGGGAGCTTGTCTGAGTGACGCGGGGGAGTGGAGGAGCCAGTGTTAGGAAGTGGTGAGGAGATTGCAGAGGACACTGCAGGCTGCTTCTTAGGAAGGGGGGGAGCTACCTCCTTATCTACTACTATTCAAGTCCCTGCTGACATCCCAACCTGGGGGGTAGGGATGAGCCGAACATCCCCCGGTTCGGTTTGCGGCAGAACATGCGAATTTCAGAAACCATGAACTAGACTGAGACAGAAGTACAGTAAAATCACACTTGTTTATTAATAAAAATAAAAAGGTAAATAGAGTAAGCCTAGTCAAAGCATAGCCAGAGTCCAGTAACCGGATCGGGTAATCAGCCAAGCCAGAGTTCAGTAACCAGATTGGGCAATCAGCCAAGCCAGAGTTCAGTAACCAGATCGGGTAATCAGCCTGGCCAGAAGTCAGGGATCCAAGTAGAGGAACAGCAAGCAGGATAAGGAACCAGAAGGGATGTCAGCAAAGCCAGTCTTTAAACAGAAACGCAGGAGATGGTTTCTTGTGATGTGGCCAAGGCGAAGGCAGGAATGAAGTGAGCTGGAGATCTTTAAGTAGGCAGGACTGACAAGCAGATCCACAACAGCTGGATGACTGTGGAGAGAGATGAGAGCTGGCAGTTAGACGATAGCTGAGCGGCCAGTTTAGAGAAGGAAGGGCTGAGCCAGCCCTGACAGCGAACGGACCGAAAGTTTGCGTGAACATTTGAACACCGTTAAAGTCTATGGGACCCGAACGTGAAAAATCAAAAGTGCCAATTTTAAAGCCTAATATGCAAGTTATTGGGGACCCGGGTCCTGCCCCAGGGGACATGTATCAATGCAAAAAAAAGTTTTAAAAACGTCTGTTTTTTTCAGGAGCAGCGATTTTAATAATGCTTAAAGTGAAAAAACAAAAGTGAAATATTCCTTTAAATATCGTACCTGGGGGGTGACTATAGTATGCCTGTAAAGTGGCACGTGTTTCCCGTGTTTAGAACAGTCCTTGCACAAAATGACATTTCTAAAGGAATAAAAGTCATTTAAAACTGCTTGTGGCTGTAATGTAATGTCGGGTCCTGGCAATATGGATGAAAATTTATTGAGAAAAACGGCATTGGTACCCCCCCCCCCCCCCCAGCCCATTACTAGGCCCTTTGGGTCTTGTATGGTTATTAAGGGGAACCCCGCACCCAGATTAAAAAAAGAAAAGGTGTGGGGCCCCCAGGCCCTATATACTCTACAGCAGTATACAGGCGGTTCAAACAAGACAGGGACTGTAGGTTTGTTCTGAAGTTGAATCATTTTGTAATTTGGAACCGGTACATTTTGTAAGTGTAGCTCCAGCCAAAAAAATCAGTTTTTAAGCTTTTTGGATAATATAGGGAAGGGTTATCGCCCCTGTAACATTTGTTTTGCTGTCTGTGCCCCTGGTCAGAACATTTCACCTCACTTTCTGTCCCAATGACAATTGGATTTTGAAAATTTGGGGTTATTAGTGAAAGAAGGATTGGTGATAAAGCATCAGTGGAGACATTTATATGGAGAGGACAGAAACAGTCAGCCCTTGGCACCCCATCCCATAAAGAAATACACAAAAGAAAAGGGAATAGGGTAAAATTACCCCAGGGACGTTAAAGGTGCTTAGATACTAAAGTAGGTGGAGTAAAAAAGTATGTATGCAAAGTCTAACCGTACAAAAATTTATTCTTTTTAATACATATTATCAAAAATTAAAAACAAGTCTCTCAATATTTATTTATTTCAGGTACTTATATAGCGCCATCAATTTATGCAGCGTTTTTTACATATACATTGTACATTCACATCAGTCCCTACACTCAAGGAGCTTACAATCTAAGGTCCCTAACTCACATTCATACATACTATGGTCAATTTAGACAGGATCCAATTAACCTACCAGCATGTCTTTGGAGTGTGGGAGGAAACCGAAGCACCCGGAGGAAACCCACGCAGGCACAGGGAGAACATGCAAACTCCATGCAGGTAGTGTCTAGGTTGGGATTCGAACCAGCAACCCTTCTTACTGCTAGGCGAAAGTGCTATCCACTACACCACTGTGCTCATATCAGGCTTAACAAAGACAATGAAAAAAAAACACTTAGGAGATACCACTCGCCATGTTTCGCTCATTTGTGAGCTTTATCAGGAGTTCTGGTAAACGTGGTATACTGGGGGTGAGAGAAACAAAGTAAATATCACATATTATAAAAATTGAAATAATTATGGATAAAAAGTACACGGATAGAGTAATTATTGCATAGTATTGCATACTATAATAAAAATTATAATAAAGGTAGTTTTTAAGACACTTAGGATTAAACAATTAATCCTAAGTGTCTTAAAAACTACCTTTATTATAATTTTTATTATAGTTTTTCCATTCTATTCCCAGCTAGCCTATATTAGCCCCTCTGTGACCATTATTGTGGGAGATCCGGGCAGAGGAGACCTATCCAATTCTGTGAATGCTATTCATCGTGTTCATTAATCTACAACAAATGTTTTTACCTTCATTTACTAATTGGCTTGGTAAGACTGTCTTGATCATGATTATTTATTAGTTTAGCAGCTTCCCCTTGCTGTGTTGATTTCTATTTATATCTATTTATATTTATATCTATATATATATCTATATATATTTTCCTCATTGATCAACTGATTATGATATCAATACCTGTTTGAGACTTTCTGATAAAAAAAATGTTTTAATTTATGTATGCAATAATTACTCTATCTGTGTGCTTTTTATCCACAATTATTTCAATCTTTATAATATGTGATATTTACTTTGTTTCTCTCACCCCCAGTGTACCACATGTTTACCAGAACTCCTGATGAAGCTCACAAATGAGCGAAACATGTCGAGTGGTATCTACTAAGTGTTTTTTTTTCATTGTCTTTGTTAAGCCTGTGTGATAGGACCTTGTTGTCCGAAATTCGGACCGTGTGTAGGCTCCATCACACATTTTCTATAGGAATTTCCGTCACACAAAATTTGAGATCTGGTTCTCAAATTTTCCGACGACAAAATCCGTTGGAACGGACAGTGAGATCTAGCTAAACTGGATACAGTGTGTATATATATATATATATATATATATATATATATATATATATATATATATATAATTATATATATAAATACACAGTATATAAAATACACTGCAGCTAACTGAATCGCCTGCCTGAAGTATATTAGAAAGAGTACACCAGGAACGGACTGCAGTGAGATCTAGCTAAACTGGATACAGTAGATATATATATATATACAGTGGGTATGGAAAGTATTTAGACCCCCTTAAATTTTTCACTCTTTGTTTTATTGCAGCCATTTGCTAAAATCATTTAAGTTCATTTTTTTTCCTCATAAATGTACACACAGCACCCCATATTGACAGAAAAACACAGAATTGTTGACATTTTTGCAGATTTATTAAAAAAGAAAAACTGAAATATCACATGGTCCTAAGTATTCAGACCCTTTGCTGTGACATTTAACTCAGGTGCTGTCCATTTCTTCTGATCATCCTTGAGATGTTTCTACACCTTTATTTAAGTCCAGCTGTGTTTGGTTATACTGATTGGACTTGATTAGGAAAGCCACACACCTGTCTATATAAGACCTTACAGCTCACAGTGCATGTCAGAGCAAATGAGAATCATGAGGTTAAAGGAACTGCCTGAAGAGCTCAGAGACAGAATTGTGGCAAGGCACAGATCTGGCCAAGGTTACAAAAAAATTTCTCCTGCACTTAAGATTCCTAAGAGGACAGTGGCCTCCATAATCCTATCATGCTGTGTGGGTGTTTTTCAGCTGCAGGTAAAGGACGACTGGTTGCAATTGAGGGAAAGATGAATGCGGCCAAGTACAGGGGTATCCTGGATGAAAACCTTCTCCAGAGTGCTCAGGACCTCAGACTGGGCCGAAGGTTTACCTTCCAACAAGACAATGACCCTAAGCACACAGCTAAAATAATGAACGAGTGGCTTCACAACAACAACGTGACTGTTCTTGAATGGCCCAGCCAGAGCCCTGACTTAAACCCAATTGAGCATCACTGGAGAGACCTAAAAATGGCTGTCCAGCAACGTTTACCATCCAACCTGACAGAACTGGAGAGGATCTTCAAGGAGGAATGGCAGAGGATCAAAAGGGTGCTTCTACTAAATACTGAGCAAAGGGTCTGAATACTTAGGACCAAGTGATATTTCAGTTTTTCTTTTTTAATAAATCTGCAAAACTGTCAACAATTCTGTGTTTTTCTGTCAATATGGGGTGCTGTGTGTACATTAATGAGGAAAAAATGAACTTAAATGATTTTAGCAAATGGCTGCAATATAACAAAGAGTGAAAAATTTAAGGGGATCTGACTACTTTCCGTCCCCACTGTATATGTGTATGTGTATGTGTGTGTGTATATATATATATATATATATATATATATATATATATATATATATTAAATACACTGCAGCTAACTGAATTGCCTGCCTGCTCAATCTAAATGAAATGACACTCTGTCTCGGTCAACGCCAGCAACATACTACACAGGGCTGACATGCAGGCAGCCTTATATAGTGTGGGGCGTGGACTTAACCCCCTGAGCCATAATTGGCCAAAGGCACCCTGCCTTTGGCCAATTATGGCTCTCTTTGCTGACGGTGCTATGATTGGCCAAAGCATGCGGGTCATAGTGCATGCTTGGCCAATCATCAGACAGCAATGCACTGCAATGTTACAGTGCATTATGGGGCATGACGTGCTGCTCGAATTTGGCGCGAATGCCCCATAATGTTTGTATTTCGATGAACGCTCGAACAGCCAATGTTCGAGTCGAACTCATGTTCGACCCGAACATAAAGCTCATCCTTACTGGGGGGATTTCACCAATGATCTTCCTGCTGTTTTAGCTGCCATTAAAGTGGGAGAGGAGCAGGGGGTAACAGGTAAGCCACGTGTGGTTAAAAACCAAACTGTTACCCCCTGCTCCTCTCCCACTTCAATGGCAGCTAAAACAGCAGGGAAATCATTGGTAAAATCCCCACAGGTTGAAATGTCAGCAGGGACTCAAACAATAGTAGATAAGGAGGTGGAGCTGGCTCCCTCTGGCAAGGACATTGCTTGTCTGTTTTACTATTTATGTATGATGTCAGGTGAAAATAGTTGTTTATTCTATAATATCATTTAATGTTCGCGGGTTAAATTCTAAGTTCAAACGAGCAATAATGTTTCAATATTTCAAAAAATATAATCCACAGTTCATTTTACTTCAGGAGACACATCTAGTGGGAGGGAAATTAATGACTAAAAAAAACGTGGATTCAAAAAGCCTACCACGCTACCTACTCCTCCTATGGGAGAGGGGTGTCAGTATTAGTAAATAAATCATTTTCAGGCTTAATAGAGAAGGTATATATGGATATACAGGGAAAATGTTATCTTAGTATACACGCTAGGGCAACAAAGTTATGTCATAGCAGCAATTTATATTCCTCCTCCTTACGTTGAAATACTAAAAGTAATACTATTGAAAATTATCCAACATTTTCCAGAAAAATTACTATTCATTGGAGACTTTAACGCTATTCTATCCCCAGATTTAGATATACCGAAGCCTCCCAAGCAGTATTCAGCTTATTTATACAATTGGGCATAGGTGTAATATAAATTTGGAGAAGGAGAAACCCACAAAAAAAGAGTAATTCCTGTTTTTCCACCTCCTATAAAACTTCATCCCGAATAGATTTAGCTTTTGCAGATCCGGCATTGGCGGCAGATATTGTGGAAGCTACATATTTACCAAGTGGCCTTTCGCACCACTCTCCTTTGTTTTTGTCAATACGTACCCCCGTTTTAAAAAATTAATCACTGTGGCGACTGGCTCCTCAGTGGGTGTCGTACCCAGAGATAGCAGAAAAAATGTCTGAAGATAGTGGAATATTGGGAAAACAATGCTGGAACATTGTCATTCAATATGGTTTTGGGATGCTTTTAAAGCATATGTGCGAGGGCAATAAATCTCAAATATTGCAGCAGTTAATAAGAAAAAGAAGATTTATATACAGGTATTACAAACGCAGATAGAATTACAGAAAGAAAAATATAGTCTGGATCCTAGTATAATTTTGAAATAATTATGGCCGTGCAAAGGGATCTACAATTGCATAAGATGGGAATAACTAGGTTAGAACTATATAAAAATAGACAAAACATTTTTGAACAAGGGGATAAAAGCGGGAGATTCTTGGTAAGGTTGGCGCAACAGGAACATCCGGAGATTAGGACTCCAGAAGGAGAGACGGTAGTCAATCCTGAGAATATTTTGGAGACTTTTAAGAGGTATTTATTGTTCTTTATATACCTCTTCCCTCCCCTCCAACCTATGCCCGGGGGAGATGTTGGACCTTTTAGACAGGATAGCCCTCAGGTGGTTGTTGGATAGGGAGAGAGAGACATTGGTTAGCCCGATCACAAATGAGGAGATTTTGAAGACTTAACATACTTTCCCGAGGGGAAAAGCTCCAGGCCCTGATTGAATCCCTGTTGAATTTTATATAAAATGTGGGGACTTTTTAGCCCCAAAACTAGCCGGAAATATTCACAAATGGGTTACCGAAAGGGACTCTTCCAGATTCAATGAGACAGGCACACATAGCCCTTATACAAAAAGAAATTAAGGATCTAAAATGATGCGCTTCATACAGGCCAATAGCATTATTGACTATAGATATTAAAATACTGACTAAAATATTAACATTGAGAATACAACCTTTGTTAAAAACCATAATAGATTCAGATCAGACAGGATTTATGCCTCAGAAGATGACATATTATTCTATGTAGGTTACATACCAATATACATGCTCATCATGCCAACGAGGGATCCAGAACGGTGGCCTCTTTGGACATAGAGAAGGCCTTCGATACTATCAAATGGCCCTTTCTATGGGAAATACTGAGAAGGATGGGATTTCCATTAGTGTTTAGTAATTGGATACAAATAGTATATAATAAACCTATGTCAGCGGTAAGATGGGAGGAAGGCTGTCAACTGTTTTTCAGTTATATAGAGGAACGAGGCAGGGATGCCCTCTCTCTCCAGCCCTCTTTGCTATAGCAATAGAGCCGGTGGCAGAGGCTCTTCGGACTTCCCCTGATATCCAGGGATTGCAAATTTGGAGGCTGGAAGAGAGGGTAGCTCTATATGCAGACGATATGCTGCTATTCCTTGGTGATGCGGGTCCATCGTTACAAGGAGCTTTAGACTTGCTAAATATATATATATATATTATATTATATATTATAATATAATATAATATATATTATATATATATATTCACAATTTACAGGGCTTAAGGTAAATTGGGGTAAATCCCTTCTGTTTGCGATTGATCAAGGAGTGCAGGATACGGCTTTTTCAGATTTGCCATTACAATTGGTAACAGAATTTAAATATCTTGGTATAATAATTTCACAACAGGCTGAGAACTTTTTTTTATGTTAAATCGAAATCCAGCAGTACAGGAATTTGAGAAAACTGAAGGTGTGGGAGACCTTGCCCCTTTCACTGCTAGGATGCATACATTTAATAAAGATGAAGATTCTTCCTAAATTTTTATATTTGTTTAGAAATTAATCACAATGGTTACTGAAATAGTAAACAAAAATGTTTTCCCTCATTTTTATGGGGAAATAAACTACCGTACCTAGAATTAAATTAACTACACTTATGCGTCCTTTGGCACAGGGGAGATTGGCCTTCCCAGACTATAATAAATACTATTTAGCAGTAAAGCTGGTAACTGCAGGTGAATGGTTAAACCCAGATAACTATAACCCCGTGACAATGTTAGAGGCTGCTGTGGTACATTCTACTGAAGCACTTCAGGCATTGCTGTTTCGAGGGTTAAAATCTATATACGATCTGACCCCCTTGATGGTAACTACTATAAAGGTATGGAGAGCAAGTTTAGCAGGGGAAAACATGTTACGGAGATTTGGTCTCCAAATACTCCGCTGTGGAGGAATCCTCAGTTGCCCCATTTAAATGCTTTAATCCTGGAGCTTGGACCAAATTTAAGGTTAAAAAGTTATCGCAGGTGGTACAAGGAGAAACAATGTTATCCTTTGAAGGAATGATAGAACTATGGAATATTCCAGGAAGCTATGTATTTAGATATAAGCAGCTTGCCCATGCTCTTTCAGCCCAATTTCCTCAAGGTTTTCCGCAATTGACAGAAACAGGATTAGAACAAATAACTAGAAGGAGACTGGAAAAGAAACGGATATAAACCTTATATATTCATTTAGTGAAAACTGTATTATTAGATATAAGTAGGTTATGTGCACGTTGGATGAGAGATGTCCAAAATTAGAGGACAATTGGGAGGAGATATGGGGATTTCCTTTCCAGATATTAATCTCACTTTGAGACAAGCTCATACTATTTAAGATAATACATAGAATATACAATACAACTTAAAGATAATATAGAGAGATAACATTGAACCCTCAAAATTGTTGGAGATGTGGGTATACTCCAGGAGATTTTATCCATATATTCTGGTCTTGCCCAGCTATAGAGGTGTTCTGTAGAGAGGTAATCACTATAGTCACATCAGTTGCTATAGAACAGGATGCAGAGATTTGTCTTCTGGGTCTGGTAAGAAAAAATATCCCCATTAGGACAAAGAGAACACAAGTAAGTCTGCTGCTTTTCTATGCGAGAAAGGCAATAGTACTGAATTGGAAAAAAACAAGCTCCCTCATTAGCCTTTTGGAAATATTTAGTAAATGACAACTTGCCACTGTATAGAAAAATATGAACGAGTCTGGGCAAGCTGGATAGTAGAACCTACAACAGCTTTTTGGAAATTCAAAGAGTGAACAGCTAGAATAATAAGAAAGAAAGTAATAAGATGTTGGATAGGAAAGTGAAGGGGAACAACAAACCACACCATCAACACAAAGGTTTAGGGGGAAGAATTAATGTTTTTTATTTGTTGTAATTATAAAGAAAAGTTACGTGAAAGCTCCTGCAAGAGTGGGAAAGTTGAAGATTGAAAGTACATGTTGTAATGAAGTAGGAATGGGGATCAGATTATATGGCCATGGTTAGGTGTGTAGTAGGGCTGATTTAGAATTCCAGCTAAGAAGCCATTCCTTCCTATTAACTATGTTAAGAACGTTTTGTCTGTAGAATGTGACAGGCTGTGGATTGGCAAATGAACACTTCCCCCCTTAGCAAAGCCATCTGTGCCTAGCTTAGCACACTTTTCCTGTCCAGGATGTGTCAAAGGCCAGTCAGCTGATTAAGGAAGTAACCGCAGAGCAAGGCTTGGGCAATACTTGTGAAAGAATATTCTTTGGTAAACTGCTTGCATTAGTAGAAGTAGGTGAAGGGTTAGAATGTTTTTGTAAAGGAAATGTATCATCTGTGTGCTTGTGACGTAATGTGATAGAGTTATATGTACAATGAATTGTCTGTAGAAAACACTCTTTGGCGTGTAGACACGAGTCGGGCCAGGAGTGTTCATTCTTGCTAGCTAGAAGAATGAAATAAAAAACTTGCATACCAGAAGTTCATTGTCCAGCAGTCATATACTGTTATTCTCCTACCTCATTTGGTGCATTGGCCGTAAGGGGGGAATATCGGTGTGACCTGTTGAGGCAGGTGGCACTGTTTTCCACCAGACCTACAAGGAATGGTCCGAGAGGCCAGCCCTGTGGGCTATATCGTAGTCTCAAAAGGCGCCTTCTAGAACTGTTATCTAGGAGACTGCGCTGTGTCCCATTTGGTGGCCTGCTGCGGACGACCTTCGTAGCGTCAAATGGACCTGGGAATCCGAGAAGTAGATAGCTGGAGCTCCAACGGGAACAGGTGAGAGCATTTTTACTTTTGTTTTTGGATAACAGTCAGACAGCCAGCCAGCCTCTCGACGGATCGAGAGAAGGGAAGCCTGATCACCTTCCGAGAGAGACGTCCGTTTAGATGATTGTGCATCTTTCGGACGAATCCTCAGTCAGTCAGTAATTTTTGGGTGGGAATGTCTGGTATGATTGATGTGTGTATGAGACATCACTTTGTGGTGAAGTGACCGTGTCCTCTTTTAAGTGCGTTTTCTGGCTGGGAGACCACGTCCAGGCCACTGACCGAGGGAAGCGTTGTCTATTGTCCCTACCTGTGTCGAGGATTCAGACCCCTTACTGAATTCTCATCATTTACCCTACCCTCTGTGTCCGTCTTGGTGTCTGTTAAGTTATAAGAATGGGTGGGAAACATAGTGTTGAATCTCTTCTACAAACCATGATCTCCAACTTTAAGAAGGGATTTTCTAAAGAACTGTAATTTAAAAACTTAGCCCTGAGAAATTGATAACATTGTGTGAGAAAGATTGGCCCTGCTATGGAGCGCGGTGGCCCCCACAGGGAACCCTTGACTTAGAGACCATTGACTGATTATTTGAGAATATTATGTCAGACTTGACCAAGAAACATGACCAAGACGCACCTTCCAGGAGGACTGTTCGTTCGGGTGATTGTTCGGGTGATTGTTCGGGTGATTGTGCATCCCTCGAATAAATCCTCAGCCAGCCAGTCAGGAGGAATATCCGTCCAGATGATTGTGCATCTCTCGGATAAATCCTCAGCCAGCCAGTCAGGAGGAATATCCGTCCAGATGATTGTGCATCTCTCGGATAAATCCTCAGCCAGCCAGTCAGGAGGAATATCCGTCCAGATGATTGTGCGTCTCTCGGATAAATCCTCAGTCAGTCAGTCAGTCAGTCAGTCATCTAGGAGAAAACGTCCGTCTGGATGATTGTGCATCCTTTGGACAAATGGGAGATAAAGACCTGCAGTGGATAGAAGCCACAGAAAGAGGAACAGTATAGAATTATAGTTAGGACAAGAGTAGTACCACTGACAAAACAAACAAAAGACATATATTCTCAACCCGAAGAGACAGATCAGCCTCCCCCGTATGTAGATGAAAGGACCTCAGATAGAGACAGGTTAGAGCCATGTCCAAATGCCCCGTCCAGTAAACAAGGGGACTCAAGTAGTTGTTCACCTACATCAGATTCAGCAAGTTTGTCAATGCCAAATCTCAGTAAATATACTCTTGACCGTAGCACTCTGGGTATAGGCAGGACAGAAATAGGGAACTCAGTAGTAGTCCATGGGCTCCCCAATCAAGTGTCCACTTCCACTCCGAGAGATCCTGATGCAAATAGCCGGACCCTTGCCCCGCATCCCTTTGAAGCCCGCATACTGCAAGACATCCCGGGACTGTGGGCAGAAGACAACCTACCAGGATTAACCACACACGTTCCCTCAATCCTTATTGAATTAAAATCAGGAGCCACTCCAGTCAGCCTGAAACAGTACCCAGTCCCTCTAAAAGCCCTAGTAGGAAAACAAAAGTACTTAAACAAATTCCTCACACTATGGAATTCTAAAACCCTGTCAGTCTCCCTGGAATACACCTCTACTCCCAGTGCAGAAACCTGAAACAGCTCACTGTCATCCTGTTCAAGACCTCCGAGCGGTCAATCAGGCTGTAATGACCATGCACCCAGCGGTCACTAATGAACTGTTACAATTACTGTGGGAGGCAGGTTATAAGGTGTCCCGGAGAAAGGTGCAATTTTGACAAGAGACTGTAAAGTACCTGGGATTCAGAGTATCACAAGGACAGAGACAATTGGGAGAAGGCAGGAAAGAAGTTGTTTGTCAGATTCCCACCCTGACTACCAGACGGCAAGTACGTGAATTCCTGGGGGTGGCAGGATTCTGCTGAATCTGGATACCGGACTTTGCCATAAAAGCCAGACCCCTCTATGAATCCACAAAGGGGGGAGAAAAGGAACCCTTCCAATGGGGAGAACAGCAAAACAGAGCATTAAGACATTAAGGTCTCCCTAATGCAGACTCTTGCGCTAGGCTTGCCAGATAGCCAAAAAGTCTTCTATTTGTATGTCAGTGAAAAACAAGGAATAGTAGTAGGAGTCCTGGCACAATACTCTGGGTCTTGGCAGCGCCCTGTAGCATACCTTTCAAAACAACTGGACACTGTAGCTCAGAGATGGCCATCCTGCAGAGGGCCATCGCAGCAACAGCCCTCCTTGTGGTCGAAGCTGACCAGTTGTCATTAGGTCAGGAGACTTATGTCCGAGTCCCTCACCAGGTACAGGCATTAATGGATTACAAGGGAAATCACTGGTTCACGAACAGTCGAATGGTTAAATATCAAGCTATGCTGTGTGAAAATCCTCGTATCCACTTAGAGACTGTAAACCCTTTGAACCCAGCCACTCTGCTCCCCACCTCACAAGAACCCCTAACTCATGACAGTCTCCGGGTAATGGATATGTAAGCCGACCAGACTTGAAAGACAGCCCCTTGGAAAATCCAAACGTTGAGTACTTTACGGACGGAAGCAGTTTTGTAAAAGATGTTTATCCCCAGATATAGGCCCAGACAATGGCCCTGACTTTGTCCACAAGTGTCTCCAGGAATTAGCAACGGCACCTAAGATTACTTGGAAATTACACACCGCATATAGGCCCCAAAGCTCTGGAAAAGTTGAACGGATGAACCGCACACTCAAGCCACAACTGGCTAAGCTCTGTCAGGAAACCCAAATGAAGTGGACCTTGATGTTGCCCATTGCTTTACTGAGAATTCGGAGTACCCCAACAAAGAGGACAAATCTGTCCCCTTTTGAGGTATTGTATGGTAGGCCCCCACCCATCATTAGAGGGATAAGAGGAGACTTGCATCAGATAGGAGAGGTAGTTAACCGTGAACTGATACAGAAACTTGGGGAAAGTATGCAGGACATAGGGAAATGGGTTCAAGAGAAACTTCCCATAAGCTTGTCGAACCCAGTACACCCCTTTAAACCAGGAGATACAGTGTGGGTAAAGGAGTGGAACATAACCCCACTAGGGCCAAAATGGAGAGGTCCTTACATTGTTCTGCTATCTACCCCAACAGCCATTAAGGTAGCCGAGGTGACACCCTGGATACACCACTCCAGGGTAAAGCGAGCTGCTGACCTCACAGACTCCTGGCACAGTACAGTAGACCCCCAAGATCCTTTGAGACTGAGATTGACCAGAGAAATCAGAAGGAAGAACTCCAGCCCTGTGTTCAGCACACCCCTGGAAGCTGCTGAATTTACGCACGGCAGAAGATAGACAGACTGCAGCCCTGTGTTCAGCACACCCCTGGAAGCTGCTGAATTTACGCACGGCAGAAGATAGACAGACTGCAGCCCTGCGGCCAGCACACCCCTGGAAGCTGCTGGCTCAACTCACGGCGGAAGATAAAGGATATCTACTAAGCTCTGCTCCAACCACAGCCTGGACGCTGGTTGGTCTACGCACAAGCTGAAGCTTGAGGATATTCATCGGTGTAATGTTTACTAAGATCGTTATAATGAGACTGTTGATAGTCATAATAGTGATACTGACCAGGTTAACGGGGGGAGAGTATCTCATGTGACCCTTGTATAAAGACTACCAGAGTAGGATCCGTAACTACCAAGATGTTATTGTGGCACTCCCATTATCAATGCAAGGGCACAGAGACTGGTACTTGCATACATAATGGGACTACCTATTCAATGTGCTCCTTTGAAAATCAGATAACCTGTTATGACCCCACTTATGCACCCTATAAAACCTGGCTAACCGTTCGGAGCTTTAGTTCCACCGGTAAGCTGATAAACCGTAAACTGATCACTGACCCCAGCACTGCAGCAAGCCTAATCTTTGATGTGTGTGCTGCCATCAACCTCAACCACTACCCAAGGGGAGGGTGTGGGGGATTGGAATGGGAGAGTGAGTATTTAAGAAATGATAGGTACATCTGTTCAGGGAAACTGGGACCTAGCTGTGCAGGAGAGGAATGGAATTACTGCCCCAACTGGAGGTGTGCTGCCTGGGGAACATGGGGAATGAAAAATCAGGATGCCATTCTACAATCTTTAGCTGGTTCATCCAGCTGCACAGTGGGAAGTTGCACCCCTGTGAATTTCACCATACATAACCCTGTCCAGTTTTTAGCACAATGGGGAAATAAGTTTGGAGTTCATATTTATGGTAAAGGATCAGACCCCGGTACAATTGTGTATGTCTCACTAGAAACTGAACTAACAAAGAGTGTTAATCATCAGCTATTTCATTCCTTATATGAAGAGCTAGTCACTGGTATGGAAGTGCCCCCTAGCACAAAGAACCTGTTCATTGAACTGGCAGAAAGTGTGGCTGACAATTTACAAGTCACAGATTGCTATGTGTGTGGAGGAACCAACATGGGAGACCAATGGCCTTGGGAAGCCAGGGAAAAAGATTATGATGTGCCATTCAGTGCCACCTCTGAGCAGCCCCATGAACGAATAAGGTCAGAATGGCACCTGAAAACGTCAATAATTGGGAAATATTGTATAGCCAGGTCGGGTCCCCAGTATAAAACACATGTAGGAGAAATGGCCTGTTTAGGACAACAGTTTTATAATAACACTTCAAAAAGTACATCCTGGTGGAGTGATACAAACGTACCCATGCCTGACCCACACCCCTTTACCAATTTCACTCATCTAAAAGGGCTATGGGAAAATCTCCCCAAAGAGTCTAACTGGAAGGCCCCAGAAAACTTGTACTGGATTTGTGGGAATAAAGCCTATTCAGAGCTCCCCCAAGACTGGTCAGGAGCCTGTGTCTTAGGTACATTAAAACCCTCATTTTTCCTTCTTCCACTGGGA
Organism: Lithobates septentrionalis; assembly: GCA_037952835.1. NCBI lineage: Eukaryota > Metazoa > Chordata > Amphibia > Anura > Ranidae > Lithobates > Lithobates septentrionalis. The sequence goes on from JBBDGP010000368.1 coordinate 150,505, forward strand.
AATAGGGAAGAACTGGGAGTCCCTGTGTACATAGGTTCAAAGAGGAAGCGGAGGTCATCTAGTCTGACGATAGGAAACTGGAAAGATAATGAATGGCCCCCAGAAACGTATTGTCCAGTATTATGGTCCAGCCACATGGGCCGAAGATGGCAGTTACGGTTATAGAACACCAATTTATATGCTTAATCGAATTATAAGGTTACAGGCTGTATTAGAAATAATTACTAACGAAACTGCTGCTGCCTTAAATTTGCTTGCTAAACAAGGAACTAATTTACGTGCTCATGTGTATCAGAATAGACTTGCCTTAGACCAGGCATGTCCAAAGTCCGGCCCGCGGGCCAATTGCGGCCCGCGGTCTGGTTTCGGACGGCCCGCCTGGTAATTTTGACATATATATCTTTTGTGGCCCCCAACGAATCCCCGAGCACCGGGGGCCATAAAAGATAAATATGCTGGCTGCCTTGGAGGGGGCGGGACGAGCGCCGTACAGGATACAGGAGAATTTCCTGTTTACACGGCGTCCTGTGTAAAAGGAAGTCCTGTCTCCTGCGCTGCCATTGGACAATTGTTTTGTCCATCATAGGAGGCGGGACTTTCAATTAAAGAGGCTGCCGATAAAAACAGGAATTTCTCCTGTATATCTGTTGGCGCTTGTCCCGCCCCCTCCCTGTCTTCTCCAAGGCTGCAGATGGACATGAATCAGGCTGCACTGACGGCAATGGTGAGTCTGCATTCATGTCAATGTGGTGGGGGCTGCATTCATGTCAATGTGGTGGGGGCTGCATTCATGTCAATGTGGTGGGGGCTGCATTCATGTCAATGTGGTGGGGGCTGCATTCATGTCAATGTGGTGGGGGCTGCATTCATGTCAATGTGGTGGGGGCTGCATTCATGTCAATGTGGTGGGGGCTGCATTCATGTCAATGTGGGGGCTGCATTCATGTCAATACCGTGGGGGTTGCATTCATGTCAATACTGTGGGGGTTGCATTCATGTCAATGTGGGGGCTGCATTCATGTGAATGTGGGGGCTGCATTCATGTGAATGTGGGGGCTGCATTCATGTTAATATGGTGGGGGCTGCATTCATGTCAATACGGTGGGGGCTGCATTCATGTCAATACGGTGGGGGCTGCATTCATGTCAATACGGTGGGGGCTGCATTCATGTCAATACGGTGGGGGCTGCATTCATGTCAATACGGTGGGGGCTGCATTCATGCCAATACGGTGGGGTGTGAATGAAAAACAGAAGTAGATATGTCAATACGGTGGGGGCTGCATTCATGGCAATGGAGTGGGGGCTGCATTCATGAAAATACGGTGGGGGCTGCATTCATGTCAATACGGTGGGGGCTGCATTCATGTCAATACGGTGGGGGCTGCATTCATGTCAATACGGTGGGGGCTGCAGATAGGCACTGATTAGGCTGCATTGATGGGCACTGACCCTTATTTTGCTTCACAGTTCTTTATTTAAAATTTAAGATTTTTTTCCTGAAACTTCCTTTTTAAAGTGAAGGTGCGTGTTATAAGCCGATTAAATATCCAAATAACACGCCCGAGCTCATCTATTCACAGCACAAAGGCAAAAGAATTCTTGTTGGGCCGTGTATTAGCGCTCGGACGGACACACTTAGACCAAATTTTATTGGTTTAAAAATGTCAGGCAAAATGGTCGGCCCTCAAGCATGTTCTATTCATCAAATCTGGCCCTCTTTGAAAAAAGTTTGGACACCCCTGCCTTAGACTATCTGTTAGCTACTGAGGGTGGTGTCTGTGGAAAATTTAATCTGAGTAATTGTTGTTTAGAAGTGGACAACACAGGAAAAGTAGTTGAGGAAATCACTGGTAGAATGAAAAAATTAGCTCATGTGCCAGTCCAAACATGGGATGGTTTCAATGCTGGTAGCTGGTTCGGAGATTGGGGTTTTCCCAGTGTATATGGGGTAAAGGCTATATTGGGGATCGTTGTAATAATACTCGTAGCATGTATGCTGCTGCCCTGTCTGATTCCCCTTGGGACTAGAATGATCCAGAGTTTCATTGAAGCCACCGTAGAAAGAAAGGCTGCGACCCATATTATGGCTATGTGGAAATACCAGCCATTAACCCCCCAAGACTAAAAAAAAAAAAAAATCTCAGTCACATTGGGCTCTGGTCCATTAGAAAGCAGACCTGTATGCTATTTAGTGATGCTTAATCTCGCTCATATTAATCGCTATGATTATGATCAAAGGGGAATGAAGTAGGAATGGGGATCAGATTATATGGCCATGGTTAGGTGTGTAGTAGGGCTGATTTAGAATTCCAGCTAAGAAGCCATTCCTTCCTATTAACTATGTTAAGAACGTTTTGTCTGTAGAATGTGACAGGCTGTGGATTGGCAAATGAACACTTCCCCCCCTTAGCAAAGCCATCTGTGCCTAGCTTAGCACACTTTTCCTGTCCAGGATGTGTCAAAGGCCAGTCAGCTGATTAAGGAAGTAACCGCAGAGCAAGGCTTGGGCAATACTTGTGAAAGAATATTCTTTGGTAAACTGCTTGCATTAGTAGAAGTAGGTGAAGGGTTAGAATGTTTTTGTAAAGGAAATGTATCATCTGTGTGCTTGTGACGTAATGTGATAGAGTTATATGTACAATGGATTGTCTGTAGAAAACACTCTTTGGCGTGTAGACACGAGTCGGGCCAGGAGTGTTCATTCTTGCTAGCTAGAAGAATGAAATAAAAAACTTGCATACCAGAAGTTCATTGTCCAGCAGTCATATACTGTTATTCTCCTACCTCAGTAATCTTTTTTTTCTATTTGGAAAATTAATAAAGAGATTTAAAGGATGCTAGGAAGTCAATATCACATTCGGATTGATTAGTATTACTCACTTCTACCTACAGGTGCCTCTTAAACTTGATTGTTTTTTTTTGGTATCCTTCTTAAATATGCGGGTCTGCAGTCTGCTCACATGATTTGTAATAAAAACATCTTTGCCATTCTGAAGCTTTCCTCCAATCACTTTGCATATTGTTTTATATATACTGTGATTTTGTACTTGCCAAATATGCTGCAGAAATCTCCCTCCACCAAGTCTGGCTGTAATCATTTTAACTGTGGGTAACTGAATGCTGCCTTTTCACTTCCTGGATTTACACAGACACACAGAGGCACACCTCCAGCTCTGCAGCTCTCATTGGCCATCTTATGACTCATCCCCCCTCCCTTCCTGGCAAACCCTCACTTGAGTAAGAGAGAGAGATGTGCATGATGTCATAAGCCTAGGCTTTTTACCAGACACGAAACAGGAAGTGGGCTGTATAATGTATTTACTGGCAGAAAAAAAATGTTTTACTATCCAAAATTAAAACAAGGGCAGAAGATTTAATAGATGGAAAGATTATAAAATGACTGAAGTTCCACTTTAATATCGCCTGACCATTGCAAGGTTCCCGAAGGAGAACCAGGATTGGTATATCCCAGAGCATCTAATATGACCCTTGTGGACACAGATGTGCCCTCCACAAGTGTTCACAGGTACATGACTGAGGGACCTGCAGAATGCAGAGGCTCCGATTATCTATAAAACATTGACCAATCCCCCCTTGCAAAATGACCAGACGACACATTTTATTTGGAGTTGAATCGCCATAGCAGCCTTTTATTACAAACCATTAAATACAACATTCACAAGAAAACAATTTTAAAGACCCAGGATGAATGGCGCACCCTCTATACACCCAAAGTGAGGGGGGCCTAGGGGTTCTGGATCTGATCAAATATTTTGAGGCGGCACAGCTAGCCCAATTAATCCGTTCCCACTCCTAGCAAATTCAACCATCTTGGATGAAAATCGAATCGTCCCTCCACCCCACTAAACCAATTAGTCACATGATGTGGCTACTCATGAGAGATAGACCAATTATATTGTGTCCTACATTATCTTTTTCACTAAGTCTATGGGACAGATTGATGAAGCCTCATGCATTCCGATCCACCCATTCCTCCCTTACCCCATTGACTGGTAACCCCGATTTCACCTCGGGTCTTAATCCTCAAGAGTTTGCATGGTGGACGAACAAGGGCCTGATATGTATTGCCGATATGTGCGACCACAAAGGTATCTTATCAAAACAAACCCTGATAGAAAACTATAAACTCCCTAACACGGAATTATACCATTACCTTCAGATGCATTATATGAAGGCTTTACAGCGAACAAATGATATCACAACTTCCACCCCAATGGAATACCTGTGCAGGTCCTTTGATAAGCATACAGGCCACATCTCGAAATATACAGCATCTTGTCCTCAAAGTCGGAAAAACTTTTTTATATGAACAAGTGGGAACAGGATATAGAGGCATCGATAGAAATTGACAAATGGGTTAAAATTGCACAATTCGCCTCAAAATCATATAACAACACCTCACTGATAGAGGCGAATTATAAAGTTCTATTGCGATGGTACCAGTGAGAGTGGCAACATATGTCCCAGGTACCTCCCCTCTATGTTTTAGGGGATGTGGTATAGAAGGCACAGTATACCGTATATGGTTGACATGCCCTAAAGTCGGGCGTTTTTGGATACGCATTTATAATTTTATCTACTCACTAACCCAGGCAAATTTAACTAAATCACCACAACAGGCGCTGTTGGGAAACCAAATAGAGGGAGTGCCAAAGCACACCAAGAAAGTTATTTTATTTATCATTATGGCGTCCAGGATAGTGGTAGCTAGATCCTGGAGAACACCCATGATCCCGTTCGACTTGGTGAAAGCGAAGTTGCCGTGGATCATGATCAATGAACACCTCTCAGCGATATTAATGGTTAAACAACCAGTCTTTGATAGAGTCTGGGAACCATGGATAAAATATTTGTCGGACGGTTTATAAACCGTGAGTATAGCTAAGTAGAGAACAACAGGGGTGCACCCCCCCCCCCCCTCCTTCTTATCTCTTCCTTTTCCCTTTTTTTCTCTTTTCTTCTTTCCTTTCCTTTGTAAGTTTTTTTTTTTTTCCCCCTGAAAGAGAGTTCAGCAAGCGGAAAGAGACCACATGGTCACAGGGGACGGAGTCCTCTTCTTTATCTTAGTAAAGCCAAGGGAAAGGATGAGGACCCAAGAAAGAGGTAAATCGGTCCCTCCCCTTCTAGTCCATGTTTTTGCTGGTTACTTTACCTTGTCACTCATTACATACTACATGTTCTTCATATAGTTTGTCAAGTTGAAGTATAAAGCGGTAAGAGATACAATAATCATCTTTGATAAAGTACACGTAACTGTTCATTTATTTAGTACTTCAAGACACGATGTACACGAAAAAGGCTGATCTCATACGAACAATAGGTTGCCTTGAAAACTGACAAAAAAACAAGGATTTTTGCCCGGATCAACCAGTAAATATTAGCAGTGGTGGCTGGTTCCAGCGGGTAAGTATAGACCTATCATACAGACAAAAAGCCTGGATGCAGTTCAAGTTGCCCTTATAAACATATTGCAAAAAGGGGGGGGGGGGGAGAAACAGAGAGTTTCTCTAAAGAAGGTCAACAGAGAACACTATTGTCAATACAAAACCAGCTTTATTAATTACCAAAAAATAAATAAATAAACCAATTAATGTAACAAAAGGTGAAAATATAAGCAATATGGACAGACTGTTATCACAAACCAATTAAAAATGGACAGCGTTGTCACAGGGGAAATTAAAATCAAATGGGAGCCGTGGCTACACGCCCACTCATACACATCATACACACTAGATAATGGGGTATACTGAATTAAGGATAGTCCTGCACAGTAAGGTTGGCGATTATTGGAGAGTATTCCCAGTACAGAGTATCCAGTTGGGCAGGAACAGTCCTATATCATTAGTTTGGAGGTGATGTAAATGGGTGGGTGATCTGACAAACCAAAGAGTTATAAAGTTGGACCATAGATGGAGCGATCTCTCAAAGGATCATTGCACTCAGTGATTGTTTAAACCACAGCTGATGAATAGATTACAAGCGCTTTCCAGGTTGCAGTAAGGATAGTTGTAAAGACATCTACAAAGGCAGCAGGATAAATGTCCTTGGAGACAACATTTAAGGAAACATAGAGAAAACTGACATACGTTTTGTTGGAGTGCTGAGTAAGGTGGAAGGATCTCACTAACCGCACTCCGTCGTCAGACTATGATGGTCCTGGATGTTGGAGTCTCTCTGTGGACAAATGCTTCTGTATGGCTCACTAGGAGTGTAGGTTGGTAAGGAGTCGTCCCTCACTGTTCCTCACTATGGAGCCGCTGAAGCGCCGTTGCTGCTGTATGATGCGTGGCTGCAGGGGAAAGCTGACATCAGCTGTTGGATCAGCTGTTAGGTCCGTGTAAGGATGAGTCAGATCAAATTGCGCGCGGCTCCCAAGGACGTGCTGACGTCACACCGCTGACGCGTTTCACCAGCCAATGGACGCTGGTTTCCTCAGAGCTAGGAGGGGTCAAGTGTGGTGAGTTTAAATAGGTAGTAGAGAGTGCAGATACAACTTTTATCCACTAGGTGTCAACCATAGCCCCTCAGTGTAAGTCATTCAGCAAACAAAGCATACATTCTAATTACATGATTAGGATAGTGATATTAACTATTTACGAGATAAAGACGGAGAGGATGTAGGAAAACAGTAAAAGGAAAAGGAGTACTTTAACAATTTTTTGGAAATCAGCCATGGAAAGAGTGAATTATTAGAGGTAGTGTTTATAATAGGGATTTTATCCCCACAATTAAGAAGCATTGTTTATGTTTGTAGGAAGGATTGTAAACTACATTCAGTGTTTAACCCCTTAGGGGCTAAAGAATCTAAATAGTACATCCACATTTTCTCCTTTTGCAGGAGTATGGTGTCAAAATCACCCCTTCTGGGGGGCAGATTAAGCACATAGATCCCTTTAACTGTAAGGCCTGCTGGATTGCTGTCGTGAAATTTGGCAAAGTGTACTGGGATAGGTCTGTCATCATCCTTATTCTTTGTTTTATTCCTAATGCCACTGATGTGTTCGCTGATCCTAATCCAGAGCTGACGTTTGGTTTTTCCTATGTAATTTTTATTGCAAGGGCATGTGAGCATATATATGACACGTGTTGTTGAGCAATTAATAAATTGTTTAATTCGATAGTCATTGCCACCCCTTGGATCAGCGAACACATCAGTGTGATGTACACATTTTTTTTTACAAGAAAAACATTTTTTATTCAAGATTTAAACATTACAAGCGATGCATAGGCACATTTAAATATGATATCAGTGTGATGTACATATTTACATATGTTACAATGTCCACATGCATGCATGCCTGGAGGAGGTTTTCTCTCAGCAAGCGGAAAGAGACCACATGGTCACAGGGGACGGAGTCCTCTTCTTTATCTTAGTAAAGCCCAGGGAAAGGATGAGGACCCAAGAAAGAGGTAAATCGGTCCCTCCCCTTCTAGTCCATGTTTTTGCTGGTTACTTTACCTTGTCACTCATTACATACTACATGTTCTTCATATAGTTTGTCAAGTTGAAGTATAAAGCGGTAAGAGATACAATAATCATCTTTGATAAAGTACACGTAACTGTTCATTTATTTAGTACTTCAAGACACGATGTACACGGAAAGGCTGATCTCATATGAACAATAGGTTGCCTTGAAAACTGGTCCGGTTCAAATGTTAATAAAAACTAATGGGGGGAGACAGTGGCGTAGCGTAGGTTGTCAGCACCCGGGGCAAGGCAAGTAATTTGTGCCCCCCCCTAACCTGCGGACTTTTATCAATCCCCGAATCCCTTCAAATACAATAGTACTGACATACCTGATTCCTATACTGACCATTACACACTACACTGACCACTATACTATACTGTCCACTACACTAAGAACTACACTGACCACTATACTGTCCACTACACTACACTGACCACTATACTGTCCACTACACTGACCACTATACTATACTGTCCACTACACTAAGAACTACACTGACCACTATACTGTCCACTACACTGACCACTATACTGTCCACTACACTGACCACTATACTATACTGTCCACTACACTGCCCACTATACTATACTGTCCACTACACTAAGAACTACACTGACCACTATACTGTCCACTACACTACACTGACCACTATACTACACTGATCACTATACTGTCCACTACACTACACTGACCACTACACTGAGAACTATACTACAGAGACCATTACACTGTCCACTACACTACACTGACCACTATACTATACACTCCACTACACTGTCCACTACACTATACTGACCACTACACTAACCACTATAATATCCACTATACTGACCACTACACTATACTGTCCACTATACTGACCACTACACTGAGAACTACACTACACTGACCACTATACTGTCCACTACACTACACTGACCACTATACTACACTGTCCACTACACTACACTGACCACTACAATAACCACCACACTATACAGACCACAATACTACACTGTCCACTGCACTACACTGACCACTACACTACACTGTCCACTATACTGACCACTACACTATACTGACCACTACCCTATACTGACCACAATACTACACTGTCCACTACACTATACTGACCACTATACTACACTGTACACTATACTACACTGACCACTACACTACACTGACCACTACACTATACTGACCACTATACTACACTGTACACTATACTGTCCTGCCTAGTCTTCCTATACTGACACTACATATACAGCGCCTGTCTCTTCTCTCCCCCCCGTGTTTATCCATTCCTCACCTTCTTGTCTTGCATCGGTCTGGAGGATAGGAGGAGGAGGAGGAGAAGACAGCTGCCCCGGCGGCTCACACTCTCCAGTGCTCGTCTCCTCCGCGCTCCGGCCAGCATGTTCATTGTTTCCCGGCGCACTGTGATTGGGTGTATGGGGGTCATGTGCGGAGGTGGGACTTCAGAAGCTACCGTGATCGCGGATAGGCCAGCCCCACGCCGCACATGACCCCCATACACCCAATCACAGGGCTCCAAACACTGGACATGGCGGCGGAGCGCGGGGGACACAGGAAATTAAATTAGGAGGAGGCAGCCAGTAGTGACACTACTGGCACGAAATTGCGCCCCCCTAAATGTTGCGCCTGGGGCCATGGCACCCCCCACGCTACGCCACTGGGAGGAGATGTGTGGGGTGGCGGGGTCCACCCCATCCACAGCGTGATCCCATAGGGGGTGGCTGGTGGCGCTCTCGCCTACTCGTTTCTCTCCTGCACGTTGATAGATACAGTTGTGACAATCCTAGGTTCCAAGTTATGATTTTCTGAATAATGTCAAACCATGTTTGGGTTGTGTTCAGTCAGTTGGATGCAGTTACTTACCCATGGCACAATAACTATTGTGATACTTGTGTTCGCATTATATTTTCTTTATTTCTTTATGTCTTGTAGGCCGTGTTGGCCAAGATATGTTTCTAGTTTCAGGGTTTTTCAGAATGTATCTTGCATTTTCATCTTTCAAAACCAATAAATACCATTGAAAGAGAAAACAAGTTTAATGCCTCAGCTTATGCCCGGTCTAAGGTCTTTGAAGGCCTATATACTCGCGATTAACCAGTTGTATCTGCCACCCAATCAAAGGCCCCCAGCCTCAACTACACCGGCTCAGGGACAATTAACCACTTACGTACTACAAGATACAACCTAATTGATACCCCAATGGTACCACCCTATTGTTAGGAAGGGACACCCATACCTCATATGGGCCCAACCCACAATTTTCCACAATTATTTAACCAGCACCACCTTCAAAGACCCAATAGACCCCCTGCCACAGCACAAGTCACACCATACGCACGTGTTGCCCCTCAAACCGAAAGGCCCGCTGAATACCCTCCTGCAATCCCAGATGTCATAAATCAATGCCAATGGCATTCAGATGCACACCATCTCTTCTCAGATATCACCAGGTCTCATCCTCCAGCTCTCGATGATGTATTGCCAGGTTCCCATTTCAGACAAAAAAAAAAAAGCTTGCTACCTCCTAGTTCACCTTTATCCTGGCTTTGTTGATCTTTTCAAACAGAGCGAGCCATACGCCACGCAGACCTGGCAACTATATCGGACCACACAACTTAGCCTGACCCAACAGATAGCAAACCTTATAAGTTATAATAAATGAAGGCGCACATATTACCAAAATCTGACTGATTCCCACAGCTCAAATCGCTGAATGACTTGGTCATTAAGTCCCCATTGGACCACCTCTATTGCCGCCCCAATTCGAAAGTAATGAGAAGAACAGTTGTCTGCACTCCAACCAGCGGACAACAGACATTTCCTGAACACCGCCCAAAACTGGAATCAAGACATTGCTGTCCCATCCGCATGCATAAAGAAAACTCCCAAAAGATCTGGCCAAAACTGTGAAAAAAGAAAAGAACACAGCCCAGACAGGGCAGACTGGAGAAGAGGGAACCACCACAACTAAATCCAAGAACCCCTCCTCGACTGATCACTATTAGATTTTCTTAACAGAATACCCAATGTAGTGTCCTGTAACCACACATCCTGTATGCTCAAACCACCCTCACCAGGTTTGTTATGACTTACCAATTCCCCCACCCGAAAAGCCCCAAAAAAATTCAGCACAAAGACGGCCCAGAACATGGCAACCTCATAGGCGGTAGAACCCCGTGTACATCATCGTCCTTACAAGAACACACCCCATCTTCATTCACTAGATCGCTCTATTCCTGACACACTTTGCAGTATGAGGACCGAGTTGACGCACATACTGAATGACGAATTGAGAACTTGGAAGCAGCAATGCTATGCTCCACAGCTGCTTGGGGCATGGAATTCCACGCTGCTCCGCTTCCAGTGCCAACTGACGGAATCTGTCCCACTGGAAACGAGACAAAGCATCAGCCAGGAGTTATCAACTCCTGGAACGTGCACAATAGGAAAACAGTTCCCGAACAGTGGCGTTGTTAGGTGGGTGCGGGGGGTGCGGGCCACCCCCGGGTGACACCCGCCAGAGGGGTGACACCCGTAGGTAGCGGCACGCACCGCTAACACTGCCCGCTGCCTTGATCTGCTCCACGGGACTTGCGCTGTCACTGTGTCCCTCAGCACAGCGGTCTGAAGCCGCCTCCCCCTCCTCTCTGTTTACATCCACACAGGAGGAGGAGGAGCCCGAGGGACACACACGGCTGTGTGTATCATCCGCGCTGTTCTGAGGTCTGTAAACTTCATGTATACAGTATGTGGGTGGACATGTGCAGGGGATTCTATACTAATGGGGGGCTCTGCACTGGGGGGATTCTATACTAATGGGGGCTCTGCACTGGGGGGATTCTATACTAATGGGGGGCTCTGCACTGGGGGGATTCTATACTAATGGGGGCTCTGCACCGGGGGGATTCTATACTAATGGGGGGCTCTGCACTGGGGGAATTCTATACTAATGGGGGCTCTGCACTGGGGGGATTCTATACTAATGGGGGGCTCTGCACTGGGGGGATTCTATACTAATGGGGGGCTCTGCACTGGGGGGATTCTATACTAATGGGGGGCTCTGCACTGGGGGGATTCTATACTAATGGGGGCTCTGCACTGCGGGGATTCTATACTAATGGGGGGCTCTGCACTGGGGGGATTCTATACTAATGGGGGGCTCTGCACTGGGGGGATTCTATACTAATGGGGGGCTCTGCACTGGGGGGATTCTATACTAATGGGGGGCTCTGCACTGAGGGGGATTCTATACTAATGGGGGTTCTGCACTGGGGGGATTCTATACTAATGGGGGCTCTGCACTGAGGGGGATTCTATACTAATGGGGGGCTCTGCACTGAGGGGGATTCTATACTAATGGGGGGCTCTGCACTGAGGGGGATTCTTTACTAATGGGGGGCTCTGCACTGAGGGGGATTCTATACTAATGGGGGGCTCTGCACTGGGGGGATTCTATACTAATGGGGGGCTCTGCACTGGGTGGATTCTATACTAATGGGGGGCTCTGCACTGGGGGGATTCTATACTAATGGGGGCTCTGCACTGGGGGGATTCTATACTAATGGGGGGCTCTGCACTGAGGGGGATTCTATACTAATGGGGGTTCTGCACTGGGGGGATTCTATACTAATGGGGGCTCTGCACTGAGGGGGATTCTATACTAATGGGGGGCTCTGCACTGAGGGGGATTCTATACTAATGGGGGGCTCTGCACTGAGGGGGGATTCTATACTAATGGGGGCTCTGCACTGGGGAGATTCTATACTAATGGGGGGCTCTGCACTGAGGGGGATTCTATACTAATGGGGGGCTCTGCACTGAGGGGATTCTATACTAATGGGGGCTCTGCACTGGGGGGATTCTATACTAATGGGGGGCTCTGCACTGGGGGGATTCTATACTAATGGGGGCTCTGCACTGGGGGGGATTCTATACTAATGGGGACTCTGCACTGGGGGGGGGGGATTCTATACTAATGGGGGCTCTGCACTGAGGGGGATTCTATACTAATGGGGGCTCTGCACTGGGGGGATTCTATACTAATGGGGCCTCTGCACTGGGGGGATTCTATACTAATGGGGGCTCTGCACTGAGGGGGATTCTATACTAATGGGGGGCTCTGCACTGAGGGGGATTCTATACTAATGGGGGCTCTGCACTGGGGGGATTCTATACTAATGGGGGCTCTGCACTGGGGGGATTCTATACTAATGGGGGGCTCTGCACTGAGGGGGATTCTATACTGATGGGGGTCAGCACTGGGGGGGTGTATGTACTGATGGGGCAGTCTGCACTGAGGTGGGAGGTTGATACTGATGGAAGGGGGTCTGCAGACTCTGCACTGAGGGAGGGTTTCTGTACTGATGGGGGGGTCTGTACTGAGGGAGGGGGTCAGTACTTAGTGGGAGGTCTATACTGAGGAAAGGGGGTCTGCACTGAGCGGGGGTCTGTACTGATGGAGGGGGTCTATACTGAGGGAGGGGAGTCTGTACTTAGTGGGGGGTCTATATTTATGGAAGGGGGTCTGTACTGAGGGAGGGGGGCTATATTGATGGAGTGGGGTCTGTAGTTAGTGGAGGGGGGTCTGTACTGAGGTAGTTGGTGGAGGGGGGTGACACCAATTTTTTCGGCACCGGGTGACACCAACCCTAGTGACGCCACTGTTCCCGAACAGCCAAATTACGCACTAAACCAACCAACTCTCAGCACTTCAATGACCCTGACAGTAGGTTCCGTAACCAGCAGTGCCCGCCGCGTCAGTGAACAGTTTTAGATCAATATTGGAAATCACCTTCTCCAGCCAAGAGAGACCAGAAATTAATCCCACACTCGCAAGTCCTCATGTTGATCCTGCCCCAGCCGAATATAAGGATGTGGCGCCTTAATGCCAGCTGTAGCAGCTGCCAGTCATCTACAAAAAAATGTGGCCCATGGGCATACTGCAACAAGCAAAATTAAACTTGCCCAAGAGAGATTGTAAAGCACAAAGTTCAATTTTCATTTTTAATTGCCCGATGGCAGAAACCGTCACCTTCAGATCTTCAAGTTTGTCCAAATGGCAAAAGACATTCCATAGCCACAGTGTCAATGGCATTATCCAGAAACTACAACTCAGTGGCTGGGCCCTCCATCTTGTCAGAGGCCAATGGCACACCAAAAAACTGGAAAACATGATGGACAGTGGCCAAAAGTGAGGCATAGATAGTGATTCCAGCAGGCCCTATGCACAAGAAATAATCTAAGTCATGGATGACTAAATTAAGCCCAGAAGCTTCCCAAACTGCCATTCCTAAAAGAAACTAAACATTTCAAACAACAAACAAGAAATGGCACAGCCCATTGGTAAAAATTTGTCAACAAAATTCTGCCCTTGCCATTTGCACCCCAGCAGATGACAACAACTAGGATGTACCGGCAACCAATGAAAGGCTGCCTCAATATCAGCTTTACCATACCTGGAACCCACGATACTGCCATATCAAAAGAAGTATAGGACACCATGCAAAGCTCCCAGTCAATGGCATCATTCACTGAACCCCCTTTAGGATGCGACAAGTGATGAATGAGGCGTAACTTATTTGATTCATTTTTGGGGATAATACCTAAAGGGGAAATACTGGCGGTGAGTCAAAAGGGGCCAGCCATGCGACCCAAAGCAACTACTTTGAAAAGTTTTCCTGAAAACGACCACTGGATGTAAACAAGATGACTGCAAGCTGTCTTCCATAGGAGGAACAACCAGCAGCTGACAGGGTATCAGAAAAACCCTACGAGAAACGAGCTGCCTCCCTGTTAGAATAACGCTTTAGAAAAGGCGCCATTCAGTTTTTCTTTTTTAATAAATCTGCAAAAATGTCAACAATTCTGTGTTTTTCTGTCAATATGGGGTGCTGTGTGTACATTAATGAGGAAAAAAAATGAACTTAAATGATTTTAGCAAATGGCTGCAATATAACAAAGAGTGAAAAATTTAAGGGGGTCTGAATACTTTCCATCCCCACTGTATATATAAAGCAGCCAGCACAGCTGGAGACAAACAGCAAATAGTGACCAAAAAGAAAAAATGCAGCGCTTATATATAAAAAATGACAGTATAAATTGTGACCTAATATACCACAGAGTAACTATAAACATATAAATAGTGCCCACCAAGTAAAAGATGATGTACAGTGTATAATAATTCAAAAAGTCTTGGCATTAGTGAACATTATCAGTAAATTGACATTTCAAAATTATCAATGGAACAGATTACATCAATTGGAAACATGGTGCAAAGAGAATCTTGTAAAAAGAGACTTGTAAGAAGAACTGCCACCAGTTGTGTAAAGGCTTACCGGAAAAAATAGACTTAAAGGGGCTTATACCTCTTAAGTCAAACAAGCTTATGGCGATAAACACTGTATGCAGTAGAAGGCCATCAGAAATCCAGACAGACTTTTAAATGGTACTGATCAGAAGCCGGTTCATAATGGACATGCAAATGAGGTTCAAATGGAAGGAAGAAGGACCAGAGGATATCCTTTTGCTCACACGATGAAACCAAAAATCAAAGAAAGGTTCCACATAGTGTGATATAGTTTAAAATTAATTTATTAAAAAAGAGAGACAATGGAACACTCACGTTTCAGAAGTGCATAAAAAGCTCATATAAAGACATAGAAAGGCACGGTGACGTTGGCAGAAGTCGACCCGATGCGTTTTGTCTGATTAGACGTCATCTGGGGTCCGAAGCCTTACTGGCTGTAGTTACCGCCAGCCATTGACCGGAGGAATTTGACAGTCCCACACCCGATATCTGCTGAGCTGTCAACTAAGCCCTCTGGAGTCCCCTTGAATAGAGAGAGAATAAGAACAAGAAAGAGAACATGAAACAAAAGGTTCACCTGGCTGCCTCTGTTCCTCAGAACATTCAGCCGCAGATCCAAATCCCCGTGCAGCGTTCGGGAGTTCACCATCTTCAGAGCCACTGAGCACCCCTCACCTGGCTCCTTCCATCCACGGCGCGCGCTCTGTGATGCCTGGACACAGGGGAAAGCTGCCACCCGTGTCTTCTGTCTCTGGGGGGCCCTGGCCGCTCCCAGGCCCTGGCCGGCACCTGCCACTCTGCCACTCCCACACCGAGCCACACTAGACACAGGCAGGGAGCCTGTATAGCCAGCCGCACCATCCACACTGTGAAGGTGTGAGGGCAGAGGATTGGGTGCGAGATGAAAACACTCCCTCCCTGGGTTCGCTGTAGACTGGGATTCCTCCTAAATCGCACACCAGGGGAAGCAGGCATGCACTTGGCTGGTGGGGTCAGAGGGTCCCTTGAGGGGCTCCCAGACACAGGAATGAAGCGCTCAGAAGGTCTAGACCTCCTAGCACGTGGGCAACTAGAAGAGGGCCCAGGAAAGACCTGCCTGGGCTCCTGCAATAAGTCTGATAGTTTGTCTCGTAGCCACTCAGGGCCTTTGGCCACAGCGGCAGCTTTAAGCTGGGACAGCATGTTGTCCAAGTCACTAACCTTTTGTTCTGCCTACAGGTGAAGTCCAGGAACAAAGAAGAAAACTGTCTGATCCCCCTGTTAGCAGAGTATTGAAATCATGCTGGAAGCTTGTTGTCTGCAGTATTACAGCTTTACTGTCTTGGAGAAATATCAATGCATGTCTTTACAGAATGGAGAAACATGAACACAGGAACAAGGAGCATCCAAGTACATAGAGAGAGGATAGACAAAAATCCTGTTATAGCATAGATAATATAACTATACACTATAATACTACAGCACCACCTGCTGCTTAGACAGGCATAATGCATATGCAGTATATAGTCAGTTTATAAACAACTTTGCTGTTGTACTTTTCCACCCCCACCCCCCTCTCTACCCACTACAGGACACACCCTCTGTCCTGAACTCTTCAATCTGCTAAGCAGACTGCATCATATCAAAATCACCCATTAATACTCCGCCTCCTCTGCAGGCCCCAGTCATGCTGGCCCTCCTCCAGGGCATATACAGTATAAGGGTGTTTGAAACCTTATCAGATGTGATACCACTACCACCCTTTCCAATAAGATTTAGTAACCTTTTTTTGTTACATACAACACTAAAAGGGCTTTCCTACCTTCTCCCACTTCTTTTTTTTGTTTGTGTATTCCCAATTTCTTGTTCTCTAAAAGCAAGCCAGATCCAAATGGCATTTGAAGTTATATGCAGACACCTGGGTGCCTGTGTTATTTCATACACATAGTTAATCTTTTACCTTATCTTACTTTATGGAGCAGAAAGGTATAAAGTTCACCAATTATCTCCTCCCTTTTTTTTGTATAAACACAGTATAAACATACCCTCTGCGTGATCTTGTGATGGCGTCTGCTGATCTGAGAAAAGAGCTGGAGTGTTCCATTTGTCTGAATGTTTTTAAGGATCCTGTAACATTGAAATGTGGACACAACTTCTGCCTGGATTGTATCACTCATGAGTTTCAAACAAATAGTAGGATTGAAGGTTATATGGGCCGATATAAAGTCTGCTCCTGTCCAGAGTGCAAAGAAAACTTTTACAGTTTGGTTGGAATTATAAAGAACGTAAACCTGCGTAACATGACAGAGCGTTTATTCATTAAGAGCCCCACTGCTTCTGGGACCATCTGTACCTTTTGTGTAGACTCTCCTACATCTGCGGTACAATACTGTCTGCACTGTGAAGCTTCACTCTGTGATAATCACCTGACAGTCCACAGCAAGTCAGTACAACATGTCTTAACTGATCCCATCACTCATTTGGAGATCGAGAAATGTTCTGACCATAATAAAAGCCTGGAGTATTACTGCACTGAGGACTCGGCTTGTATCTGTGTTTACTGCCATCTGATTGGCGAACATAAAGGACATAGATCAGCTGATAAAATTAAGGTTACTGCTTTGCGTGAAGACCTTCGTACACAACCAAAAGATCTGGAGGAAACCAGAAGAGTCTCTACACAGGATGCAGAGCATTCTCTCCCAGTCTCTAATCTGATCCAGGAGCAGAAAAAAAAGATGGTCTCCAGTGAGATTCTGCACGCTGAAGAGCTGTTTAACAAAACTGATCCCCTGCCTGACTTACAGGACTCAGGTGAGCTGAGTATTACTGAAGAGGGAGGTGGTTATGTAAGTTAAGCTGGCCATAACTGTTACATTTTAAGAAAAAAAAAAACTAACATTATGAAAAACATGAAAAACAAAAAAGACGTTATCCTTCCATTTGTGGGACCCTGAGAGAGTAATATGGCCTCCAGCCATAAGGGGGTGCTAAATCACATGTTAGCACACAGGCTATACTCATAGCATATTCTGTAATGTATGTCAATGGGCCTATTTTACTTTGTATTCTATGGCCGTACACCCTAATGTATGACCTGTGTGAAAGAGCCCTTATTTTGGTCATAAAACAAACCTAGTACTTCTGCTGGAGTGTGTATCTGTGATTTCTGGCCAACAGAAATGAATGGAAGGGTCTAAGGTAGACAGTGTTTCCATTCTTTCTGGTCAAAAACCATAAACGTCATGGGACTTTGTTCTTCCCTTTGTGGGCATCTCATAACAGGGACACATTGCCATAATGTGGACTGATATGGGCTATGAAACTTTGATTTGGGGTGTATCACTGCTGAGGAATAAGGGTAGTCAGTGCACCACAGCAGCCCCCTGATGTTATGCAAGACTGTAATCCCCTGGACAAGTGCCTAGCTCTGTGCACTGTTATTACCACTATTTGGATTGTTACCTCCATCATTTGCTCTTCAAAACATTTAAAGCAATTGTCTGCCTGGTTTTGTGCCTCACAGTGTAATTATAATGTGTAAGAGGGGCTTTACGATTGGCTAGAATTGGCGCTAAGAGCACAAGTCCCTGCCCCACCTCTGTCCTTTCCAGAACTCTAACCCTCCTGCTGAGGCTAAACCCTCCGCCATATTGTGCCCCACTCCATGCCAGAGGGCTCCACACAAAATTCCCAGCCATTGACCTTTATACCCCATAGGAAGGAATGTCCGCGCATAAATAAGTTTGCTGCACTTTATTGGTGGTACTTGGAAAATGGCACAAAGCAGTCACATCACATTGACCTACATTCCTGAGTCACTTTTCAGTATATTGCCAATCACATTTAGTCGATGGTCTGTAGCAGTCACATGTGAAAACAAATACAGCAATTATCAGCCACCTTCCCTTAGACCAAGAGTAGGCAACATTTGAGAGGTGGAGCTCTACCATGACAACATGGAAGACAGCAAAGATCACGGGGTTCTGCAGCTTTTTTTTTTTTTTTAACTTAAAGCGGAGTTCCACACAAAAATGGAAAAAAGAAGGAAAGGATGGCCTTGGGACTTTGAGTGAGGTGGGAGAGATTCGGAACACTTCCACAATCAGTGCAAAAAATGTTTATTATTCACAGAATGCTCAATACAGAAATGGGATCAGCAATAAGTGTGCGTTACCCGGCATAGTGGCCTAGTATTAAAGCATAAGTAAAAAACAAATACAGTTTGTTACACTTGATTTGTACATCAATAAAAAGTATTATACAAAGTATACATATATCATTTGAATTAGTAAAATACATATTACACATGCATGGATAGCAGTAGTATGTGACCATGTGGTGACCAACTTCAAATACCCAGCAAAGTGGGCATGCATGTGGCATCGGTATTGCCCTACGCGTTTCGCGAGTCTCCTCTCGCTCATCAGGGGCTGATGCATAATTTGTATGTCTAGAACAAAAAATATTAAGAGTAATAAGAGTATGAAAAATAACTAATGAGTCGGGGCACGCAAAATGGTTGGCACGAAGGGTCCGTGAGAAACGACCCCGTACTTACCACTTGACTGGGTTGGGTCACCAAAAGACCGGGTCTCAGGATGGCGGCAATGAGCAATGCCGGCACGGGGGCTGAGGGGGAGTGGCTACCAACAGACGCTGTTGGCTCCCTTCTGCTGTGGTCTGTTTGATGGTGACACTGCGCTTCCGGCATTGGGGGCTGTGACGTGTAAAGGGGAGGTCTACTTGACCTCCTGCTGCCCCCGCCTGTCCTCACGGGCGGGCGGGGCCACCTGCACGTCGGCGTCATGTTTTCCACGCCCAATACGCGATGTCCTCTGACCCCGCGTTCCTGGGCAGTGTGGAACATCCCGGATGGGTGAGCGGCTGTTGTCACGCACATCCGGCCTCTCTGGTTGACGCTTTCAGCATCAGCCTATCGCCATCCGTACATGACGCTGGGGGCGTGGCTTCCATGGCCGCTGTGGGTATATCCGGGGGCTCGGCGCGGCTGCAGTCTGCATCTGTGGTTGGCTGGTATGTTGACATGGTTTTGGGTCTGTGAGAGCACCATCTATGCCTGGGACTTTTCACATCCACTCAGGTATTATTCCTTCAAATTTCCCCCCCCCCCTTTCTTTTCACCCAATATAATCTGATTGTGTATGTGATACCCTTTCACCACATACAATATTATCTATTTTAATTTAACTTAACATTTTTGTTGGTACACACATTCACCCCTACACAATCTAGATTTATTTATACTTTTATATCCCATATTTATCTGTATGTATGCACTTCCCTCCAGCCCTTGCCTTTAATTATTTGCCATTATGACGGTCCATTCATTTACTATTATTTTTATTCTTTATCAAATTCATATTAAGAATTTATGTTACCCTATACATATATACTTACTTCTTAACCCCTCTTAGTTATTCCTGAGGGTTAGAGTTGACCCTCTGATGCTGAGTCTACTTTGGGTACACTTGTTGAGACTCATGTATCCTTATATATACATTTTTTCTAGATATGTTCATGGACACCTCCATACCACCTACCACATTGGCTCCTGCGGTCCTTGCTGTGCTCCCTGGTCTGTCCTGCAGCGTCTGTTGGTTGCCACTCCCCCTCAGCCCCCGTGCCGGCATTGCTCATTGCCGCCATCCTGAGACCCGGTCTTTTGGTGACCCAACCCAGTCAAGTGGTAAGTACGGGGTCGTTTCTCACGGACCCTTCGTGCCAACCATTTTGCGTGCCCCGACTCATTAGTTATTTTTCATACTCTTATTACTCTTAATATTTTTTGTTCTAGACATACAAATTATGCATCAGCCCCTGATGAGCGAGAGGAGACTCGCGAAACGCGTAGGGCAATACCGATGCCACATGCATGCCCACTTTGCTGGGTATTTGAAGTTGGTCACCACATGGTCACATACTACTGCTATCCATGCATGTGTAATATGTATTTTACTAATTCAAATGATATATGTATACTTTGTATAATACTGTTTATGGATGTACAAATCAAGTGTAACGAACTGTATTTGTTTTTTACTTATGCTTTAATACTAGGCCACTATGCCGGGTAACGCACACTTATTGCTGATCCCATTTCTGTATTGAGCATTCTGTGAATAATAAACATTTTTTGCACTGATTGTGGAAGTGTTCCGAATCTCTCCCACCTCACTCAAAGTCCCAAGGCCATCCTTTCCTTCTTTTTGCTGTATTTAGGGATGGAGGTGGCAGAGTGGTTTCTTCAGACCACAACTCTCCTTTGTCTGTATGTATCCGGGTGGAAGACACCCATTAGGCCAAAATGTGGTCGGTCTTAACCATTGGTCCATTTTCACCTACAAATTTTTCACCAATACATTTAGCTAGAATCAGTTTTTACTTCCGGGTTGTGTTGGCTCCCTTCTGCTGTGGTCTGTTTGGTGGTGACACTGCGCTTCCGGCATTGGGGGCTGCGACGTGTAAAGGGGAGGTCTACTTGACCTCCTGCTGCCCCCGCCTGTCCTCACGGGCGGGCGGGGCCACCTGCACATCGGCGTCATGTTTTCCACGCCCAATACGCGATGTCCTCTGACCCCGCATTCCTGGGCAGTGTGGAACATCCCGGATGGGTGAGCGGCTGTTGTCACGCACATCCGGCCTCTCTGGTTGACGCTTTCAGCATCAGCCTATCGCCATCCATACATGACGCTGGGGGCGTGGCTTCCATGGCCGCTGTGGGTATATCCGGGGGCTCGGCGCGGCTGCAGTCTGCATCTGTGGTTGGCTGGTATGTTGACATGGTTTTGGGTCTGTGAGAGCACCATCTATGCCTGGGACTTTTCACATCCACTCAGGTATTATTCCTTCATATTTCCCCCCCCCCCCCCTTTCTTTTCACCCAATATAATCTGATTGTGTATGTGATACCCTTTCACCACATACAATATTATCTATTTTAATTTAACTTAACATTTTTGTTGGTACACACATTCACCCCTACACAATCTAGATTTATTTATACTTTTATATCCCATATTTATCTGTAATTAAAGCCCTTGCCTTTAATTATTTGCCATTATGACGGTCCATTCATTTATTATTATTTTTATTCTTTATCAAATTCATATTAAGAATTTATGTTACCCTATACATATATACTTACTTCTTAACCCCTCTTAGTTATTCCTGAGGGTTAGAGTTGACCCTCTGATGCTGAGTCTACTTTGGGTACACTTGTTGAGACTCATGTATCCTTATATATACATTTTTTCTAGATATGTTCATGGACACCTCCATACCACCTACCACATTGGCTCCTGCGGTCCTTGCTGTGCTCCCTGGTCTGTCCTGCAGCGTCTGTTGGTTGCCACTCCCCCTCAGCCCCCGTGCCGGCATTGCTCATTGCCGCCATCCTGAGACCCGGTCTTTTGGTGACCCAACCCAGTCAAGTGGTAAGTACGGGGTCGTTTCTCACGGACCCTTCGTGCCAACCATTTTGCGTGCCCCGACTCATTAGTTATTTTTCATACTCTTATTACTCTTAATATTTTTTGTTCTAGACATACAAATTATGCATCAGCCCCTGATGAGCGAGAGGAGACTCGCGAAACGCGTAGGGCAATACCGATGCCACATGCATGCCCACTTTGCTGGGTATTTGAAGTTGGTCACCACATGGTCACATACTACTGCTATCCATGCATGTGTAATATGTATTTTACTAATTCAAATGATATATGTATACTTTGTATAATACTTTTTATGGATGTACAAATCAAGTGTAACGAACTGTATTTGTTTTTTACTTATGCTTTAATACTAGGCCACTATGCCAGGTAACGCACACTTATTGCTGATCCCATTTCTGTATTGAGCATTCTGTGAATAATAAACATTTTTTGCACTGATTGTGGAAGTGTTCCGAATCTCTCCCACCTCACTCAAAGTCCCAAGGCCATCCTTTCCTTCTTTTTGCTGTATTTAGGGATGGAGGTGGCAGAGTGGTTTCTTCAGACCACAACTCTCCTTTGCCCGACACAAAAATGGAACTTCCGCTTCTCGGAACCCTCCCCCCCTCTGGTGTCACATTTGGCACCTTTCAGGCGGGAAGGGGGTGCAGATACCTGTCTAAGACAGGTATTTGCATCCACTTCCGGCATAGACTCCCATGGGAGTCTATGCCTCTTCCTGTCACTCCGCGCTGTCTCCTGGGCAACACACAGGTCCCAGGAGATAACAGGGACCAGTTACGATGCGCAGCGCGACTCGCGCATGCGCAGTAGGGAACCGGGAAGTGAAGCTGCAACGCTTCACTTCCTGATTCCCTCACCTAGAATGGCGGCGGCAGCTGCCGAGAATCGAGCAGGTTATCGGCGTCGGCTGCCGACATCGCTGGACCCTGGGACAGGTAAGTGGCCATTTATTAAAAGTCAGCAGCTGCAGTATTTGTAGCTGCTGGCTTTTAATATTTTTTTTTTGGTGGATTTAGGTGGACCCCCCTTTTTAACAAGCAAGCCCCCAGAGGTCAGTAGTTGGTAGGGCAGTATACAGAGGACAGTAATATGTAGGGCAGTGTACAGATGTCAGTAAGATTTATTGCAGTGTACAGAGGTCAGTAGTATGTAGGGTAGTGTACAGATGTCAGTAAGATGTACAGGTATTGTGAAGTGTATAGAGGTCAGTAGGATGTAGAGCAGTGTTCTGGGGTCAGTAGGATGTAGGGCAGTGTACAGAGGTCAGTAGGATGTAGGGCAGTGTACAGAGGTCAGTAGGATGTAGGGCAGTGTACAGTGGTCAGTAGGATGTAGGGCAGTGTACAGAGATCAGTAGGATGTAGGTCAGTGTACATAGGTCAGTAGTATGAAGAGCAATGTACAGAGGTCAGTAGTATAAAGAGCAGTATACAGAGGTCAGTAGGATGAAGAGCAGTGTACAGAGGTCAGTAGGATGAAGATCAGTGTGCAGAGATCAGTAGAGCAGATGACAGCGGTGAACAGGAGAGGGGTTACCAGGGCAGAGAACAGTGCAAAGGACAGGGAATCAGCAAGGCAGTGTAAAAGGGGGGGGGGGGTCAGGAAGGCACACTACAGAGGGGTAAGGGGGGCCTGCTACATGGGGGGGGGAGAAGAGCTCAGTACAGAGGGGTCTGTAGGGCACAGTACGGGGGGGTCTGGAGGGTATGGAATTGGGGGGTCGGGAGGGCACGGTACTGGGAGGTCAAGAGAGCATGGTATTGGAGGGTCAGGAGGGCATGGTATTGGGGGTTAAGAAGGCACAGTCCTGGGAGTCAGGAAGGCACACTACAGGGGTGGTCTGGTTGCCATGGTTACAGGGGAGGTCAGGGGGGCATGGTATTAGGGGATCTGGAGGGCGTGGCACTGGGGGTAAGGAGGGCTGGCGGGTCTGGAGGGCACACTACAGAGGTCTCAGGAGGGCATGTACTGGGGGTCAGGAGGGCACATAGAGGTGTAAGGAGGACATAGAACTGGGGGTCAGAAGAGCACACAGAGGTGTAAGGAGGACATGGTACTGGGGGTCAGAAGGGCACACAGAGGTGTCAGAAGGACATGTTACTGGGGGGTCAGAAGGGCACACTGTGGTGTTAGGAGGCCACACAAAGGGGTTAGAAGGGTATGGTACTGGCGGTCAGGTGGATATAATACTGGGAATGGGTCAGGAGGGTACAAGTGTTTTCCTGATGCAGAGCAACGCAGGGAAGTTGCTGTGGCAAAGTTACTTGTTCTGGTGCACTGACCACCGCTGGTCCTACTCTCTCAGCACATGGTGTCACTGACAAGCACACCCACTTAAATGAACTGGAGAGGAGGGCAGGCATGGCTCAACACACTGCACTCAGTGGGACATGAGCCCGAACTTGTTGATAGTAAATCTTAGGTGGCAGAGGCTTCATCCTGCAGCTGCCTATGAAATGGGCATACTGCTGGGCGGGAATGCCTCTCCGTATGCTTCTTGGTTTGAGAGCTCAGGCGACAAGATGCCAGCTCATCCTTTCTCTGCACTGTTCTGCCAATTGGGATGGGGGCGAGGAGCACTTGTGGGTTAGCAGAAAAGAGACTTACCTGTCACCTGCCTGCGATCGACAGATAGATTGCGATAGACAGGTTGCAGACCCCGCCTTAGACAATCTCTCCCTTTAAATCCCACTCCATAGACCTCTGCCGGGTTAGCAGTGTGTTGAGCACTGCCTGCCCTCCTCTCCAGCCCCCCCTTATCAAAAAATTGACCAAACAGCTATTTTGGAAGCTATTTGTTAGATCCGGTAAGATCAAGTGGTTTTAACGTTAGATCTCACATAATTAGAGACTTATTAAGTGATTAATGAGGGGGGCTGGCCCCCCCTTATCAAATTTTCTGGCCAAAAATCATTCAGGCTAATAGATATTCATTGGATCAGGTAAGATCAAGTGGTTTTAATGTTAGATCTCACATAATTTCAGAGATATTCCACATAAAAATAGAGATATTAAGTGGTACATAAGGACGGCTTAGCCCCCCCCACATACAATTTTCTGACCAAAAATCATTCAGGCTAATAGATATTCATTAGAACCGGTAAGATCACGTGGTTTTAAGGTTAGATCTCACATAATTTCAGAGATATTCCACATAAAAATAGAGATATTAGGTGGTACATAAGGACGGGTTAGCCCCCCCACATGCAATTTTCTGACCAAAAATCCTTCAGGCTAATAGATATTCGTTAGATCCGGTAAGATCAAGTGGTCTTAACGTTAGATCTTACATAATTTCAGGGATATTCCACATAAGAATAGAGATATTAGGTGGTACATAAGGACGGGATAGCCCCCCACATGAAATTTTCTGACCAAAAATCATTCAGTCTAATAGATATCCGTTAGATCTGGTAAGATCAAGTGGTTTTAACGTTAGATCTCACATAATTTCAGAGATATTCCACATAAAAATGTAGATATTAGGTGGTACATAAGGACGGGCTGTCCCCTTCACATGCAATTTTCTGGCCAAAAATCATTCAGGCTAATAGATATTCATTAGATCCGGTATGATCAAGTGATTTTAACGTTAGATCTCACATAATTTCAGAGATATTCCACAATAAAATTGAGATATTAGGTGGTACATAAGGACGGTTGGCCCCCTCACATGCAATTATCTGGCCAAAAATCATTCAAGCTAATAGATATTTGTTAGATCCGCTAGTATCAAGTGGTTTTAACGTTAGAGATATTAGGTGGTGGTACATAAGGATGAGATTAGATCTCACATAATTAGAGACCTATTAAGTGATTAATGAGGGGTCTGGCCCCCTCTGATCAAATTTTCTGGCCAAAAAATCACCCCGGGTAATTGATATTCATTAGATCCGGTAAGATCAAGTGATTTTAATGTTTGATTATCCATAATTACAGGGATATTATGGATATTTGGTAGCGATGCACGAATATCCATACTACTGTCTATATCGGAGCCGATAATGAGCATTTTCACATGTACCAGTGAGGAGTGCCATTGAGCATACCGAAGTATGCTGAAATTATGTGGGACATTAATCGACAGGTGTGTCCAAGCCCAGTGAAGCCTGAAGCACAGTGCCAGAAGCCAGAGGGAAACTTCGGAGGGCTCTAGTGAAGGAGCCAACCGGGTACCCATTTACGGTAGCTGGCTCAAAACCAATGACACGAAGAGACAGCAGCGAAAGTCCAAACCCTTGCAGAGGGGCCCCCCATTGTTGCCTCCAAGCAACCCAGTGTCCCGTTTCCTTTGACACATGCTGCCTGGTGTCGGAGAGTCAATGCACACCAGACTCCCAGAACTTAGCGCAGACTTAAGCCTGATCAGAATCTCTGCAGAGAGAAGCGCGGATACAAACCATCGAACAGGCCAGGGCCACCACTTCCCCCATGCTCCCTGACAAGCTGGTGGGACCTTCTCCTGTTATTCCCATCCAAGTAAAGGGAGTCTACATCAAAGCCCTTCTGGATACTGGAGGTTAAGTGACCCTTCTCTACAAAGACTTCTATGACAGGCACCTCAAGCACCTGCCTTTTCAGAAGTTGGAAGAGCTGCAGATATGGGGTATTGTGACTCAGAACTTCCCCTATGATGGCTATCTACCAGTCAAGCTGACCTTCAATCCCTCCATGGTTGGGAAAGCCAAGACTTTTGACACTCAGGCAGTGGTCTGTCCTCGCCCACCAGGGGCCAGTAAGGGTTCTCTCATCATAGGGACCAATACTGATCTTATCAGAAGGCTGTTGACACCACTTGTTCTGGAGCTGGGCACAATACACTACACTACAAGTGTGCACCCCATGCTGAGACAAGCCTACCAGCACTTGGTACAAAGACAGAAGGCTCCAGCTGAAGCAGTGGGAAAGATCTGGCGCTTGGACCAGTGTGAGAAGGTGTTACAGCCTGGTAAAGTGGCCTATTTACGAGCATCTGTCAAGCTTAATTGGAAGCAACCAGGCCCTTTCATTGTCCTTGAATCGGACCGACAGAGAGAAGACATGGGAGTGGAGAAAATTCCCGAGCTGGTTTCAACCAAGGAGTTGCAAAGAAGTCACGGGAAGATCTTGGTTAGTGTCCGCAACATACAGTCAGGTCCATAAATATTGGGACATCGACACAATTCTAATCTTTTTGGCTCTATACACCACCACAATGGATTTGAAATGAAACAAAAACAAGATGTGCTTTAACTGCAGACTTTCAGCTTTAATTTGAGGGTATTTACATCCAAATCAGGTGAACGGTGTAGGAATTACAACAGTTTGCATATGTGCTTCCCGCTTTTTAAGGGACCAAAAGTAATAGGACAGATTAACAACCATCCATAAAACTTTCACTTTTTAATCCTTGGTTGCAAATCCTTTGCAGTCAATTACAGCCTGAAGTCTGGAATGCATAGACATCACCAGGCGCTGGGTTTCATCCCTGGTGGTCCTCTGCCAGGCCTCTACTGCAACTGTCTTCAGTTCCTGCTTGTTCTTGGGGCATTTTCCCTTCAGTTTTGTCTTCAGCAAGTGAAATGCATGCTCAATCGGATTCAGGTCAGGTGATTGACTTGGCCATTGCATAACATTCCACTTCTTTCCCTTACAAAACTCTTTGGTTGCTTTCGCAGTATGCTTCGGGTCATTGTCCATCTGCACTGTGAAGCGCCATCCAATGAGTTCTGAAGCATTTTGCTGAATATGAGCAGATAACATTGCCCGAAACACTTCAGAATTCATCCTGCTGCTTTTGTGAGCAGTCACATCACCAATAAATACAAGAGAACCAGTTCCATTGGCAGCCATACATGCCCACGCCATGACACTACCACCACCATGCTTCACTGATGAGGTGGTATGCTTTGGATCATGAGCAGTTCCTTTCCTTCTCCATACTCTTCTCTTCCCATCACTCTGGTACAAGTTGATCTTGGTCTCATCTGTCCATAGGATGTTGTTCCAGAACTGTGAAGGCTTTTTTAGATGTTGTTTGGCAAACTCTAATCTGTATAAGTAATAGGTATTATAAATGGTATACCGCCCTTCACCCAAAAACGAATACCTCCACCGCGCCACTATGTTTCACAAACTGAATGTGAATGTGCTCAAAATCAATCTATACAATAATCCACGTGGGGAATTGAATTACCACACCCACTATGAAGCAGCCCCTTTAAATTATAATGCATATACTAAGTATTTAATCTGAGATGTCTGTAAACTACCCAAATCCTCCCACAGACATCTAGGAAAAAATAAGAAGCGCTTTCAAAAAAAAAAAATATATAAATAAATATATTTTTTATTTTTTATTTGACCACTGATCTGGCTGGTACATTTACACCTATATACATTTTGTGTAGATTTGTGTATAGATTTCACCTTTGCATTAGTGTTCACATACACATGTGTAGAGGGTCACACCATCACTGTGTTTAATACACTTGATTTTTTTTTTTTTTTTTTGAAAGCGCCTCTTATTTTTTCCTAGATGTCTGTGGGAGGATTTGGGTAGTTTACAGACAAACTCTAATCTGGCCTTCCTGTTTTTGAGGCTCACCAATGGTTTACATCTTGTGGTGAACCCTCTGTATTCACTCTGGTGAAGTCTTCTCTTGATTGTTGACTTTGACACACATACACCTACCTCCTGGAGAGTTTTCTTGATCTGGCCAACTGTTGTGAAGGGTGTTTTCTTCACCAGGGAAAGAATTCTTCGGTCATCCACCACAGTTGTTTCCGTGGTATTCCGGGTCTTTTGGTGTTGCTGAGCTCACCGGTGCGTTCTTTCTTTTTAAGGATGTTCCAAACAGTTGATTTGGCCACACCAAATGTTTTTGCTATCTCTCTGATGAGTTTGTTTTGTTTTTTCAGCCTAATGATGGCTTGCTTCACTGATAGTGACAGCTCTTTGGATCTCATATTGAGAGTTGACAGCAACAGATTCCAAATGCAAATAGCACACTTGAAATGAACTCTGGACCTTTTATCTGCTTCTTGTAAATGGGTTAATGAGGGAATAACACACACCTGGCCATGGAACAGCTGAGCAGCCAATTGTCCCATTACTTTTGGTCCCTTAAAAAGTGGGAGGCGCACATACAAACTGTTGTAATTCCTACACTGTTCACCTGATTTGGATGTAAATACCCTCAAATTAAAGCTGGAAGTCTGCAGTTAAAGCACATCTTGTTTGTTTCATTTCAAATTCATTGTGGTGGTGTATAGAGCCAAAAAGATTAGAATTGTGTCGATGTCCCAATATTTATGGACCTGACTGTAACAGCCTCGCCAGTGAAGATGCCGGCTCAGATGTTGCTGGGACAAGTGAATCTGGCCACCCCAGTCCTGCCGTCTGATTTGGTGGGGGGGGAGCAAAGGATGGGATCTCTGTGGAGGAGTTCTATCCGAAGAATACTCCCCTTTTGCCTGAATGGAAAGAAAGGGCCAAGACTCAGCTCCTGAGATGGCAGGCAGGGCCGGTGCTACCACTAGGCGGACTAGGCAACCAACTAGGGTGCACTGCCGCCTAGGGCGCCTGGCCGCTGGTTATGCTATCCCCGCACTGTCCTCCACAGAGCTTGCAACTACCGCCCTGTCAAGCAGCCATCCCCCCCGTGGCTCCGGCTCTCCGCTCTGATGTGTCCTAATCCTAACCCCCCCCCCCCCCTCTCTGCTATCATAATGTCAGCCAGTCACAGACAGTGTCACATCATGTGCCCAGCAACCCCCCGCAGGGCGCTCTCTGATGTGTGTCAGGCAGCAGCCCTCCCTCTCCTCTCTCCGTCTGACACTGTCTGTGACATGTGTCCACAGTCCAGCATCAAGGCCGCTCTCCCTCGCTCTACACTGTCCATGTCCAGCAGCACAACCCCTCCCCTCCACGTTCTCCTGTCCTTGTCACTGGAGCAGAGTACATGGAGGAATCGGATGAATCATGGTATATAGCGTGGTTTGGCTTTCCGGGCTTGGGGACAGGTGGTGAATGGCTGGAAGAGGCACTGACACAGAACAGAAGCAGCAGGCAGGTACACAGACACAGTACAGCCAGGGCTGGTGCAAGCGAGGAACAGGTATCAATCACAGGGTCACCATTCACATTGTCAGAAGTTTACTGAGCCTGAGCCCAAGACCGTCACCTGGTGACACTGGTGTGGAAAGTAAAAACTGTTGCTTTCTCTCTGAGTTAATGAATATGTGATGACAATGACATAGAATTTTAAAATGTGTTTGTATATGTATATTGACTGATCTGTCAAATGCCCCCCCCCCCCCCCCAAGGCTGCATTGATTACTGCTGGTGAAGCGGCATTGATGGGCGCTGGTGAGGCTGCATTGATTGGCGCTGGTGAAGCGGCATTGATGGGCGCTGGTGAGGCTGCATTGATGGGCGCTGGTGAAGTGGCATTGATGGGCGCTGGTGAAGTGGCATTGATGGGCGCTGGTGAAGCTGCATTTTTGGGCGCTGGTGAAATGGCATCGATGGGCGCTGGTGAGGCTGCATTGATGGGTGGTGGTGAGGCTGCATTGATGGGTGGTGGTGAGGCTGTATAGATGGGCGCTGGTGAGGCTGTATAGATGGGAGCTGGTAGGCTACATGGATGGGCGCTGGTAGGCTGCATGGATGGGCGCTGGTAGGCTGGATTTGATGGGCGCTGGTGGAATGCATTTGATGAGCGCTTCATTAAAAAGGTGGGGTAAACATGGGCAAGGAAAAGGGGCTGGAGTCAGGAGTGGAGCCAAGGGGGGCGGCAAAATGAGGTTTCGCCTAGGGTGTCAAAAATCCTTGCACCAGCCCTGATGGCAGGCTGCATTCTCCAAGAGTGAATTTGATGTGGGGTGTGCAAAAAGTGCCCAATACCGGATCCATCTCTTCGAGTGCATAAGCCGTTCAGGGAAATAGTTTGATGGATTCCTTTAGGGGACTTGGAGGATCTGCGTGAACAACTGGCAGAGTTGAAGAGGGCAGGTATCATCCGAGAGTCCCAGAGTCTATACGCTTCCCCAATAGTGGTAGTACGGAAGAAGAATGGGTCACTGAGGCTGGGTATTGACGACCGGATGCTGAACCGAAGGACCATTCCCGACCAATATACCACCCCAAGGATAGACAATGCCTTGCAGAGCCTGTCAGGAGCGAAGTGGTTCAGCATGCTGGATTTGAAGAGTGAGTATTACCAAATCCCCATACACCCTGAGGATCGGG
Organism: Lithobates septentrionalis; assembly: GCA_037952835.1. NCBI lineage: Eukaryota > Metazoa > Chordata > Amphibia > Anura > Ranidae > Lithobates > Lithobates septentrionalis. The sequence continues at coordinate 182,007 of JBBDGP010000368.1, forward strand.
AGAAGACCATTTTCATTACCCCGGAGGGGATCTTTGGATTTGACCGTATGCATCAAGGCCTGTCTGGTGCCCCAGCCACCTTCCAAAGGCTAATGGAGAAGACCGTGGGTGACATGAAACTGATCGAGGTGTTGGTGTACTTAGACGACATCATCGTTTTCGGCAAGACCCTGGAAGAGCATAAAGAGCGTCTGCATAAGGTACTGAAGAGACTCCATGATGAGGGCGTTAAAGCTGTCTCTGGAAAAGTGCCAGTTTTTATCAACCCTCAGTCAACTTCCTTGGCCTGCTGACGAAGTGGCCACCAACCTCCAGAAGCTGGAAGCTGTCACCTCCTGACTGAGGCCTACCAACATGACTGAGCTTAGGTCATTTCTGGGATTCTGCTCTTATTACAGAAGATTTGTCAAGGGATTCGCTAAAACGCTGACCCTGATCTGGCGAAGCCTGTCAGACCAGCTGGAGGGCCCAGAAAACCCAGAGAGTCCATTTAGGAACAATGGACTCCGAAGTGTGAAGAGGTTTTAGGCAGCTGAAGTAAAGCCTAACAACCGCTCCAGTCGTGGCCTATGCAGATCCAACCAAGCCATACGAGTTACACTTTGACGCCAGTTGAGATGGGTTAGGTGGGGTGCTATATCAAGAGCATGAAGGCCATCTACCGCCTGTTGCCTACATGAGTCGGAACTTGGCCCCCGCCGAGAACTACCCCATGCACAAACTTGAGTTCCTGGCCTTGAAGCGGGCGGTGGTGGATAAACTGAGGGATTACCTGTATGGAGCGGAGTTCGTGATGAAGACCGACAACAATCCTCTCACCTACATCCTCACTACCACCAAGTTGGACGCTACAGGTCACAGATGGTTGACTGCTCTATCATTGTTTATTTTCAACCTGAAGTATCGACCGGGGTCGGGAAACAAGACGCGAATGCTTTGTCAAGAAGGCCCCATTGTTCCAGAGACCCTCCAGAAGAATAGGCCCAGCTGACACCTGAAGGGGTACGAGCCTTATGTCAAGGAGCAGAACATCAACCTGGAGTAGGATCCAGGACGGAAGAGGTTGGAGTGTCAGCCGCTGGTGTCCCCAGATGTTATTGCAATGTCACCCCAGTCAGGGATGAAGGTCTGCCCAATAGGGGTGCAACGGATCGTCGAGCACTCTGCGGCCTCGGCCATAGGAAAGGCCGCGGCTTCGGCCTAGCTCCGGAGCGACGGCCATCTTGGTACACCCGGAAGCGGCCGCTGTCTCGACAGGAAGTGACGTTTCGTCGCCGCCATCTTGCTACACCCCACACTCCTGCACAGTACAGTAATGATAGAGTGAGAAGGGGGCAAGCGCACATCTTGTTACACCCACCGGAGTTTTAGATTTAAAAGCTATTTTCAACACAAAACCGAGCTTATATGCATAAATACAGTATTTGGAGATCGGACAGACTGTTTAGATGTTAGATTTTAAAAGCAACAGCAAACCTGCTGACCTTACATGGTTGCTAATGTGACAGAACACCTTTGATTTTCACATTTAATGTTAAATGCGAAAATCAAAGGTGTTCTGTCACATTAGCAACCATGTAAGGTCAGCAGGTTTGCTGTTGCTTTTAAAATCTAACATCTAAACAGTCTGTCCGATCTACAAATACTGTATTTATGCATATAAGCTCGGTTTTGTGTTGAAAATAGCTTTTAAATCTAAAACTCCGGTGGGTATAACAAGATTTGTGTGGGTTTTTTTTGTTTTTTTTTGCTGATCCGAAAATGATCCGATCCGTGACTCTAATCCGAGGATCGATCCGATCCGTGAGTTTTTTGATCCGTTGCACCCCTACTGCCCAAGCTGTCAAAGAAAGACCTGCAAAGGGACCAGCTGGAGGACCCTCCCTGTAGCTTGGCACTGAAGGCCTTGGAGAGCCAATGCCCTGACTTGCTCCTCACTGACTCCCCGAAGTAAACCCATCTGCTGCACCGAGAGTGGGATCGGTTTCAGGTGCACAAAGGGTTGGTCTACCGAAGGGGCCCCTCTGACGATTCTGAATAAAAATGGCAGCTATTCCTACCTGAAAAACATAGGGAGACAGTATTAACTGCCCTACAGGACAACCATGGCCACCTAGGGCCCAAGAGGACTTTTCACCTGGTGAGGGACCAGTTCTACTGGCCCTGCATGCAGGCTGATGTTGAGGACTATTGCCACTTCTGCATCAGATGTATCCAAAGGAAGACTTTGCCTCACCGAGCTGCCCCAATGGGCCATCTTCAGAGTCAGGGACCCATGGAGCTAGTATGCATTGACATTCTGTGCTTGGAGCCTGATCTGAGTGGGCAGGGAAATATCCTGATATTAACTGACCATTTCCCTCGGTATGCCCAGGCGTTTTCCACGAGGGATCAACAAGCATCCACGGTGGCCAAGATCTTCCCTGAGAAATTCTTTGTGCACTGTGGTCTGTCCCAATGCATCCACTCTGATCAAGGGAGAGATTTCAAGAGTAGTCTCATCAAGAGACCTTTAGACCTGTTGGGCATCAGGAAGTCTAAAACCTCATCCTCAAGGAGATCCTCAACCAGAGAGATTCAATCAAACCTTCCTGGATATGCTCGGAACTCTAAATTCAGAACAAAAGCAGCACTGGAGCAAGCATATAGCGGCTATCGTACATGCTTATAACAGCACCGCCAATGATGCCACAGGTTACTCTCCCTATAGTTTGATGTTCGGACCATAGGCCCGGCTGCCTGTAGACTTGGTCTTCGGCACATCCCTCGACCATACCTCAGCAACTTCCCACAGAGGGTATGTGGATCGCCTGCAGAGACGTCTGAAAACCGCCTATGATAAGGCTCAAGCTGCCTCATATGCCTGAGGACAGAGAAACAAAATAAACTTTGACCTTAGGGTATGAGTGCAGGAGCTACAGCCGCATGACAAGGTACTTCTGAGAAACCTGGGTGTCCCTGGAAAGCACAAGTTGGCTGACCGCAGGAAATTGCAGCCCTGTGTTATTTGCAAGCATCTGCCAGGACACCCAGTATATCAAATCCGGCCAGAGGGAAGCACAGGCCCGCTGAAGACTTGGCATCACAATCATCTGTTGGCTCTGTCAGAAGAAGTTCATGTGCCACCACAGCCAGATTTACAGTCCACACCCACGGCCTCTCAAAGATCCCAGCCAGTGACTAGATCTCACTCTGTACCCCTTGCTGAAGATGAAAACAGCGAGGATGAAGAGAAAGATTGTCTGTGGCTGTCTCAAATGCCAGGGCCTGCCACCCCCACCCCTTTTCTTCTCCTCTCAAGGTGACTGAAGTGACTCTCAGGCCAGAGGTTCCTGAGTTTGTACCTCAAAGACCCTCAATCTTCCCTGCTGACAACAGACCCCTAAGACTTCCCATCCTTCATTGAGGAAGCTGAAGCTGATATGCAGTAAGAAGAAGAGACAAGTGTGCCTGTAACCCCAGAACCTAAAGAACAGCGAGAGCGAAGGGTTATTCACCTGCCCAAAAGACTAACATATTATACTTTGGGTGAAAGCTCTGAGGAGGTCGTTCTCATTGCAAAAAGGACTCTTGAAGTAACTGACCCTTCCACCGCAGGTTTGGTGGTGGACAATCCCAACTCACTGTCAGGGCTGGGCTCAGCCCTTCCTTCTCTGAGCTGGCCGCTCAGCTGTCGGCTAATTGCCAGCTCCTATCTCTCCACAGTTACTCAGCTGTTGATGATATCCTGCTCATCAGTCCTGCCTACTTAAGCCATCCAGTCCAGAGGATCTCTGCCTTCGCCTTGGTCAACATCACAGAAACAATCTCCTGCGGTCCTGTTCAAGACTTGCTTTGCTGACATCCCTTCTGGCTCCAGATCCTGCTTGCTGTTCCACTACATTGATCCCTGACTTCTGGTTTGGCTGACTATCCATTCCGATTACTGAAATTTGGCTATGTTTTGACTATGTTTGTTCTTTTTACTTTTATTATTAAACAAGTGTGATTTAAAGTGGGGTTCCACCCAAAAAGCAAAAATACCTGGAAAAATTCTAAAAAAAACCCAAAAAAACATTTGGATATTTTTTTTTTTCACTTACCTCTAAATGCCTGTTGCTAGGTGGTCCCTCGTAGTCTGCCTGTTCCTTTGCCTGGGCTGGTGACATCACTTCCCCCTCGGCACAGGAAGGGCTCCGCTCTGCTCCCTCCCTCCTGTCGATCATCTGGGACCCATTACAGGTCCCAGGTGATTGAGCGGCCAATCACGGCGCTCGGCGCCGCTCGCGCATGCGCAGTGGGTGCCAGGCTGTGAAGCCACAGCCCGGCGCCCACAGTTGAAATGCCGACGCCGACAAGCGGAGGGGGGGACGAGCGGGGGTTCGATCCCCCGCATCGCTGGACCCAGGGACAGGTAAGTGTCCAATTAAAAGTCAGCAGCTGCAGTATTTGTAGCTGCTGACTTTTAATTTTTTTTTTTTTGACGGCCCCCCTGGGTGGAACTCCTCTTTAACTGTACTGTCTCGGCCTGATTTCTTGGTTTCTGACACTCACCCACTGGCACATCTAGCTGGGCCATTCCAGTTAAGGTAGCCTGTAGGCAGGACAACCTCCCCTCCTATGCTAATTGGTGAGATGTTCTTCTGCCAGGGTTTTATGCAGATGTAAATTGTATGGTTTCCTGTGCACACTAACCTGTTTTTTTTTTCCGTGTGTATATCAAAAGCATGTAACAGGTCATAGACTCTTTACCTCCTTTGGTGGACCAAAGGTTCTTTGGTGGGGGAGTGTGTAGCGGGGGCTACTCATGGTCTCGCACCTCCCGCCATTCCCGCCAGCCACTGAGGGAGAGCACGCCTGTCAGTCCCTGTCAGTCCCTTCTCCTCTTCCTGTGTCCCTATTGGCAGGGAGAGGGAGCCAATCAAGCAGCAGCAGAGGACCATGGGACTTAAAGTCTCATCACAATACAGCCCCATTGATTTCTACAGGGGGTGGAACTACCAAGCCCAGCCTGCTTTGCAAGAAGGGGGGCTAGCTAAAGACTTAAGCTTGTTGGTCTGAGGAGACATCACCATGAGGCAGGGAGGTTAATGGAGGTATGAGGAGAGACTACAGGCACCCGCTAAAGAACCACCCAAATATGGTTCCAGAGACCATCCAGAGATGGTTGAAGATGGATGTACCTTCTGTACCACCTAATATCTCTATTTTTATGTGGAATATCTCTGAATTTATGTGAGATCTAAAGTTAAAACCACTTGATCTTACCGGATCTAACGAATATCTATTAGCCTGAATGATATTTGGCCAGAAAATTTGATAAGGGGGGGCCAACCCATCCTTATGTACCACCTAATATCTCTATTTTTATGTGGAATATCTCTGAAATTATGTGAGATCTAACGTTAAAACCACTTGATCTTACAGGATCTTACAAATATCTATTAGCCTGAATGATTTTTGGTCAGAAAATTGCATGTGGGGGGCCAACCCATCCTTATGTACCACCTAATATCTCTATTTTTATGTGGAATATCTCTGAAATTATGTGAGATCTAACGTTAAAACCACTTGATCTTACCGAATCTAACGAATATCTATTAGCCTGAATGATTTTTGGTCAGAAAATTGCATGTGGGGGGGCTAACCCGTCTATGTACCACCTAATATCTCTATTTTTATGTGGAATATCTCTGAAATTATGTGAGATCTAACGTTAAAACCACTTGATCTTACCGAATATCTATTAGCCTGAATGATTTTTGGCCAGAAAATTTGATAAGGGGGGGCCAGCCCCCCCTTATTAATCACTTAATAAGTCTCTAATTATGTGAGATCTAACGTTAAAACCACTTGATCTTACCGGATCTAACAAATAGCTTCCAAAATAGCTAACTGTTTGGTCAATTTTTTGATAAGGGGGGGCTGAAGACGGGTTAGCTCCCCCAGCAAATAACTGTTAATATTGCTTCTTCTGTGTGAGATCTAACGCAAACAACAGTAGATCTAACCTGATCTAACAAAGATCTAACAAACTGCATAAGATATTTTCAAAAATTTTGATATGGGGGGGCTAACCCGGCAGAGGTCTCCATAGTGCTACCCAGCCAGGTACATAGGTGCCAACATTTGCCAAAAAAATTTAGGGACACTTTTTTTGTTTCTGTATGTCCAGAAAGTCAGAGTAGGTGGAGCAGAATGCTAAGTGTGTCTTTAAATCAATGAAATGTGGCAGATTAAAAATGGGCATGTTTAAAAGTATGCTAAATGTTGGGTGTGGCTTAAAGGGGGTGTGGTTAAATAGAGTCTGAGATGACTTATATCGTGGAGAATGTGGGTCAGAGACTGCATGCGTAGTACAGAAGATGGTCAGAGACTGCAGGCGTAATACAAGACTGGGTCAGAGACTGCATGCGTAGTACAGGAGATGGTCAGAGACTGCTGATGTACTACAAGACTGGGTCAGAGACTGCTGGCGTACTACAGGCGAGCTAAAAGACTGGGTCAGAGACTGCAGGCGTACTACAAGACTGGGTCAGAGACTGCAGGTGTACTACAAGACTGAGTCAGAGACTGCAGGTGTGCTACAAGACTGGGTCAGAGACTGCAAGCGTACTACAAGACTGGGTCAGAGACTGCAGGTGTACTACAAAACTGGGTCAGAGACTGCAGGCGTACTAAAAGACTGGGTCAGAGACTGCATGCGTAGTACAGGAGATGGTCAGAGACATTGGTCTGGCGTACTACAAGACTGGGTCAGAGACTGCTGGCGTACTACAGGTGAGCTAAAAGACTGGGTCAGAGACTGCAGGCGTACTACAAGACTGGGTCAAAGACTGCAGGCGTACTACACGACTGGGTCAGAGACTGCAGGCGTACTACAAGACTGGGTCAGAGACTGCAGGCATACTACACGACTGGGTCAGAGACTGCAGGCGTACTACAAGACTGGTTCAGAGACTACAGGCGTACTACAAGACTGGGTCAGAGACTGCAGGTGTATTACAAGACTAGGTCAGAGACTGCAGGCGTACTACACGACTGGGTCAGAGACTGCAGGCGTACTACAAGACTGGGTCAGAGACTGCAGGCGTACTACAAGACTGGGTCAGAGACTGCAGACGTACTACAAGACTAGGTCAGAGACTGCAGACGTACTACAAGACTGGGTCAGAGACTGCAGGCGTACTACAAGACTGGGTCAGAGACTGCAGGCGTACTACAAGACTGGGTCAGAGACTGCAGGCGTACTACAAGACTGGATCAGAGACTTTGGGATTGTTGGCAACTATGCAGGTATGCTTCCTGCATTTACTCTCCTGAGCCCATCAGGATTTAGACATCCAGATCATCACTCTCCTTTAGTCGTTCCAGAGACAGGATTGCTGCAGTTGCTCTTACTAAACTCTGTACACCTCTCCTGGGACTTCTGCTCAGAGCAGGGCCATGGCTGTGCAGACTACATCTACATAGGTATGAAGCAGGACTTTTTTTCTGCCGAAACGCAGCTGAACGCCGTTCCGGCACCCAGAGGCGGCTCTAGGCTTTGTGAGGCCTTAGGCAAAACTTAGACATGAGGCCCCACTCACGCCCATAATGGGATCAGCACCACTTCCAGGGCACCCTCCTCACCCATCAGACATATGCAGCCAATGCCAGAGGGGGGGGGAGAGGGTTAGGTGAGAAAGAGAGAGCGGTGATAGAGAGATCCCTAGCCCTGTCTCTGTATGCAGCCCCTCCTGTGCCCCATGTGCCAGTCTGCAGTCCCTGTCTGTGGGAAGGTTTGTGTGATGCTTGGTACAGTACCTTCCATGCCAGCAGGATGTTCATGACGGCCAGCAGCAGACAGGGTCTATTCTTGTTCCGGGTGGGGACAGTGTTCTCCTCCTTCCAGAGGATCTGTTTGCTGTGAGATTGAGTGGTCCCTGGCCGCCAGCACCTTCTTCCCGTCTTTGTTTTCTGGGTCCCAGTCAGCCTGTCCTCCAGTCCTTGGAGGTCTTCAGAGCTCTTCTCACTCCAGGGCTATCGGTCCTTGCTGTCGACGCTGCTCACCTTCCCCATCAGGCCCGGACTGGGACAAAAAAAAGGGGCCCAGGCATTTTAGACTGAGCAGTCCATGAGACTGGTCCCCTCCCCGCTCTCCATCCTGACAGATCCCCTGCAGCAGCCAGTGGGAGAAAGGAGACTGGAACCTTGCAGAGCTGCGGGGGGTGAGGGGGGCAGAGAAAGAGCACAGGGGTGGCGGATAGCATGGGAGTGAGGCGGAGAGCACGGGGGGGTAGAGAGCAGCCAGGCTGAGAGCACTGGGGGGGGGGTGAAGAGCACAGGGGGGCAGAGAGTAGGGGGGAGCGGGAGAGCACTGGGGGAGCGAGAGAGCACTAGTGTGGGGGGGGGGGGGCAGAGAGCACTGGGGGAGCAAAAAGAATGGGGGTGGAGAGCACTGGGAGGAGCCAGGGAGCACATGGGGGGCAGAGAGCACTGGGGGGAGCTGAAGAGCACTATGTGGGGGAGCTGGAAAGCATAGTGGGGTGGAGAGCATGGAGGGGCGGAGAGCAGTGGGGGCGGGACTGGAGAGCGCGGTGGGGTGGAGAGCATAGTGGGGAGCTAGAGAGCACATGGGGGTTGGCAGAGAGCATTGTGTGGGAACTGGAGAGCACGGTGGGGTGGAGAGCACTGGGGGGAGCCAGGGAACACATAGGGGGGCAGAAAGCACTGGGAGAGCTGAAAAGCAAGGTGAGGTGGAGAGCATGGGGGGCGGACAGCAGATGGGGGTTGAGAGCATGGTGGGATGGAGAGCACTGGGGGGCAGAGAGCAGATGGGGGACCGAGAGCATGGTGGGGAGCACTGGGGAGGGAGCTGGAGAGCACTGGGGGCCGGAGGAGATCATAGGAGGTGGAGCAAGGGAGCACATGGGGAACTGAGAGCATAGTGGGGTGGAAGAGATCATGGGGGCGGAGCCAGGGAGCACATGAGAGGACCGAGAGCATGGTGGAGTAGAGAGCACAGGGGGGCAAAGCAGCCAGGGAGCACATGGGGGAACTGGAGAGTACGGTGGGGTGGAGAGCACTAGGGAGGGGAGCCAGGGAGCACATGGGGGGGGGGCAGAGAGCACTGGGGAAGCTGAAGAAGAGCACTGTGTGGGGAGCTGGAAAGCATGGTGAGGTGGAGAGCATGGGAGGTGGAGATCACATGGGGGGGGCTAAGAGCATGGTGGGGTGGAGAGCACTGGGGGACCGAGAGCATGGGTGGGGTGGAGAGCACAGGGGGCCAGAGAAGATCATGGGTGGCAGAACAAGGGAGCACATGGGGGGATCGAGAGCATGGTGGGGTGGAGAGCACAGGGGGGTGAAGGAGATCATAGGGGCGGAGCCAGGGAGCAAATGGGGGGCCGAGAGCATGGTGGGGTGGAGAGCACTAGGGAGGGGAGCCAGGGAGCACATGGGGGGCAGAGAGCACTGGGGGAGCTGAAGAGCATTGTGTGGGGAGCTGGAAAGCAAGGTGAGGTGGAGAGCATGGGGGCGGAGATCAGATGGGGGAGCTAAGAGCATGGTGGGGTGGAGGAGAGCAGATGGGGGACCGAGAGCGTGGGGTGGAGAGCACAGGGGGGCCAGAGAAGATCATGGGGGGTGGAACAAGGGAGCACATGGGGGAACCGAGAGCATGGGGTGGGGTGGAGTGCAGAGCACAGGGGTGGGGCCGGAGGAGATCATGGGGGCGGAGTCAGGGGGGCAGCAAAAAAGCTGGATAGGAGGAGCGGCGGAGCCGCTGCATATAGAAGAATTGATCTTTCCATATTGCTCCTGCAGCCGGCGAATGGTAGTTTCTCCTCCTTCAAACATTTAGCGGCTGCAGGAGGAATATGGAAAGATCAATTCTTCTATATGCAGTGGCCCTGCTGCTCCTGCTATCCGGGAGCATAGGAGGGCTGCATGGCCAGGCACTCACTTTCTCTCCGGACGGCCAGGCAGCATCAGAAGATCGGATCCATTGAAGCTCCTTCCCCTTCACAGTCATGGGGCTGCGCTGCTGGGTAGTTTCTGTCCCTGACTGCTGAACTGAATTGGCGGTCGGGTCAGGGGTGAGCGGCGCGGACTGAAGGAGCAGCCCAGCTACCTCAGCAGCTGTTGGCCCTATGGCTACCCGTGTCCCCCATGCCTTGCTAAGATCGCACCTGGAGTCGGGTGCTGGCACCTAGAGGTCTTTGCTGTCCTGCTCCCCACACCTGCTTTCACCAGACCGGGATGCTCCATGATTTGCCCAGGGGGCCTTCAGGCAGTGCCCGATTGGTCAGTCCATCCCGATGGCGGGTGGGGGGGAGGCGGAGCCGCCGGAGCCGACATTAGTAATGATCACAGGCAAATTAGGCGGCCGCGAGGCCCCTGTGAGTGCGAGGCCTTAGGCGGCCGCCTAGTTTCCCTAATTAGAGAGCCGCCTCTGCTGGCACCTATGGCAGCCCTATTCACCTGGACAGTACGGGTTTTGAATGGGGTTTCCCGTGCAGGTGTCTCCTTCCCCTGCCTGCGCTGTTCAGTGATCTGCCTGAGTCCTGTGTGTTTTGTGAGTTGTGAGAACCACACCATGTGCTGTGAGGGGGGGGGGGGAAGCCCACCAGTGCCTGCTCAGTGCAGAGTCTGCAGACACACAGCACCGGGCTCTTCCCCTCTGCAAGCCCAGTATGTGACCTGTCCGGAGTGCGGGCGACACAGACAGAGCCTGCCTGGCGGGTGAGTGCAGAGCTGAGGGCCCTTCCTTTCCTCCTCATTGCTTTACTTTCCTGAAAATCACAGTCCACAAGCTTTCCAGCACAGGACTTGTCATGCTGGTCTTTCCAGGGACATGGCTGCTGCTTGAAGATCACAGTCTAGTTACCCCTGCAGTCCCATCCTGGCATATTTACTATATTGTCCTGTGCTCACTCAGTAGCCTTTATCTGATATTTTCTTCTCTATTTCTGGGGTGCCTGTGGATTGCTTTGGATTTTTTAGGCTTTTTTTGTAATTAAAAGGTGCTTGAAAGGGCTGTAAAATGCCGCTTTGTGAACAGTTTGGATGGGGTTGGGTTTAGTACAGCTGATTCAGGTTTTTGGATGGAGGTACACTGCTCTACTGACACCACCCACTGTCCAACTGATGCCGTCCACTGCTCTCCTGACACCATCCACTGCCCTCCTGACACCGTCCACTGCCCTCCTGACACCGTCCACTGCCCTCCTGACACCGTCCACTGCCCTCCTGACACCGTCCACTGCCCTGCTGGCACTGTGCACTGCCCTCCTGGCACCGTCCACTGCCCTCCTGACACCATCCACTGCCCTCCTGAGAAAGCCCACTGCCCTACTGACAACGTCCACTGCCTCCTGAGACAGCCCACTGCCCTACTGACAACGTCCACTGCCCTAATGACAACATTCAATGCCCTACTGACAATGTCCACTGCCCTCCTGACACCATCCACTGCCCTCCTGAGACAGCCCACTGCCCTACTGACAATGTCCACTGCCCTAATGACAACATTCAATGCCCTACTGACAATGTCCACTGCCCTCCTGACACCATCCACTGCCCTCCTGAGACAGCCCACTGCCCTCCTGAAACAGCCCACTGCCCTCCTGAAACAGCCCACTGCCCTACTGACAATGTCCACTGCCCTAATGACAACATTCAATGCCCTCCTGACACTGTCCACTGCCCTACTGAGACCGTCAACTGCCCTCCTGACACCGTCAACTGCCCTCCTGACACAATTTGTCCAGAGAGGAGAACTGGGAAGGGGGAGCTTTGTACAGAGTAAGAGCTACAGAGGGCAGAAGGCAGGTTGTGCAAAGTGAGAGATGTTGAGGGGAGGGCAGGTTGTGCAAAATGAGAGCTGTGGAGGGTGGGGTAGGTTGTGCAGAGGTGAGAGCTGTAGGGGAAGCTGGGGGTGTAGAAGTGAAACATGGGGGTGGCAAAGGTGAGAGCTGTGGATTGGGCTGAACTTTAGATGGGGGTGCAGAAGGGGGGCAGGGATAATATGGATGGGGGTGCAGAGATAATAAGGATGGGGGTGCAGAAGGGAAGCAGAGATAATATGGATGGGGGTGCAGAGGCGAGTTGTGAACTGGGGGTGTAAGCTGTAGTTAGAGGGGTCCAGAGGTGAGATATTTATGGGGGGGGGGGCAAAGGTGAGTTGTGGATAGAGGTGCAGAGTGGAGCTGCGGACAGAGAAAGAAGAGGTGAGCTGTGGATGAGGGTTGCAGAGGTTAGGTGTGGATGGGGGATGCAGAGGTAAGCAAAGAGATAAGCAGAAGTGAGGATTTGATGGTTGGTTTTGAGTGGATACTTGAGGGGGAAGACCAGGGAAATTTGCTGGGGGACAGTAAAGCATACAGAGTTAGTGACCAAGAGTACGTAATGTATGGCACAGCGTGCAGGGTCCAGTGGTGAAAATTTTGTAACCCCCTTGTACATTACATACTCAGAACTGCTATCATCTGTATGCTGTGCTGTATGTTACATATCGAATGCCTCTGGATGGTACTCCTTATTAATGCTGTACTCTGCACAATGGGTTTTGCATTACATACCCCTAAGCCCTGCACTCTGTATGCTGGATTGCATATTACATACACATTACCACTGCTCTGTCTGCTGGGCTCTATGTTACATATTCCTGACCCCTGCACTCTGTACACAGGGCTATATGCTCCATATTTCTGAGAACAAGGGACGCTTTGCATTAAATGTAAGTACTATCTTGTTTGCAGATTTTTTTTTTTGCGCCTTGTGTGTTATGGAGTCCAGAGACTTGTACTTTGTGTGTTACACATTCCTGAACCATGTGTGATATGCAGTTCTAAGCCTTCACTTATTACAATTATTTGGCGCCACTGTACTTCTCTCCTTTAAGGAAGGTGTGTCTGGGGGTGGGGTTTGGGCGTGGTTGTGGTGGGGTTTGGGCGTGGTTGCGGGCGGGGATTTGGGTGGGGAGAGTGTTCCTGCACCTTTTTTCTAAGAAAAAAACCCTGCGGGATCGCCGGGATGAGTAACTTGGATCCCATATAGCCCATCTGCCCTGAGTCTCCTCCCCACCTGACTTATATATGGGCCCTGACTCACCCATGACATCAAGACTGGAAGGACTTCTCTAAGGGCTTGTTCACACCATACGTGCATGAAAACTAATGGGAGCTGAAGGGAAAACCGCATGGATTTCATATGCAGAAACATCAGTTTTACATCAGTTTTCATGCGTGTCAGTTATGTGCCTATTCACACCAATGTTGATGTCATGTCAGTTTTTTTTCTGCAAAAAAAAAACAGATTCCTGCTCACAAAAAATCTGCACGTTGTGGTTAAACAGGAAACTTAAAGAACCATTGTTTCTGTTGTGCCCTTGCAGAACACATTCAGAAAAACTTACGTTTCTGCACCATGTTGTGAATGAGGCCTACAACGGGAGCTACTACCTGCTTGTAACTTTTCCTTTCACCATACTATTTTAGGACAGAGACACCTAGTGGCAAACTAGCTAACTGCACCTGATTACAAACGGGCCATGCTCGGGTACAGCACAGCCTATTGAATAATATAGACATAGCTTCCAACTGTTCCTGATTTGGAGGGACTGTCCCTGATTTGGATTTGGAACAAAGTCCCTCTGTCCCTCTTTCCTCCTCATTTGTCCCTCATTTTGGTTTAATCTATATAGTTGCATATAAAATGCACTATTTATCTTTAAAAAAGTGTTTCCCAGAGCCAAGCCTTTCATCCAATTTCTAAATTGCTGCATTTGTGAATTTTAAAAGCCAATATAAAGGAATAGTAGTGGTTAAAAAAAAAGCACTTCTGGGTTTAACTAATCTTTTTTGTATAATTCCCCTTTAAGGGGACGTGGCAGGGGGGTGCGTTCTATGCCCACATACTTTTGCTAATAGCAGTCCCTCGTTCCCATCTCAAAATGTTGGGAGGTATGATATAGAGGTAAAACAGAGGTAACTCAGCCAGCTCGGGACAAGATCAGTGGTGACCAGGGTGGGAGCGATCTGAGGCTGTCTAAGGTGATCTATAGGGTTGAGATGCATCCCTCTATGGTGGACAGACTACCATTATCAGTTCTCAGGTCTAGCTCAGGACCCTCCCTAGGGACCCGCTTGGACCCAGGATATAGCAAGTGTGGGTGGTGCGAAGGGGGCCAGACCCCCAGCTTGGCCTAGGCCGGCCCCACGTCCTCCCACAACCTGCGGTACCACCATCCTCTGGACACGGCAGCGTCTCTGCCCATAGCCATCAGGCAGCGGGTGTTACACCTCCAGATTGGGTTACCAATCTCCCCAACATGGTCGCTGGTGCCTTTCCATGCTTCACCAGCGAGCCTTCCAGATGTTGTTAACCCATCCATGCCAATATACTTCCTGTGGTATTGTTGGCTTTATTCATTGGCTTTTTAGTGTAGTGTAGTGGTCAGTGTAATGTAGTGGACAGTGTAGTGTAGTGTAGTGTATAGTGCAGTGTAGTGGACAGTGTAGTGTGGTGGATAGTGTGGTGGACAGTGTAGAGTAGTGGTCAGTGTAGTGGACAGTGTAGAGTAGTGGTCAGTGGAGTGGTCAGTGTAGTGTGGTGGACAGGGTAGTGGTCAATAGAGTGGTCAGTGTAGTGTAGTGGACAGTGTAATGGTTAGTGCAGTGGTCAGGTAGGTCAATGTAGTGGTCAGTATAGGAATCAGGTTAGTCAGTGTAGTGGTAAGCATAGGAATCAGGTAGGTCAGTGCAGTGGTCAGTATAGGAATCATGTAGGTCAGTGTAGAGGTTAGTGTAGTGGTCAGTGTAGGAATTGGGTAGGTTAGTGTAGAGGTCAGTGTATCAATCAGGTAGGTCAGTGTAAGGGTCAGTGTAGTGGACAGGTAGGTCAGTGTAGTGGTCAGTATAGAATCAGGTAGGCCAGTTTAGTGGTCAGGGTAGTGGACAGGTAGGTCAGTGTAGTGGCCAGTATAGGAATCAGGTAGGTTAGTGTAGTGGTCAGGTAGGTCAGTGTAGGAATCAGGTAGGTTGGTGTAGTGATCAGTGTAGGAATCAGGTTGGGCAGTACTATTGAAGGAAGGGAAGGGACTCAGGGAGTGCTAAAAGTCGGCAGGTTAGGGGGCACAAATTAATTGCCTTGCCCCGGGCGCTGGCAACCCACGCTACGCCACTGGTTACAACCTCTTCTCAATACTTTCTTACACTCCAAATATTGTACATAAAGTGGTTCCAAAACCTAAACATTTGTTTTACCTTAATTCATTCCTTGGCTTCCTGAAATATATAGGGGTGGCTTTTGGATTCCCCCTAAATTATAAATATGTACTATCTTGTCTGTTCCTATAGTTAGTGTAGCACCCTGGGGTTTAGTCAGGGAGCTCCTCACCAAATTCCTTGTCAGGAGTAGCTACTGCAGTTAATTGATAGAGATCTATTGATTTCTCCCTAAGTTTGGCCTTGTTGCACTTTTCTCTTCTACCACTAGGTGGCCGGGAACTTGGTGGTACTAGATATGAGAAGGGCAATTCAAGGTCAGGTTATGGGTATATGGGGTATCTCAGCCAATGGGCAGGGGTTTTCTTGAATCCCTTGGCCTGCTGGGAGAACCTATATATTCGGGTGAGGTCGGGTGATCTGTGGTCTGTACCACCTGGACGGCTGTCTGGGTGGATGTGTGTTGTACGCCCTGGGCTGCTAGGCTGGAGATTGGGCCTATCCCGGGGCATCTGGATGCCAGGCTGTGTGAGGGCCTATCCAGAAGTAAGAGGGCAGCGCAGGGTTGGGACTGCGGCTTGCCGTCCAACCAAAGGTGGGTTCTGCCGGCCGCAGAACTTGTCAGTGGTCGGAGGTAGAAAGGAATCTGTTGCCACTTAGGGACCAACCACCTTTACCAGGCACCACAGTGAGTAACTGAAGCAAGTACCGGAGTAGTATTCTCACCGAACGGATACGGTGGAGAATCGGGAAACGTCAGGCAGTGATCAAGTCAGGGACCCAACCAGCGGAGGTGGCGCTTGCAGAGCAGCCTTGTGTGTCGAGCCAGGGGCTGAGCTGGTTAGCAGGGGCGAAGCTTGAAAAGTATCTTGAGTGCCAAGCTAGGGACCCAGCAGGGAAGCGTGGGTGACCCTTGAGGGAGATACCACCGCAAAAGCCTTGAGGAGCTCATGGGATTTAGAGTCAGTGAATCAGAGAGTCTAGTGAGAGACAAGGAGCTCAAAGGGGCTCAAGAACTACAAGTAGAAGTTGTAGTGAAGCTGAGTGAACTGTTGAACTTTGTGTTAGGAACTGTTAAGTATTGTTGCCATAGGAGACAGCAATCCTGCACGTGCAGAAGGAATCACTGCGTTTAGCTCAGGATCAGTGAGCAGGGAGAGGGGGAGGGAGGGGGGGGGGGGGGAGAGGGGGAGGTGCAGTGAGGAGAAGTAGAAAATCCATGTTCAGAACTCAATGCATCTGCGAAGCAGATGCGTTCCCATAGAAGATAAGGGGCTCGTAATTCGCACCGCAATGCCCAGAAAACGCACACGTTTTTTGTGCAATGCGCAGTGCGAATGCAACGCACATATGTGAACCAGATGCATTCATATGAATGTATTTTAAAATGTCCTGCGAATTAGATGCGGTGTAAGCCGCATCTAATTCGCATAGGTGTGAACCCGGGCTTAATCTATACATCACCAGGTGGTTTGAAGCAAAGCTCTCCTATTCCCATACCCCAACTGCAGAGTCCTTTTTCCAGATGGGGAAATCTGATATGCACTCTTCTGTTATACATACCCTGCTGCTAATCCTGCTCGACTGGCATCCAAAGACTACCCCCAGTAGTCTTCGCATGACTTAGGTCAGGGGTGTCCAAACTTTTTTCAAAGAGGGCCAGATTTGATGAACTGAACATGCGCGAGGGCCGACCATTTTGCCTGACATTCTTTGAACCATTAAAATTCGGTCTAAGTGTGATCATTCGAGCACTAATACACTGCCCAACAAGGATTCTCTTGCCTTTGTCGCGCTCGTTCCCGACACACAGACGAATGCTCTGCTCTTTAGGAGGTACTGTTAATTCTTAATGGTACCCCACACATTGGAAAACGTGGGGTGCTTTTGGTGCAGTGCAATTTAAAAAAAAAAAGTTCGGGGACTTCTTTCCTTGCATTTTTGTGGGTAGGGAAGCCCATTGAAATGAATGGGCTGCCCTACATGCAGCACACAGCCACACAGATGTGAACCAAGGGCTTGTTCACATGTCAGCTTGGAGGGGCAGTAAAACCACATAGTTAAGCTATTTTTACCACCCCCAACTTCTCCCCTTTAGCTGCAGAGGGAGCAGCTGGGGGTGTACACATGTTGTGGCTGCAGCTGGAGGTATACCCAGGCTGAATAGGGCTGCACTGCAACTACCCCACAACTGTGTGCATTGCACGTTTGCGGTAGAGTAATGCTGCATTTACAGGCTTAAAACAGGTGGTGAGGAGGCAACATAATGCCTCTTTACCGCCTGTCAAATGCCTCTGAAAATCGATCTGTGCATGGATTGCTTTTCAGAGGAGCAGCAGTCCTGGCTGCTATCACAAACAAGCCCTACAAAAGCAGTTCTGATAGTACAGGAATGGGGGGGGGCTGGATTAAAAGTAACATACACACAGACACATGCACACACATGCAGACACATACACACATGCACACACACATACAGACAAATGCACACACACACATACAGACACATGCATACACATACATACAGACACATGCACACACACACGCACACACATACAGACACATGCACACACACACACAGACACATGTACACACACACACACACACATACACATGCACGCACACACGCACACACACATATACAGACACATGCACACACCCACACACATACAGATAGACACACATACACAGACACATGCATAAATCCCTTTTAAAACGAATCTAACTTCTAGCACAGCACTGTACCTTTCCAGCGTCCTCATTCAGCCGGGTACTGCACTGTAGGGGGAAGCAGAGAGCACAGCACACTCCCCTGCACTTTACTTTCACTTTTGAGGCTGACGGAGCTTCTCACAGTGCCGATGTACAGTTCGGCAGGGGATCAGGCTCATCTGACAGGTTGAGAAAGGCTGGTTTAGATAACCAGGTGGGCCGTTCAAAACCGGACCTCGGGCCGGACTTTGGACATGCCTGGCTTAGGTATAACCAGGTCTCAACAGTCCAGAAATATCTGATTTTAAAAACATGTTGAGCCTTCCAACACTCCCGGTGCTGCCAATCAAAGCCAGTGATGAGGGAGCAGGGCCCAGTCCTGCTGTCTGTGTCAATGGACGCAGCAGCGGGGCTTGGGAGCAAGCATGCACGAGTGCCCCCAGGGGAAGTGACTTTTCATGGGTGGGGGGGAGTCACTGGACAAAGAGGAGGGGCCAGGAGCGTCAACAGGGGACCCGAGAAGAGGGGGTTCATGGCTGCTCTGTGCAATTCCATTGCACAGAGCAGGTAAGTATAGACATGCTTGTTATTTTTTTTATTATTATTATTATTTTACCCCTATGCTGTGTACACACGGGCAGACTTTTCAACCAGACTGGTCCGACAAAACTAATCCATCGGACAATCCGACCGTGTGTGGGCTTCATCGGCCTGCAGCGGACTTTTTCAGTCGAAAATCAGACAGACTTTAGATTTAAAACATGTTTCAAATCTTTCCGACGGATTTTAGTCCGGTCGAAATATCTGTTCGTCTGTATGTTAGTCCGACGGACGAAAACCGACGCTAGGGCAGCTATTGGCTACTGGCTATGAACGTCCTTATTTTAGTCCGGTCGTACGTCATCACGTACAAATCCGTCGGACTTTGGTGTGATCGTGTGTAGGCAAGTCCGTTAGTTCGAAAGTCCGTCGGAAGTCCGTCAAAAGTCCGTCGAAAGTCCGTCGGAAAGATCGTCGGACCTTTGATGCCGAAAAGTCCGCCCGTGTGTACATGGCATTACAGTCTCTTTAATACTTCCTGTACACTGACTGCTTTGCACACCCTTAAAATCATCAGATACCCATTAAGCACCTAGTGAAGATTCATTTAATTTGAAGATGGAGCAAAAATGTGGAAGGTGGACAAGGCAGACACGAAAGGCAGAGAAGGATGGTTATCTGATGACTGCATGCATATTGAGTTTTGTATTGTGTTGTGAAAGGTGTTGTCACCTTGTTGCATGTGCTCCTGGTAGAGACAAGTGGCAGTACCTACACACATTGCCCAGGCAGGGTCCACCACTGTCACTATTAAAAAGCCGGTCCACCAAAATACTCTCCACTAGGATCCAATCCCACCTCCCTTCCTTGATCCACTTAGACCAGGTTGGCTTTGTCCCAACTAGGGAGGCTAGGGACAATACCACTAAGGTTTTGAACCTCCTACATGTAGTCAATAAGGATAAAATTCCCTGTATTCTCTTAAGCACGGACGCGGAGAAGGCCTTCGACGGGGTGAATTGGCAGTTCATGATAGCCATTCTGAAACACATAGGCCTTGGCAGTAACATGTTGGGCTGGATTAAGTCATTGTACGGGGCTCCCTCGGCACGTGTACGGGCCAATGGGATACTGTCAGATTCCTTTGATATCAAAAATGGAACACGCCAGGGATGTCCCCTGTCCCCACTCCTCTTCGCCCTGTCGTTGGAACCTTTTCTGCGTACCGTGAGAGCCAACTCGGACATCACTGGGGTGGATATGGGAGACTCACAACAGAAGATTGCCGCGTACGCGGATGATATGTTGTTTTCTCTCACCAACCCACTGGTCTCTCTTCCAAATCTATTAAAAGAATTCAGAACGTATGGTGATCTTTCAAACCTGAAAGTTAATTTCACTAAGTCCGAAGCTATGAGCATAGGAATTCCCACACGACATCTCACAGGCCTCCAGTCCAATTTCAAATTTAGATGGACAACCTCTGCCTTGAAATATCTCGGTACATAAATCCCCACTAAACTTTCACAACTCTTCTCTCTGAATTTCCCCCCTTTGCTGTCTAAAGTTAGAGCTCTTCTTACCAAATGGCAAACGGGCCTACATTCGTGGTTTGGGAGATGCAATATTCTTAAGATGTGCATCCTGCCTAAATTCCTCTATCTTCTCCAAGCACTCCCGATCCAGATCCCCTCTGGCTATTTTGACCAAGTCAGAGCGGTATTCTTTGACTTCATCTGGGCCAATACAAGACCTCGACTGAATAGACGACAGATTATGTTACCCAAGCAATATGGAGGGCTGGCAGTTCCAGACCTTCGTAAGTATCACCAAGCAATTCACTTAACAAGACTAATTGACTGGAACCGACGCCAATCCACGAAATTATGGACTAATCTAGAACAGAATCAATGCGAGATACCCCTAACCAGAGCGCCTTGGTGTCATAATTCACTACCAAGAGACGTGAGGAATCACCCGCTGATAGGTACTACCACACGAATATGCTTGACTCTCTTTGCGCGAGCAGACCTGGTATCAGTGAGGTCCCCCCTCTATCCGGTATTGGGAAACCCAGAGTTTGCCCCTGGATACACGGACCCTGTCTTCCGTGCAATGAGAGCAGCGGGTCGTTTTCAAGCTTCCATTTAGATTTTTGGAGAGCGCAACAGCTTAGTCATTTTCTTACATCATTCCCTCTCCCAAATAGCTTTGACCAGAATCTAACCACTCTAGAGACCTACTGTTCAGAAGAGGGTACTATGTCCCACACGTTAGCGGCCTTATATCAGTTACTAGTTACGCCTCTAGATGGTCATCGAATTAGTTGCCTGGCAAAATGGGAAAGGGATCTCCACTGCACCTTTTCGACACGACAAAAACAAAACATTCTCCACTTCACTTTTAAATCTTCAATCTGCTCGAAAACACAAGAAACTAACTATAAAATAATTACCAGGTGGTACAATACCCCAGCAAAGCTACAAAAGATGTTTCCAGGTGTCACCGATCAGTGCTGGAGATGTCAGAGAGACTGTGGAACGATTCTCCATATCTTCTGGTCTTGCCCTCTGTTGGAGGGGTTTTGGAAGACCGTCCAGCAGACGCTGCAGAAATTCACTGAATACCCAGTCCAGGCAGACCCAGCCCTATTTCTGTTGCACGCATCTGACAAATCTCAGAAAGCATACAAACGATCATTAATACCCCACCTACTTGACGCAGCGAAGGCCTGCATTCCCTTGTACTGGAAATCCACACAAGCCCCCCCCATTAGTTTATGGGTTAGGAAAGTTGAAGAAATCAAAACAATGGAGGATCTAATCCTCTCGGCCCGTCACCAAAATGAACGTTTCACCAAGAAATGGTCCATTTGGAATGTCTTCTTCTTTTCAGATGAAGGTCAGACACTCCTGGGGAGAGACACGACTGATTAACATAGCTCCACCCACTATACAGATAGATGTATGTGCCTTTAGATACTGACTGACGTTACCACCTTGTTCTTTGATACGCGGAGGGGGGCGCGCGCGCTGCCTCGGTGTGCTGAGGTTGTCCCAATCCCCTCTTCCCCATGCCCTTCATCCCCTCTTCCTCCTCTGTCCCCCCTCTCCCCGCTTTCCTTTCTCTCATTTCTCCTCCTTATTTTCCGGTTTCTGTTTTTACTTAGACCACGGTGGTTGTAGAGGGTATTGATGAGTGCCCCGTGACCTGCGTGGTCCTTCTCTTTTTCTAACCCGAAAACAGGGGCAAGACTCACGGAACCGCTCGACAGTTCTAGCGCAACCTGGAATAGGTTGCCCTTTAATCTCAACAGGGGTCTTGGAAAAAAAAATAAATAAAAAAAAATAAAAAGCCGGTCCAGAGCAATGATGTGCAGATGATGCTGGAGTGAGAGCATTTTGAAAAGAAATTCCCTAAAAGAGGGGAGGGTAGAATAGCAGCAATGAGATGGAAAAAAATAAAAAGGTAAAATTGGTATTTTTATGATATTTGTTTTATATTGCACTTGTTTCATATGTGTTGCTTTAGCAAACTAAATGTCATCCAAAAAAAGTTTACATCTACTTTAAGGTTCTTGCTTTTTTCTGCTGTCAGCAATCATGTCTCCTGATCTGAAAAAGGACCTGGAATGTTCCATCTGTCAGAACATTTTTACGGATCCTGTGACCCTGAGATGTGGACACAACTTTTGCTGTGAATGTCTTAGTCGTGACCTGGAAACACACAAGGTACTTGAAGGTGTTATCTTTGAGATGGAATATTACTTCTGTCCTGAATGTAAAGACAGGTATTCTGAGTCTGACAAGCCTAGGTTGGTAAGCAACATAACCCTACATAACATGGCAAAGATTTTACTTAGCCAGACCAAGAAGAGCCTGACTGCTCCTAGGACCATCTGTACGTATTGTGTGGACTCTCCTACACCTGCTGTCCAATCCTGTCTGCACTGTGAAGCTTCTCTGTGTGATAAACACCTTAAAGTCCACAGCAAGTCAGCCCAACACTTTTTAACTGATCACATCACTTCACTGGAGATGAGCAAATGCTCTGATCATAATAAAATACTTAAGTATTACTGTACTGACGACTCTGCCTGGATCTGTCTCTACTGCTGTCTGATTGGGGTGCACAAAGGACATAAGACAGTTACAAGAGGAAGCTGGGAAATCAATGACGCCACTCTCAAAACCTGGCTGACTTAGGCATCTAAGCTGTAAAGTGCTTGTTCTGACCCTATCAAAACTGAATAAAACTGTATTAAAATGCCACTTGTTACATTTTAATAAAGTTCTGTGAACAAAAAAACAAAACTAAACAGTACGAAAAGTTGGGATTGGTGCATAGGCGCTGTTTCCCTCTCGCTTACCAGTGGCGATGCCTTCAAGCCCATCATCAGAAAACTAATTAAGGTCCGCTAATGGTTAAAACGTAACTCCACTTTTGTTAAGAAAAACATTCCCCTCTGGGTGATCTATGTACATTGCAAGGATGCTAACAACCTTTGTTGCAGATTCCTACCTTTTGTTATTCTGAAGAAATCCCTGTTTGTTCCTCTGAGCCTCTGTGATGAGTAGGTCTAATAGGAGTGGTTTCATAATTATCTATCAGGTGTGTACATGCAGAGCTCTAATGAAGAAATCTGCTGGGCCTGTATCCCTTTAGAAGTGTTCCTACAGGGAGTAGCTCACCAAAAAGGACCATTTTGTTGCAGGGGATGCCTGAAATTTGACTTGTATCTTAGGCAGACTTCTGGGAAAATTGGTGAGCCAATCACACAAGCAGGAAATTATGTTTCTGGGGGGGGTGGTCAGTACACAGAATATGTACAGAACAACTCCAGGTAGCCATATTGCATTGCATTTACAGAAAATTACAGCCGGTGCAGATTGAAAAGAAAAGGTAATTTTTAATAACATTCAATTACAATATGACTTGTGTCGCAACTGTATACGCTATATTATTTTTTCTTTTATTTGCTATTTTATTATTCCCCACCAAAGTGGAGTTACCTTTTAAAAAAGAGTTACAATTTTATTTTAAAAAAGTTTTGTTTTTTTGTTTAGACATAGCAGTAAATCGTAAATGAAAGCTACAATAGGCCCCTTTCACACCAGTGGACAGAGTGGGTCCGTCTGTTTTTCAAGCAGACCCGATCAAACCACTGATTGTTCTCTACATGTGTCCGCTGACACCCGCAGGGCATCTGATCCAATAAAATCCGCTAAAAACAGACGTATGGCGATACGTTTGCCATCCATCCAGTGGATTGGATTGGATGACAATCAGATAGAAATGGGCATGCAGTAAAGTTCCCATTCAACCGCTCCATAGAGGAGAGCGCTCTGCATAACCTGTCATCTGCTTGCTCAGCGGGGATCAGCGGAGAGATACCTCACTGAGCAGGCGGATCCGTTAGGACAGATCCGTTTTATCTGACAGGGGACATAATAATTTTCATGTAGATCAGGACTCGAGCTGTCAAACTCAGTCCTACAGATTACACAGGAAGAATGCTGCTCCCCCCTGCTCTGCGCTCTGTATTAACACAGGGAGACCAACAACTATCAGTTTGACAGCTCAGGCTTGCACAGTGCAGGAAAATAACTTTTTGATGCAGAGGTAGGCAGGGCCGTTGCAACCACTAGGCAAACTAGGCAACTGCCTAGGGCGCACTGCTGCCTAGGGGCGCCCAGCCACTGGTTTCCCTCTGCGCCTGCATGCTCTGCAGGCTGCAGCATGTAACTAACTCTCAGGCAGCTGCTCCGTCCAACCAGTGTAATTAAAGGCGCAGTGCAGCACTGGAGCCAGCGCTAGAGGAAGCAGAGCTGATGCTTCCTGTATAGCGCCACCTGCTGTCACATGGGCAGGGCAAAGAGGGTGGAGTCAGGGGTGGAGCCAATGGGGGCGGCGAAATTAGGTTTCGCCTAGGGTGTCAAAAATCCTTGCACCAGCCCTGGAGGTAGGAGAGGCTCCTGTCCAATTGCAACCCTTACAGCATGTTACCCATGGTGTTTTCCTTTTCTGCCTCTATACCAGCCTGGCCTATAAAAAAAAAAAAAATTATCACAAGCATGAAAAAAAATGAAAGCTTGCATCGAACTACCTTCAGATTAACTGTAGTATAACGAATAAAAATGTGTTAATGCTGTATAGTTTTATGTTCAATCATCTTGAAAGATCAAATAAAAAAATCATGATTCACTGGTAATGCGCAGTTTTAAATGAATGAAAAATCTTGCTGGCACACGTCCTCTTCATCCACTACAGCAAATCAAATATCAAAATACAGAACACCAAAACCTCTAAGGGCCTGCGACAAGCTTTTATTTGCACTAAAGAGGTTTTGCATTCCCATTCAAGTCTATAGGAATGCAAAATCAGCTTGAAGCAGGTCAATTGTAGGTCTGAAGAAGGTCAAATGCACCTATGAATGAATTAAAAAGAAACTATATGGTGGACAGTGCTGGGACAAGGCCATTTGGTGCCCAGGGCGAAGATGGCAAACTGCGCCCCCCCCCCCCCCCCCCCCCCCGTTTTTCATTCAGATATCCCCGCACAAAGTCAAGGACGTCGTATGACAACCGGCGGGCGGGAAGTGGTTAAAACGCATTTTTTTTTTAACACAAAGTTGTCCATTTATACAATATTTCTAACACATAACATGTACATACCAAAAATGACACCCCAAAATAAATTCTCCTACTCCTCCTAAGTACGGCGATACCACATGTGTGAGACTTCCACAGCCTGGCCACATACAGAGGCCGAGCATGGCTGGGTATAACTGAGCATGGCTGGGTATAACTGAGCATGGCTGGGTATCACCGAGTATTGCAGACTATGGCTGGATATGGAAGGGTATGGCTGGGTATCACAGAGTATTGCAGAGTATGGCGAGGTATTGCAGAGTATGGCAGGGTATTACAGAGTATGGCAGGGTATTACAGAGTATGGTGGGGTATTGCAGAGTATGGCAGGGTATTACAGAGTATGGTGGGGTATTGCAGAGTATGGCAGGGTATTACAGAGTATGGTGGGGTATTGCAGAGTATGGCAGGGTATTACAGAGTTTGGCTGGGTATCGCCGAGTATCAGAGGGTATTGCAGGGTATTGCGGGGTATTGCAAAGTATTGTGGGGTATTGCAGGGTATTACAGGGTATTGCAGGGTATTGCAGAGTATTGCACAGTATTGTGGGGTATTGCACAGTATTGTGGGGTATTGCACAGTATTGCACAGTATTGTGGGGTATTGCAGAGTATTGCACAGTATTGGTGGGGTATTGCACAGTATTGCACAGTGTTGCAGGGTGTTGCAGAGTATTGCACAGTATTGTGGGGTATTGCACAGTATTGTGGGTATTGCACAGTGTTGCAGAGTATTGCACAGTATTGTGGGGTATTGCACAGTGTTGCAGGGTATTGCAGAGTATTGCACAGTATTGTGGGGTATTGCAGAGTATGGCGGGGTATCGCCGAGTATATCTGGGTATTGCAGAGTATTGCACAGTATTGTGGGGTATTGCAGAGTACTGCACAGTGTTGCGGGGTATTGCAGAGTATTGCGGGGTATTGCAGAGTATTGCACAGTGTTGCGGGGTATTGCAGAGTATTGCACAGTATTGTGGGGTATTGCAGAGTATTGCACAGTATTGTGGGGTATTGCAGAGTATTGCGGGGTATTGCAGAGTATTGCACAGTGTTGCGGGGTATTGCACAGTATTGCAGAGTATTGCACAGTGTTGCGGGGTATTGCAGAGTATTGCGGGGTATTGCAGAGTATTGCACAGTGTTGTGGGGTATTGCAGAGTATTGCGGGGTATTGCAGAGTATTGCACAGTATTGTGGGGTATTGGAGAGTATTGCGGGGTATTGCACAGTGTTGCGGGGTATTGCAGAGTATTGCGGGGTATTGCAGAGTATTGCACAGTGTTGCGGAGTATTGCAGAGTATTGCGGGGTATTGCAGAGTATTGCACAGTGTTGTGGGGTATTGCAGAGTATTGCGGGGTATTGCAGAGTATTGCACAGTATTGTGGGGTATTGCAGAGTATTGCACAGTATTGTGGGGTATTGCAGAATATTGCACAGTATTGTGGGGTATTGCAGAGTATTGCGGGGTATTGCAGAGTATTGCGGGGTATTGTGGGACATTGCAGAGTATTGCACAGTATTCTGGGGCATTGCAGAGTATTTTGGGGCATTGCAGAGCATTAGGGATGGCTGAGCATGGATGGATGGATGTCACTGAGCAGCGCTGTGGGCACTACACATCCAGCCCACAGCGCTGCGAGAGGGGAATTCTGGGAGGACGTCATAGTACGTCCTCCCAGAGTTAAGCAACCGCCCTGTAGCAGTCATTCGGCTATGGGCCGGTTGTTAAGTGGTTAAACAGCAGCGGTGGTCATTGGTCATTAACCTCCTCTCAGCCTCCTCCCCTCCCCCAATCCAGCCATTTATTAATCTGTTTTTTAGTGTTTACTTACACAAGTTCAGACTCAGAAGTTCTGAGTCTGAACTTGTGTAAGTAAACACTAAAAACAGATTAATAAATCTGAGGCTGAGGCGAGGTTAATGACCAGTGACCACCACTGCTGAAGATCTGAGTCAGAACACTGGCATACATGACACTGGCACTGCACTCTTCTACCTTCGCTTCCTTCCAGATTGAATCCAGCAGCAGCTACTAGAGCCAGCCAGCCAGCCAGCCAGCCAGGCAGGCAGCAGCTCCTCAGCTCCTCTCCTCTCCTCAGCTCAGCTCAGCTCAGCTCGCTCGCGGTGACAGCGCGCCGACACAGCTCACAGCTCCCGGCTCCCGGCTCCCGGCTCCCGGCTCCCGCCTCCCGGCTCCCGGCTCCCTGTGCTCCTCTGCATCCTCCCACCTCGCCTCCGGCCGTGTTGACGTCACGGCGCTGGCAGAGACTACGGCACTCCTCCATAGGGGAGTAAACTGTAACAGAGTAGTTTGTGCTGAGGGAAGGGGAGGATGCAGGAGCACACGAAGGCAATTTGTACAGTGCCGCTGGGGACTGTAAATGCACTGGACTGTTGTATTATTGTACACATTGGCGGGCGGCGGCCGTGGCAGAACGTCACTTGCAGGCTGCGCCCCCCCCCCTATAGCAAATGGTAGCGCCCAGGGCACGTGCCCCTTCCGCCCCTGCCTTGTACCGGCCCTGATGGTGGAACTTGTAGCCTCTCAGCAAATTACACACAGAAATGTTTTCATTAAAAATCTATTTATTACCTCTGCACAGTAGTGTATTTAGGTTTTGTGCTGCCCTAGGCCTGACTAAACTCGTGCACCCCCTAATTTAACTATGACCACCCCTTCCTGTCAAGGCCACACCCCTTGCTGTTTAAGACCCGCCCTGAAATTTTCGAGTGGGGACACTAGTTCTGAGGGCCTGTGGGGGGGGGGGGAATGGATTCCCTTAATTTGCATAGATTTCCTCTCACTTCCTGTTTGGCTATGGGGCAGGAAATGAAGGGAAATCTCTGCAATGGGACAGGGATGGTAAAAAATAAACTGGCAGGGGCTATAACCCTCCCTTATTCTATCCAAAATGAAAAAAAAAGTGTTGCCTATAGTTCTTTAAGCACAAATTTCTGATAATTTTATGGAGAGGACTAAGAAGATATAACCATGCCAATGGTGCAGCAGAAAACATATAGAACAGTGAGGAAGGTTTGTGGTCCAGGATGATAGTCAAAATTAGAAGTGGCGCCCCCCCCCCCACAGTTGCGGAATGCTGGCCGCCCGCATACCGGAAGCAGTGCGGCCCCTTTATGGGGGTGCAAAGACTAATTTGCCTCTCAGCCCAGTCCGCCCCATAAGACTGGCACTACACTACTACACTAACAGTGTAGCACAAGCCGGCGGGGACTCTTTCCGTGCTGCCCCCCTGCAAAGTGCTGCCCTAGGCCTGGGCCTTGTCGGCCTAGGCCAGGATACAGCGTTGCCTCTGCACTCAATGTTTTAGAGCACAATGTTGTGTCGGGTAATGCATTTATCTATTGCAGCTGATACTGTACTGTTCTTGCTGATATCCAAGACAAAATCTGCAAACCTCTCCAC
Source organism: Lithobates septentrionalis (assembly GCA_037952835.1). Classification (NCBI taxonomy): domain Eukaryota; kingdom Metazoa; phylum Chordata; class Amphibia; order Anura; family Ranidae; genus Lithobates; species Lithobates septentrionalis. Next base: position 210,526 of record JBBDGP010000368.1, read on the forward strand.
TGTGCTGAATTTATGACACTGCTTAATAATTTCTTGCTTGTTGGATATTGTCATTACTACTTACCTTTTTTTTTCAATAAAGTTATCTGTTTTAAGTAAAAAAAAAAATCTTTATATATCTTTAAGGTAGATTCTTGTTTAGATAGATAACTATTAATTTACTGCATTGATCTGTCTTAATTTAATTCTTAATGAAACAATTATATGATGTCATATGTAACTAGAGTTATACTTTCCTGTAATAAGATTATCTTATCATTACAATGTAAAAATGTTTTCTTTACTCATTACATTCAAGTTTTCTGATAATCTTAAATAAAATACTTGAACAAGAAAAAAAAATCTCTTTATTAATACATACAGTGGGAACGGAAAGTATTCAGACCCCCTTAAATTTTTCACTCTATATTGCAACCATTTAAGTTAATTTTTTTTCCTCATTAATGTACACACAGCACCCCATATTGACAGAAAAACACAGAATTGTTGACATTTTTGCAGATTTATTAAAAAAGAAAAACTGAACTATCACATGGTCCTAAGTATTCAGACCCTTTGCTGTGATACTCATATATTTAACTCAGGTGCTGTCCATTTCGTCTGATCATCCTTGAGATGGTTCTACACCTTCATTTGAGTCCAGCTGTGTTTGATTATACGGATTGGACTTGATTAGGAAAGCCACACACCTGTCTATATAAGACCTTACAGCTCACAGTGCATGTCAGAGCAAATGAGAATCATGAGGTCAAAGGAACTGCCTGAAGAGCTCAGAGACAGAATTGTGGCAAGGCACAGATCTGGCCAAGGTTACAAAAAATTTCTGCTGCACTTAAGGTTCCTAAGAGCACAGTGGCCTCCATAATCATTAAATGGAAGATGTTTGGGACGACCAGAACCCTTCCTAGAGCTGGCCGTCTGGCCAAACTGAGTTATCGGGGGAGAAGAGCCTTGGTGAGAGAGGTAAAGAAGAACCCAAAGATCAAAGATCACTGTGGCTGAGCTCCAGAGATGCAGTCGGGAGATGGGAGAAAGTTGTAGAAAGTCAACCATCACTGCAGCCCTCCACCAGTCCTGGCTTTATAGCAGAGTGGCCTGACGGAAGCCTCTCCTCAGTGCAAGACACATGAAAGCCTGCATGGAGTATGCTAAAAAAACATTATTTTAGGACCATATATGGTCAAATAGACATGCCCAATCAAAACCATATAAACGCAACACACCCTAAATTATAATAGAGACCCTGTAGTTCATATGCAACCTAAACATTCATCCAGTGGCACCACAGCCCTAAACCATGAGCACTTCTACAATAAAATAACAAAATAAACACCCCTTAGCATTGAATAACTACAGGTACAGGTATGCCACTATCTATATGGTTTGTTTGTGTTTTGTCTATTTTGGGATGTGGTGGGAATTCTGATCCTTTAATTCAGCACTAAAAATTTCCTATAAATTAATTCTGCATGATCTCAAGTGTGTCTCAAACTGATGTTATCGACACAAGCCTAAAGCCCGTCAACAGCCCTAGGACTGCATTCACAATATAGTGTTTTGTGAATGAGCAAAATCACGCTGCACATATGTGTGTTTTTTATTCATTGTCGTGCCATATGCATAGCATGGCCCATTCATATCAATGGGCTGCCCTATGCATCAGAGTAGCTCCCACAGCTTTTTGAGCTTCAAACTTTGGTTTTTGTTTGCATTTGGGAGTGCCATTAACAATGAATGGCACAAGTGTGACATGGAACAAGGGAAGGAATACCGCGCTCTAAACAAAATACTAAAATAAAGCAGCAACTAGAATTGTGAGATACACACAAACAACAAAAGAAAAGAAAAAAGTATAGCTGCGCTGACAGTGGGAAAACCAGTGATGAACTAATGTTACATTGCTATTAATGTAAGATCACAAATGTGACAAAAAATGTATATACTGAATGAAAAAAGAATTAGTGAAAGTCCTAAAACATAAATGATGAAGTAGAAAGTGTCAAATAATGTCCATAATACACTTGATGGTTGAACAAACAACTTAAATAAGTTTATAGATAAGTGCAATCTTCCACCACTAATAAGTGCCAAACACCATATAAATTAGGGTGACCAGACGTCCCTGGTTTCCGGGGACAGTCCCCGGACTGAGGACACTGTCCCTTGAGCAAGAATGTCCCCGGTTTTGTCCCCGGATTCAGTGGCGTAGCAATGGGAGTGGGGCGGACCGTCAGTACTGTGCTCCTCCCATCTTCCCGCCTTGTGCTTAGAGTCCACCCCCTCCTGCCAATCTTCTCAGACTCACTGGCATACTGGCCACAGTAGATCCCGCCCCCTTTCCCCGCCCACCTTGTCCTCATAGCTGGACTCACACTGCATGGGCTGTGCAATGCTGCTGGTCTAGTAGAATGCTCTTGAATGAGAATCAGGGAGAAGGCAGGCTTTACTTCTGCTGGAGAGTCTCCTCTGCCCCACCCACTTCTGTTCTGCACCTTCTTCTGCCTGCATGATAACATCGGATCAGTGAGTCTAGGAAACTGTACTCACCATAGTGCTGGAGGGGGACATTTGCACTACATCTGTATGTACTGAGGAGGGGGGTTCTACTACTGAAGGGTCTGCACTGGGAGAAAGGGGGGGTTCTAATACTGAGAGGTCTGCACTGGGAGTAAAGGGGGTTCTACTACTGAGGGGTCTGCACTGGGGAAAGGGAGGTTCTGCTACTGAGGGGTCTGCACTGGGGAAAGAGGGGATTCTACTACTGAGGAGTCTGCACTGGCAGAAAAAGAAGGGATTCCACTACTAAGGGGTCTGCACTGGGGAAAAGGGGGGGGGGGGGTTCTACTACTGAGGGATCTGCTGGGAAGTATCTTTTTTTTTCTTTATCTCATGGACGAAATAACATATATATATTACAATCATTCCATAAACACATACCACATACACTGCATATATAATTTGAGGAAATAATGCTTATAAAATAGTTTACCATTTGCCAATAAAAAAAAAAAAAAAATATGTCCCCGGATTTCATTTTAAAAATCTGGTCACCTTAATATAAATTGTGCGCTTACCGAGAGGCAAGCAACAAGAGCTTGCGGCTATACACCCAGCCAGGGCCTCTGTCCAAGGAAGTCCGGGGCAAACGGCTCATAAGGCGTCAGACACAGGAGCAAACTGCAGCCACTAGACCGGTGATGAGGTTTAAAAGGGGGCTCGCAAATGGACATCAGGTATTACCCAGAAATGAAAGAGAGGGAGCTTCCCATAGTGTAATACTGGCATAAACGTTTAATAAAGGAAATAAAGACACACTTACAAAAAATGAAGTTTAAAAACAGCATGGATAGCCAGCCGGCTTGCGAACGCCCGTGCGCTCAGAGGATCAAATGCGATGACGTTAGCACGTCCTGTCCACCCGTTCACTCAGAGGATCAAACACGATGACGTCAGCACGTCCTGTCCACCCGTGGGCGTTTGAACCTCCAAGCGAACGGGCGTGGGTGGACAGGACGTGCTGACGTCATAGCGTTTGATCCTCCAAGCGAACGGGCGTTCGCAAGCCGGCTGGCTATCCATGCTGTTTTTAAACTTCATTTTTTGTAAGTGTGTCTTTATTTCCTTTATTAAACGTTTATGCCAGTATTACACTATGGGAAGCTCCCTCTCTTTCATTTCTGGGTAATACCTGATGTCCATTTGCGAGCCCCCTTTAAACCTCATCACCGGTCTAGTGGCTGCAGTTTGCTCCTGTGTCTGACGCCTTATGAGCTGTTTGCCCCGGACTTCCTTGGACAGAGGCCCTGGCTGGGTGTATAGCCGCAAGCTTTTGTTGCTTGCCTCTTGGTAAGCGTGCAATTTATATGGTGTTTGGCACTTATTGGTGGTGGAAGATTGCACTTATCTATCAATTTATTTAAGTTGTTCGTTCAACCATCAAGTGTATTATGGACATTATTTGACACTTTCTACTGTTGGGACTTCATCACAAGTGTGACATGCCATTTTTCACAAAATGCTATAATGAGAATACCTAATATTGATGGGAGAGTCACAGCAAATCCATTCCATAGGCAGCACATGCTGCCATCCACACTGGTGGAAGAATATTTACAATCTGCACTGGCATGTTTGGTAAGCTCATAAGGGGAAAGATAATATTTGCTTCAATGCGGGCTTCTTGTAAATGATGGTCAATGGATGTAAACCAGTAAGGAGGGGTAAACTGGTGTCTGCAGTTCTGTTCACTAAGTAACATTGGGAACTATGGCAAAAACTTGCTTGCTGGGGATTGGCCCTGTCCAATTCCTAAAACTATTCAAACAGTTTAAAAACACATCCTGCATGATGCAAAAATGATAACACATGTCTAAAACAAGTGGGCGTAACGCGTAGGGTGGACGTTGGATGTTGTCACGCTTTCAGAAAGCCCGGCTGGTTTGTACCGTAAGTGTGGAGGATTTATGTAAATCAATTCCGGACAGCTGTTTGTATTTTAAAGCTGTATGCTCATTGTGACAGGGGCTTTTGGAGGGGACTGCAGGGTAGCCTCTTGCCTACTGACTATTGGCTCTGCCATTTGAGAGAGCTACAGCATTCAGGAAGATGTCCTGTTATATAATCAAAGATGACATGTTATTACCACATTTAACAGTCAAGGAAGCCATGATGGTTTCTGCCAACTTGAAACTCAGTGAGAAGATGGATGTGAAAAGAAAGCTGGTTAATGAGATTTGGATGCTGGGGTACTGGTGCCGGACTGTCTGGGGTGGGGAATTCCTGTGACTGCCCCTATTTTTGAAGTGTATAAAAACCTGTATTTCTGTTCAATAAAGGGCTGGTATTAGCTACCAGTCTGCTGGAAGTGTTTGGAGGGCAGGAGGTACCGTTTGGCCGAGGCACCCAGGCTATGTGTCAGGAAAAGCCTTCTTGCAAACATTCCAGCAGACTGAAGTTCAAAAGAGTGCCTGTGCTCAGAAGCGCCATCCGGCGTTCGCGCGCGCGCAATAGTGCCAATAGCGCGAACGGCGTACGCGCATGCGCGATAGCGCCAATAGCGGCGCAGGGGCACGCGCGGGTGCGCGCGCACGCCCCCTGTGACAACACTTGGCGCCAAGACAGGCTATTTAAAGAGAACTGCTCCATTGCTGCCTTGCTGTCCGGTCTACAGCGTTCCTGAAGACCCCTACTGCCCTGTTACCTTGTACTCTGCATCTGCCTACCTGATAACCTGTTGGATTGTTCCTGATTACTCTGCTTGCTGCCTGCCCTGATTTCGGCTTTGGACTTTGACTATTCTCCTGGATTTACCCTCTGTACCTGATCTGCCTGCCTGTGTTTGACCCGGCTTGCCTGTACCCTGCTGTTGTACTACAGTACACCTGCCTGCTGTTCAATCCTGCTGCTGGACTATAAAGACACCTGCCTGCCGTCCAATCCTGCTACTGCACTACAGTACACCTGTCTGCTGTCCAACCCTGCCTGCTGGACTACAGGACACCTGCCTGCTGCTGGACTACAGTACACCTCCCTGCTGTTCATCATCCTGCTGCTGGACTACAGGACTTCTCCCAGCTGACTACCAGATTCAGCTCTCCGATCCAGCTTTCCAGTCAGGCACTTGTGCCCCTTCGCACTCCCGAGCTCCTGTCATCACTATCAGGGGTTCTCGAGTTGGAGGTATACGAGAGGCCGTTCCCTGCATTCCGGGCTCTACTCACCAGGTACGTGACACTATGTGCCAGGCGGTCAGTCACACCTATTTTTTTATGTGAGTATTTATTTTTACCATATCTCAATACCAATCACATATAGAGAGCATTCGATTTATTTCCACTTTATTTGAGTGAGCCATCGGGAAAGATCTGTGTTTGGTAGGAGACACCTTGTGGCAAAGAGGAGCCACTAAACATCCAGAGCATATAGACCTCTCTGATTTAAAAGTCTCAGGTGAGTTGAGTATATATCTTTATATGTGTGGAGTCACAGGGTGAAATGTTGGGTCTACAAGCAAGATCTAAATGGGAACCCCACTTTCATTATATCTATATTGATTTTTTACCTCAAGGACTATTTTTTGTTTCTGTTTGTTAAAATCACTACTTTTAGCAGTCTCACTTCTTGTGCTGCACTTTATATGATTATCTATGCATAAATGCACTAGGTTTATGAATCAAAAAAGTTTCTTTTTCATATTGCTGAATGTGGGGTAGTCTCACTTGTAGTGCTGAACCATATTTTGTGATTTATATGACTAAAACAAGGCACAAAAAAAAAATGCTGTGGCAGAAGATGGGGGAGCATAGGATACCCTGAAAAACTGTAGAAATGGATGACTAAAGGATGACTAAATTTTTGGATGCACTTCACAAACTGCTGCCTGAAATTGTACAAAGTAGACTGTCCCACAGGATCCCTATGCTGACAGTGACCTGTTCTCTTTCCAGAGTTTAAAAGCTACACACAGTTGCTAACTCCTCAGCAATAGTGTTGTTTACTCACGTGGCCACAGGACCATCAGTTGCCTCCTGCCGATATCCATCTGGCTCTTCCTAGTGAGGGAAATGTAGATTCACACCATCAAAGGACAACTGGACTCTTTCCCACCAACTTCCTTCTGCTCTCTCCATTGAGCTTCTCCAGACCCCACTTGATCCCCGTTCTTCGGCTTGCAAATAGGCCCCCCAGCTAAGCCTATCCCAGACCTTCGGTGTATTCCTCACAGATCCTTCCAGAAAGCTGCCCCAGGGGTCTCCTCCTGCAGGACTGGACAAGGAACTCTGCTCTTGCTGCTGAGGACTTAGGCTATTTATGAGCAATCTTGCCACCTATTGAGCACACCTCCCCAGGGATTGGCTGGAGTCTCATAAATATTCAGGCTGCCTGTTCTGTCCTTCCTCCCACTATACTTCTATAGTCCTATAGAAGACAGGGGGAGCAATAGAACAGCCTGTGAAACACTGAGCAGCCCTAAGCAATCAACCCCTGCTCCACTGATTACAGAGGAGCTAGTACTCTATACTAGGAGGGTGCTACATACACTTCCAGGAGTGTCAGATCACTTTGTCCACCACTGTGTGCTGAGGTTCCATCCTATGACCTCTCCATCACTTTAGAACCCAGCAGTGTGTAGGAGTTGGAGGAAGGAACCACAGCATGGGGTGGGGAACACTGGGATCTGACAGTCCTGAAAGTGTTGAAGGCCAAAGGGATCGATAGAGCCTGCAGCACCAGAAAGAGGGGAGTGAAGAAACCCACCAGAGAGGTGAATATAACACAATCTCCCCAATTACAGATAGATATTTGACTGTCCTGGCTGGTAACAACGGACTTGTAAACACATCTTTATAGATTATATATTTTTTTTACACCTAGAAGAGGCAGCCAGCTGAAGAAGACCCATTACTGCTTTAATGATATCCAAAATACAGAAAGAGCTCCAGTTTTTCAACAGCAGCTACATGGATCGTTTTGGAAGCGTTCTACACTAGTATCAGCGTGGGTGTTATTTGCTTATATTTCTGTGGGACTTTCACCTAAATTTTTTTGTTTGATTTTTGTTTTCACGATTGACAACGTCTCTTTACTGGCTCCTATAGAAGATAGGGTTTTGTTATGTGTTCTGCATTTGATCGCATTGCTATTTAATCACAAAATGCTGCAGAGGCACAATTTGACCTGCATTGGCTGCTACGCAAATGGATCTCAGCAGGACCGGTTTTATGTCAATGTGGGGCACTCTGTAGGTATGGGACGCTCGCAAACTTTGCATGCGTATGAGACATACAATCTTCCGGTATGTGTTCCACTTTCGTTCCGTGTTCCACCCATTTTGCGATAGGTGTTCTGTCGATATGAAACGCTTGCTCTCGAATAGCGCATTTAAAGAAAAGCCGCTCACTCTCGAACAGCGCATGCGCATTTTAAAAAAGAAGGCCTATATCGACAAAGCAGCAACTTTTCTTTAAGTGCCGCTCGTAGCTGCGCATGCACTATTGAGAGCGTAAAAAATTGGCAGAACACTGTCGAAAGCAAAGCAAATGTATGGGACGCATACCGGAAGACTGTATGTCTCACGCGCATGCGCAGTTTGCAATCGCCCCATACCCACAGAGCGTCACTTATCGACGTAACACGGGCCAGTGGCTTCAAAGGGAAATCAGTCTCGGCACGGTCATCCAAAGCAAATAGAAATGTGCAGACTTGCTACCAAAGCATTCTTCCAATTTATATAAACAAAGTCCTACAGCTGATATATAATATATGAAACTATCCCCCATGTATTCATACCTCCCAACTTTTTGAGATGGGAATGAGGGACACCTATCAGCAAAAGTATGCAGGCATAGGACACACCCCTGGCCACACCCCCTTAAAGGAGAATTGTACAAAAAACCAAGATTGATTAAACCCACAAGTGCTTTTTTTACCACTATTATTCCTTTATATTGGCTTTTGGAATTTACAAGTGCAGCAATTTAGAAATCAGATAGATAAAAAGTGCATTTTATATACATCTTTATAGATCAGACCAAAATGAGGGACAAATGAGGAGGAATGAGGGACATTGCTCCAAATCAGAGACAGACCCTCCAAATCAGGGACAGTTGGAAGCTATGTGTATTCTATTAAAGCGGAGCTCCGCCAAATTTTTTTTTTTAAAAGTCAGCAGCTACAATTACTGCAGCTGCTGACTTTTAAAACATGGACACTCACCTGTCCAGGGCGCCCGCGATCCGATGTCGGCACCCGAGGCCGAACTGTCTCTCCGTCCTCGGGTGCTGCCACCTCCATCTTCGGTAAAGGAATCAGGAAGTGAAGCCTTGTGGCTTCACTTCCCGGTTCCGTTCTGCGCATGCGCGAGTCGCGCAGCGCAATACGGATGGTCCCTGCTGTCTCTGGGAGCCGTGTGTTTCCCAGCAGACAGCGGGGGGGAACGGGAAGTGGCGTAAATACCCGCAGATTCTGCGGATATCTATGCCGGAAGTGGGTGCAAATACCTGTAATATACAGGTATCTGCACCCCCCTCCTCCCTGAAAGGTGTCAACTGTGACACCGGAGGGGGGGAGGAATCCGATGAGCGGAAGTTCCACTTTTGGGTGGAACTCCACTTTAAGAAAAAAAAATGGTTTGCCCACATTAAACATGGCACCTGCTGGGAATCAGGTGAAATGCCAGCTTTGCTTAGTTCCTGAAACTAGAGTTAGTTTTGGCAAGTTGGTGTCCTTGTTTCTGAGTAAATGATTTGCACTGCCGCCATTTTCTTGAAGACCATTTCCTGGTGTAATAGATGGGGAACGGCTCAGGAAATATGTCTCTAGTAATGGGGACAGTAGGCGCCGGGCTCTGTCAGCAGGCTAGTGCTGACGAGGCCGGAAGTAACGACCAGGCATAGCTTCAAGGGATGTTCCTCGATCCAACTGCTAGCTTCTCTGTCACCTGAGGAGGGGGGAACACGGGAATATCACCAGGTGAGACACCAGATATTCTTTGCCTTGTACCCAGCATGGATTATCCAGGACCCCCCACCTCGAGGGGGTAAGGACTGTTCCTGGAGTCAGCATTGACCCCCTGTGCAGTGCAGACCTCCCACTCTGCAGAATAACGGGGACCTGTGTGGGGTTCTTATCTCCAGGTGTGTATTACTATCTTCACTCCATACAGAGTCCCCCAAAATCTGATGGAGAAATGGCATCTGTGGTGTCCTGGTTGCCAAACTTGCTGCCCCTCCACCACCATTGTAATATTAGGATACCAGACACCCCAACATTGGTGCTCTGTATTCATTACATCAATGATTTTTTTTTTAATGCAAGCGCTGTAAGCTCCTAATTGTGACTTGGTGTCAGCCTCTTGCACTTTGTACAGTAGAGCTCAGACTGGGAGAGGCAGAAGCAGCACGAGGAGCCAATCAGTTGTGCTGCACTGGAGTGTTCTGGTAGGAGGAGAAAATGGAGAGATGCGCTCACCAGTCTGCTGCTTCTTCTCCTTTTGTTGTCCAATCACAGGCAGGAGGAGGGACAAGACCTGTAGGTGTTACTGAACTACAGCAGAGAAACAAATCGGGTCTCCCGCCCTGTCAAGACTGGGTTGTGCTGTGTGGTAAAGCTGTGTAAATCTCAGGACTGCATGGACAGTGATACAGATTATTTGGCAGGTAAATCAGTTATCTTCTGTACTATATCTTTGTGCTTCGTGATTGGCCTGGAGGTCTGCTTTAACCATTTCACCACCAGAGCCTTTTTTGCATACGTTTACAAAAATCATTTTAGGCCCAAAGATTACAAAAAAATCTCAAAACATTATATATTCTCTAAAAGTAGACACCCCGTAGAATAAAATAGTGGTAGGTCCAATTTTTTTTATGTCGCATTATATTCACGTAACAGTTTAGGAAAAGCAAAATGTCAGTAAAATCTACACTAAAGTTAATTCTAGGACACATAAATGCAATAAATTTGCTCAATTTTTTGTAAAATATAAATGATGAGGTTGTACCGAGTAATTAAACACCTAACATGTCAAGCCTTAAAATTACATGCACCCGTGAAATGGCCACAAACTTTTGGTGCCCTATATTTAAAAAGCTGTATAGGTCATGAGGTTAGAGTTAAAGCAATTATTAAAGGCACGTTTAAAAAAAAATAAAAATAAACATGTTCTACTTGCCTGCTCTGTGTAATGTTTTTGTACAAAGTAGCCCTGATCCTCCTCTTCTCCGGTCCCCAGCCATCGCTCCTGCAGAGTGCCTCCATAGCAAGCAGCTTGCTATGGGGGCACCCGAGTCACTGCTCTGTGTGTCGATGTACACACAGAGCTGCAGCTCTCTTTCTCCCCTTATTGGCTCACTGGCTGTGATTGACTGCAGCGGGAGCCAATGAGGAGGCAGAGATTCTCTAGTTAGCCCAGGCTCTTGTGCACATCGCTTGATCGCGATTGGGCTCAGGTAAGTATTGGGGGAGCTGCACAGAGCAGGTTTTTTACCTTCATGCATAGAATACATGGAGGTAAAAACCTTGTGCCTTTAGAACCACTTTAATAAAGGGCCTAGAATTATTGCTGTCACTCAGACATACACGGCAATGTGTAGCGCAATCAACGTATTGGTGCCCCCAACACATGCATTTACATTTGTCTGTGCATGTATGGGGGGTCCAAACATGTTTTGGTGGTGGGAAGGTGTATATTTGCATATAAATGCTTTGGTGAAACTTACATTTTTTACAAAAACCTTTTTCTTCACCTAAAAATTTTCTTTCTTATGACATGCTATAGTATGGAGCAGCAATTGGGCAGCTGCACAGACGGTCAGCCATGGGCTTGTCCTATTTACACATTATTAAGGATGAGCTCCGGCGTGTTCGCACACTCCATGTGCCGAACCCGCCAGGAAGTCGGCGCTGTGCTAATCGCAGGCAGTGAGACATTTTCCCCGATGTGCGGCTGCAGAGTCGGGATCACTGCCTGTGATTAGCGCAGCGCCGTGCCGACTTCCTGGCGGGCCCTGCACGTGGAGTGTGCGAACACGCCGGAGCTCATCCTTGCAATTACCAATGGCTGCAGCCACCCCCCTACTGCCACCTCCATACAACATGTAGCAGTTAAAGGAGTAACATTGGTTTTCCCCACAAGCCATTACAGTAGCTGTCTTGTCGGGTGTCTGTAATTCCTGTATGGTGACTGCAGCCCTGCACAGCTTCGAATTTCCAGAGACATTTATTTGTCATTCTGTTTACATCCAAGACTCAGAAAATGGATGTTGGAAGTCCTGCCAGACTGTGTATGGTCTTTCCACCACCCATTGCTCTCCCCATGGCTCCGATTTCAGTTTGCGTGAGGACATCTTCTCTATTAAAGGATCAGTTTAATTCAGATGATGGACAATGTAACCAGAGAAGTTGAAACGCACCAAGGCAGGTGGGGGACACCCAAATCTCCCAGGTGGACAGGAGCAGAACTAGGAGTTTATTTTATAAAGATCTCACTGTTGGAGCATCAAAGACATAAGAATCCAGGGGCCAACTCAGATTATAAGGCCCCACCTATCCCCCCCCCCCAAAAAAATCTCTTTTGGGTGGAATAACCCTTTAACAAGTACTGTTAATACATTTTGTTGACAGATCTCTCCTGTGACGGTCATCACTGGTTCGTCGCTGTGGGTTCCTGGGAAAGGAGGTCAGAAACATGAGGCGCCTGAGCCGCAAGAAGACGCTGAGTCTGGTCAAAGAGCTTGATGCTTTTCCCAAGGTCCCTGAGAGCTATGTAGAGACGTCAGCGAGTCGGGGAACCGGTGAGTCACATGCTGTTATGTGCTGTACTCCCTAAACAGAACATTCAAAGCTAAAGTTTAGTATGTCCCTTTTTTTGGGGAGGGGGGGGATACAGTACTAAACACATTAGGTATGTGTAATGATGTGTATCCTATTACCTGCTTCTGGTAAAAATCTTCCTTCAATGCCTCTTCACAGCCACTGGATACTGCCCTGAGCGTCTGCCTTTCAGTGCTGGAAAGATTAACATTAGCGGTTGCTACTGAGCAAAGTTGTGCATCATGTTCTGTAAATGCGCAGAGGAGATCCTGTATTTTAGTGGCTCCTCCTCCATTTACAGAAAGTGATGCATTGTGGAAGAGTAGTAATACAAGTTCTTGGAATGGCGGAGGGGGGGTGGAACATGGGAAAGGGGGCGGGCGAGCAACTCCGCATTTTTTCTACAGCAGCCACTGCTGTTATCCATCACAGCACTAAAAGATATCCACTTAGGGCAGTATACGGCCCTGCAGGGAAGGTTGTTACCAGAAACAGCTGCCTGCAGGTAATAGGATACATACAGTTACACACACACCTAGTGTGTATAGTGCTGTATACCCCCACCACCCAATATAAAATAAAAAAAAAGCATGTGTGTATATGTATGTATGTATGCATTTGAGTGAGTATTGGTTCTTGCCCAAATGATACCGATACTTTGCAGGGCAATCTGCGTCACTGCAAAATGAATGGGCGAAAATTGCACTGCAAAGAATCACATGCGATTTGAACAGGAATGCAGTTCGATACCTGTCTGAATCGCATTTGATTTTCCCCCACTGCTCGTGTGTGTGTGTGTGTAGAAAGGGATTCATTTGCAATCTACTGGGCAGTGTAAAAAATGTTATCACTCAGTGCATATCTGGTAGCAAACCGGGGCTGCTGGATGAGATGCGGTCTGCCCCCAAGCTGACGTCACTTTCAGCCTATACGCACGGGGTCCTGGAGCTTCTCCTTCAGCCCTGTAAGCTCCTCCAGCAGCCCTAATTTGCTACCATCAGTGGACCGGGACACCCATGTAGATTATTTTGCATGTGGTCGGTACTCGCCGATAAAAAATGGTGTCAGTGCATCTTTTCGACAGATTACTGCAGGTGTAGGTAGCCTCGGCACTATAGCTACAACTAGAGTGCCAAGATTGCTGACCCCTGGCCTACTGTGTCATCTTCATTCAGCAGATAGAAAGCTGCTCCATTAATAGATCATTGCTTTGCAGGTCCCTTGTCTGACTCTGTGTCTCTTGTGTCTCCCATCCTAGTATCTCTCCTGGCCTTCACTTTCATGGGCATCCTGACAGTGCTGGAGTTCCTCGTGTATCGAGAGACCTGGATGAGATACGACTATGAAGTGGACAAAGACTTCACCAGGTAATAGAAATCTCTGCACATCAAAAAGCACAGGTTTAGAGCCGGTTCACACTGCCCACACACTGAACCTCAGCTGTTTAGTGTATGGGCAGCTCTCCATTCTGGCTGCAGTGAGCCGGTGATAGATGGTGGTGTGAAGTACGTTTTGTCACATCACACAGATTTTTTAATTTTTTTGTAGGACCTTTATGTGAAGTTCACAAAATTACACTTCATTCATGTCACTGAACAGTAGCACGGTGCATTGCGCTGCTGTACAGTGATTGTGGTGCCTTCCTGTGCTCCATTAAAATGCAGTATGTTTACTCTTTCCATAGCTCACGGCAATGCAGTTCCGGGTTACATGTTAATGTGAATAGGACACATAGAAAACAATTGTTTACTGTGTTTTCTAGTGGTGACTGGTGTTCTTCTTCCAGTGTGAAAAACAACGATCATCTCACATGTGTGAACAGACACTTAGTATTCCAGTTTAAACGAGGTGCAACTGATAAAAGCCAAAACGTGATTGGTGGCTGTGGGCTGCATGTACAGTTACTCTGTGTATGAAACATGCATTTGTAATGGCGGACATATATGCAATGGTCAGTTGTAGAATGATTGCCAATTGGTTTAGATTAATGGTTCAGAGTTTGGTTTTCAGCATAAAACAATCAATTATTTCAAATATCAGCCATCAAAATAGATACATTTTATTCATTAAGATTGACTTGTCAATAGGGATGAACGTTTTCTCCACACTTAAACTGTTAAGTCTATAAAAAAAACGCAGAATAATCAATCAGGATTGATCACTGTATTTAGTTTTGTACCAATTTAATAAAAGTGTATATCAGAGCAATATAAAAATCCTATGCAGTAAATCTCTGCAATGTGCACACATTTCTCTACAAGTACTTCCTTCCTTCCCCTCTAATGGTATATGTCTGTGAGCGGGGGGGGAGCTTCAGGAAAGGAACATGGGAACATGTTGCATGTTCCACCCTAGAATGGGTGGAACGTGCAACATGTTCCCAAAGGAGAACTTGTCCTTTTTACGGACTTGTTCACACAAGCGGTAAAATGGGTTGGTCACACTTTTACCGCTCCCCCCCCGCCCCCCAAAAAAAAAAAATTACCATCCCCTTTAGCTGCAGAGGCATCAACCTGGGGTGTACACATGCTGTGTTGCTTTGCAACTGCGGCAGGAAATATACACCTTCTCTTGGGAGGTGCCCCACAACCACGTGCACTGCATACAGTTGCGGATCGCTAGTGCAGGGTTCAGCGGGTTAAAGCAGACAGTGAGGAGAACGCAGATCACTCTTCAGAGACCAGCAATAGTGTGAACGAGCCCTAACAACATTGTTTGAAATATAATACAAGATTTATTGTTATTATTTTAGCAGGGTCATTCATTAGGATTATGGACATGTAACTGCTTCTCCCTTTCTGCAATAAAGGACAGTCTTTGGGTAAAAATGTCACAGGGGGAGGTCTAAAGTTTGTTTGTCTGGAACAATAAAGCTATTCATGTTAGATTTAAGGTAGGATGCCACCAGCATTTTTTAATTCTCCTTTTTTTTTTTTTTTTTTTTTTTTTTTTTTTAATTCTCTGCATTCTTAATTTGTCTCAGTTTTTAAGTTTTTCCACTGACCTCATTTCCACGATGAGTGTTTTATACTTGTCTGTTTTCTCTTCCAGTAAACTCCGGCTGAATATTGACATCACAGTAGCAATGAGATGTCAGTGTAAGTGTCTTGTTCTGCAGCAGGTGGCACTGTTCTGTCTTCTTTCTGCCTCTTCATAATATGGTATCTCTTGTATTCTCAAGATATCGGCGCTGATGTTCTGGATCTGGCTGAGACCATGGTGACGTCGTCAGAGGGGCTGGTGTATGAGCCGGTAAGTGCAATGTTTTTTTTTTAAAAACTATTGGGGTCATAGAATCTGTTTAGTTATAGAACAAGGAGCATTTTGTTATGAGTGTAGTTATCTACTATATGCTGAGATGTCCATTTTGGATGAATGTGCACTTTAAAATAGCCTTTCTTAGAGGGTACACGGAGAACCAATTCATCAGGGGTTAGTAGGAAAAATGTCCCTAACATTGATGGTCAGAAGAAAGCCCTACAGTGGTGGTCAGAATGGCACCAGTAAAGATCATTGGTGTCATGCCTTTGACTGGGACAAGAGGTGTTTGCCCTTTAACTGTATGGGCATAATGAAAAGGGAGGTCAATCAACCAACCACAGCTCAAGGAACCCCTAGCAAACCTCTGGAGGAAGTCTAGGGTTTCACGGAACCCTGGTTGAGAATGAATGCTTTAAAGCAAACCTAGTGTAGAGTGACAGGTTCACTTTGATGGCCTCCGCACACCAGCAGTTGCTCAACTTTATTCCACCCTCCAGTGAATCTTATGGACATTAGAATTCAAAGACTTTGAGAGGGAGGGCCAGCAATCATAGCCAATCAGGCTTTCCTGGATGCACAAGTGCTGGCAGGAAGCAAGCTGACACAAGGAGAAAGATCATCTTATCAGTTTTCTGCTGCTCCTTCACTGTCCACAAGGCAGAGAGGTGACCATGCTACATCACTTAACAAAACCAGTGAAAAGTTAGGTCATCAATGGGGCTGTGTCTCCTAAAATACATAATGTAGGCAGTATTTCTGCTCAGCGTTGACATTTTATTTCAGGCTCACAGGACAATCAATCTGTTGTGCAAATTTTCAGTACAAGCATAGTCTACCAAAACTGATTGAAAACAATAGAATCTCTGTGTGACTAATTTTATCATGACCTTTTAGTTATTTAACATTGCTAGTGACTGTACTATCTAATCTCCTATGGAGGAGAAGTATACAATCCTGTAAATTAATTATAATTCTCAATCTGAAACTATAAATGCACGTGATCATTTTTTTTTTCTCTCACAAAGACCAATAAAACTCAACCACTCTTTGTAAACCTCATTTCCCAGGTGCTCTTTGACCTGACCCCTCAGCAGCGGCAGTGGCAAAGGTGAGATAGCAGCTGGAGAGGAAGAGTACTGGGGGGAATATGGAGCTAACAGGAAGGGCTATAGGGGTGTGTGTGGGTGTGTGTGGGTGTGTGTGGGTGTGTGGGTGTGTGTGTGTGATGGGTATACAGGGGGTGGAATATGAAGCGGGCTGCAAGGGGGAAAGTATATGTAGGGGAGTGTAGGGAAGGGCTTCATGAAGAGACAAGTATTGGGATATGGTATAGAGGGGACTGCAGGAGGGAAGTATGGGGGTGGAGAGTAAGGGGAGGAATTGCAGAAATTTGGGTTGCTGTGGGAGTCGAGGATCTGTAAAAACTTCAGGATGTGTATGGGGAAGGACTAAGGAGGGATGTATGAGGGGATGCGGAGTGATGTCTCATTAAGATCCCCTGTCTGTGTATGCAGGATGCTGCAGCAAATCCAGAACCGATTACAAGATGAAATCTCACTACAAGATCTTCTCTTTAAAAGTGCTATGAAAAGCTCGGTCACCGCCCTTCCACCCAGGTGAGAGAATCAACCATCAGGAAAAACTCATCCAAATTGGCATTCGAAACCCATCATTTCTAACCATTTTATCATTGAGCAGGTCTGTCAGGGAAGAACTATGTAGGTTGCCATTGTTGACGAAAAATGCTAGCTCCTGGCTATCATTCTGAACTATAGTCTATAGCAGAGTTTCTCAACGGGGGTACTGCAAGAGGTCCCCGGGGTTCTGCTGCTTCAGGTAACCAAGCAGGATAAGGAAAGGTCACAGTGTGTCTGTAAAGAGGGAGGTGGCTGAGCTGGCAGAAATAGAGGCATTGTAAAACCTGGAAGATCTTCAGAGGCCTAACTGTGCTTGTACCCAGTGAGACAAGTGACACCCTCCTGTCCTCCAAGAGGCTGATGCAGCAGAGAAAGCTGCCAGGAAGTGGGGGAACACCGTGCAGGGCAAGTATCTGACCCTCCCCTACAGGGCTGTTGCACGACCTGGCATGTGGGCAATCCCCAACAGGACAGAGGTTTGACCCCCTACAGCTGAGTTTCTCAATCGGTGTTCTGCAGAACCCTAATGTTCTGCAAAAGATCCCCAAGTGGTTGCACAACTGGGGTGGCAGAGCAAAGTGAGGAGAGAAAGTGTATTCGGGAGGAAGATGGCTCAAACAGAAGTAGTTTAAAGCCCATAGGAAGTGCTGGGTAGGTGTGTGACCTTCTACATGGCAGTTAACTAACCCCCTGTAGGACAGTTGTCTGACCTCCTACATGGCAAATGTCTTAACTCCTAAAACACGGAATTTTAACTTGTGTTTCACCACTGGATATGGCAGAGCATGGTGAAGAGGGGGATGCTATGTACAGCATGGTTTCTTAATCACTGGAGGTGGCACGGTGAGGAGAGGATGCAATATGTGGTAGAAACAGAAGCCTGGAGAAATGTGCAGGGTCCTGACTGTGCCCATACACTGTCAGAACAGTAATTTTTCCACCTACAGTAAGGTAGGTTTAAAACCCAGAGTAAGTGAAGGGCAGGTGTGTGACCCACAGCAGGGTATCTCAACCAGGGTTCTGCTGCTGGAGGTGGCAGAACAGAGTGAGAAGGGGATGCAATGGGGTTGATTTTCTAACACTTCAAAGTGCAAAATCTGATGCAGCTGTGCACAGTAACCAATCAGCTTCCAGTTTTTTTTGTCAAAACTTAATTGAACAAGCTGAATATAGAAGCTGATTGGCTACCATGCATAGTTGCACCAGATGTTGCACTCTCCGGTTTTAATAAATCAAACTTAATGTGTCCAGGAGGAAGTTAGAGACTTGGCTGGTGGAAATGGAGGTAGTGTAAAGCCCAGAAGTGCAGGACAGGTATACGACCCCTTACAGGGCAGGTGTCCACACCCCTACAACAGGGTATTTCAATCATTAAGTCAGGGTTCTGCTGCTGGAGTTGGCAGAGCAGCATGAAGAGGATGTAATGTGTTGCAGAAACAGAGGCAGTGTAAAAACATGGAGGAATGTGCAGGGTCCTGACTGGCAGGAAATGTTAGGTTTAAAAAAAAAAAAATGTACTGCTGACTGAAGAACAGTCTCCCTTCTAGCAGCAAGAAAAGGAGAAGCCAATTGGCCGGTGGGAGAGAACTGCGCCATGTCTGGTTAGACCTTTTTATACGTGAGGCCAAACATCCAAATAACCATTTTCACCTGTGATTGCAGGGAACACCCACCTACAGAGCCGCTGAGCGCTTGCCGGATCCATGGGCACCTGGAAATTAATAAAGTGGCTGGAAATTTCCACATCACTGTGGGCAAGTATGTCTATCTGTGTTGCATGTCATCAGAGGCCAAAAGGAAGTGATGGAGGGATTATTATTTTTGTTACTCAAAATGTGTATCAATGCCTGTCCTATATACAGCAATGATCCCGCTTACCTAGTAGTACTGAGTAGACTAGGATTGGTTCCCAATGGATCAGATGGATGTGTATTTTCCTATTTCAGACTTTCATTTGCTGATGTTGCAAGAAAGTGGAGTGCCCAAACAAGTTTATAAATATCTATCTTGTATCTTTTTTCAATTCCTTAACTTTAAAAAAAATCTTTATTTCATAAATAAACATTGCTTATAGGTTGCTTCTGTGGCAGTCATTTGGCCTTTCTAAGAAATGTTACCACCATCTGCATGCTTTTTGGCCGGCAGCTTTTAATTCTGGAGAGTGCAAAATCTGCTGCAGCTGTGTATGATAGCCAAGCAGCGTCTAAGGCTGGCCATACACTATACAATTTTCCTGTTCAACTTTCCTTTAGATTTACCAAAACCATATAATATGAGGTCAAACCTAAACCCTTTCAATTTGTATCTCATCAGGCAGGCACTTGCACTACATAGTTGAAGGTAAATCTAAAGGAAATTGAATAAGAAAATTGTATAGTGTATGGCCAGCCTAACTTCAGCTTGTTCAATTAAGCTTTGACAAAAAAAACAACTAGAAGGTTATTGGTTTCTATGCACAGCTGCACCAGGTTTCGCACTCTCCAGTTTTAGTAAATCAACCCCTATATTTCCATTAAAGCATGCTATAAGTAAGTACGGTATTCTGCGTTTTGCACAGCAGAGTAGCTACTGGTCAGAGATAGATCATTGACTCGGTTAACCAGCATGTATTGCAATATATGCAAAGTTATGCTAGACGTATCTGAGAGTCTATGGCAGTGTGCAGAGGGTTTATAGAAATATTTATTATTGGTATGTGGTCAAAATGTAATCCTAAAATGCATTAAGGGAGCAGTCCCATGGAATTAGGGCTTCTGTTTTCCTATAGGTATTGCTCTAATGCACCAGTGAATCTGGTGGCCTGAGAAACCAGTTGTTGAGTTGTGTGAATGTTTAGGTCAAGTACTCCAGGAATATTGCACAACCTAGCACCCCCTGCACAGCTGCAACAGATAATTTTTGCACTGCAATTACCAGTAAGGCCGAGTTCACATTGGTACAACAAACGCTCTGACATTGGGAGCTCACGTTGCATGATATGTGAAAATCAATGTTTCCCTATGGGAGCCGTCTTAACTGGTCCGACACAAGTCGGTTCTACTTTGAAGATGCTCCCTGCACTACTTTGGTCCGACTTTGATCCTACTTCAGCCCGTTAAATATCACTAAAGTCTGATCGCTGTCTTGACTGATCCGACTCTGGCATGCGACTTGTGCTCTGATGATCTTGAAGGGGAACTCCACGTCAAATTAAAAAAAAAAAAAACAGCATGGATTCCCCCTCCAAGATCATATCAGGCCTTTCGGTCTGGTATGGATTTTAAGGGGAACCCCCACGCCAAAAAACGACATGGGGGGGTCCCCCTCAAAATCCATACCAGACCCTTATCCGAGCACACAGCCCTGCAGGTCAGGAAAGGGGGCGGGGATGAGCGAGCACCCCCCCCCCCCCTCCTGAACTGTACCAGGCCACATGCCCTAAACATGGGGGTGGTGGGTGCTTTGGGGCAGGAGGGGGGGGCGGCTTATTAGAATCTAGAAGCCCCCTTTAACAAGGGGGGCCCCCCACCCTATGTGAATGAGTAAAAAGTGTCAAAAATAAAACACATTACACATGTTTTTAAAGTAATTTATTAGGGCAGCTTCGTCGTCTCTTCCGATCTCTTCTCCCCTCTCTGGCTCTTCTGCCTCCTCCGCTGACGTCTTCTGCCTCTGCAGGTTCTTCTCCCCTCTCCGCTCTCCTCTGATGTCTTCTAGCCCTCCCTGGTTCTTCTCCCTCTGTCTGTTGTCTTCTGCCTCTGCTGGGTCTTCTCCGCTTTCTTCTCGCTCTTTTGCTGGGTCTTCTCTGTTGTCTTCTCCCGATGTTGACTGGATGCTCTCTACCGCTGTAATGCTGGGTGTGTGTTGTGCCACTACTTATATTGTCATGGAGCGGGGTCACCGGGTGATGTCATCCGGAAGGCCCCACCCCTTTTGATGTCACTGCCCTTGACATGATGGGGCGGTGACGTCATAAGAGGTGGCGCCTCCGGTGACCCCACCCCATGTCAATATAAGTAGTGGCACACCGCGCACCCAGCATTAGAGCAGGAGAGACCGTTGAGTCAACATCGGAAGAACAGAGGGAGAAGACAGCAGAGAAGACCGGGCAAAAAAGCGAGAAGATAGCGGAGAAGACCCAGACAGCGGACAGGGGGAGAAGAACCGGAGAGGGCTAGAAGACATCAGCGGAGAGCGGAGAAGACCCGGAAAGGGGAGAAGAAATCGGAAGAGACGACGGAGCTGCCTTAATAAATTACTTTAGAAACTAGTGTAATGTGTTTTATTTTTGACTTTTTTTTTTTAGGTGAATGAGTAGGGGGTACAATGTACCCCTATTCATTCACATAGGGTGGGGGGCCGAAATCTGGGGGGCCCCTTGTTAAAGGGGGCTTCCAGATTCCAATAAGCCCCCCGCCCGCAGACCCCAACAACCAACGGTCAGGATTGATGGGAAGAGGCCCTTGTCCTCATCCACATGGGGACAAGGTGCTTTGGTGTGGGGGTGGCCCTGTTCATTGAAGTCGGGCGCATGTCGGACTTCAAGTCGCAGGGCAAAGTCGGATCCAAAGTGGTACGACTGTCGTGTCGTACTAGTGTGAATCCGGCCTAAATGCAGTAAACTTCCTGATGAGTTTAGCACAGCTGTGTTTTCTGGTTAGCATTACTAATTCATAGAATGATTTTATTTTTTGCCCTTTGACTTTGTGTCAATGTAAACATGCAGTCCATATACCGATTTCCTGGGAAGGTCCTGTGTGTTCTGTTTCAATGTTTATTAATTGTTTTGGTGAAACAATAAAGAACATTCGGTAGAACAGTGAACAATCCTCGCTTGTTCCAAGTGTGTCAGATAAACAGATAAACAAAAGAACAAACACACACACAAATGTTGGGCTTAATGCAGACAAGTGAAGACCCAGCACGGTCTGTCCTGTGTGTTCTAATCTGTTGTCAGTGCTTCGCCAATTCTTTTTGGAATACCTCATCACTTACTTTTTTTATCTCTCTGCAGAGCAATCCCACATCCTAGGGGCCATGCCCACCTGGCAGCTCTTGTGAGCCATGACAGTAAGTATGATCTTATTCCCTTGGTTCTCTTAGTGTTTATTTCAAATTTGAGAATAACAACCAAACCGGTGAACGGACCTCCAATATCCCCTACACCAGGGATATGCAATTAGCGGACCTCCAGCTGTTTCAGAACTACAAGTCCCATGAGGCATAGCAAGACTCTGAGAGCCACAAGCATGACACCAAGAGGCAGAGGCATGATGGGACTTGTAGTTTTGCAACAGCTGGAGGTCCGCAATTGCATATCCCTGCCCTACACCTTTTCAAGGTTAGCCAAAAAATGAAAAATCCCGAGCCCATAGTAGAGAGCTTCAAGACACCACTACTGTCTAAATATCTGCTTTCATAGGGCTTCCACAGAGTTTCAAATTGTTTTATAAAGACATTTTTTTTTTAAAAATGTACCTGATTCTTATGCAGCTATCGTTTTTAACAGACACAATTTATTACAAAAATAGAAAATTATAAATCCTCATGCTTCCTGAACAGCATTGCTGATTGGAGTATTGTAAAGGGGATATGTTGGACTGCTGGAGACCCATATTTCTGTGCACTGTCAGAACAGAGGTCCAAATCGAAATATCTGACGTGCCATTTCTGGTCTCTTAAAAATATTGGTTATCTAGCTGCTTCTGGCTTCTATACTCCTGAGGCGCAAGCCTGGAACTCAAATGCAGTAACAGAAATTCATAGAGAATTTTAAATTCCTTATTTCTATTCTTGCTGGCTCAAAATATTGACTATTAAAGCCAAAATATGACAACCAGCCAACGGGGTGGGGGGTGGGGGGGGGGGTGTCAACTATTGTGGTCAACATCAGTCTCTGAATTTCTGTGGCAGGTGCACTTTTAATGTGAAAATTAGATCTGCTGATTGCTTGTGTCCCTTCCCTAATTTAGGCTACAACTTCTCTCATCGTATTGACCACATGTCCTTTGGCGAACTCATGCCGGGAATTATAAACCCCCTGGATGGTACGGAAAAAATTGCAGAAGAAAGTAAGTGGATCATTCTTTTTAATAAAGAATATGTTGTCATCTGCTGTACCACAAAAAACCTTTTTCACTCTTTGAGCAATAAAATAAGTATGCAACAATTCCTGAATATGAACTGTATTTAAAGAAACACCCACAGCAATGTATCTGGCTATCTTCTTTTTCCAACACCAGCAATCCTCTTCAGACAGAATGGCGGTCATTCTGCCCATTTCCTATGATGTCAGCTCACGTCTACCCCAGGGCTCACTTCATCACATAGGATGCGCTCAGAGTGCTCCAGGACTGAGCTGCACTCACGCGTCATTACGTGAGTGAAGCTCAGTCCTGGGAGATTTGGTGTCTGTTGTCAGGACCAGGCACTGCATTACCTAATAAAGGCCACTAGATGGTGCAGACACACATCTAAACAGAACATTCCTGCGTAGGAGATTAAAATGGGAAGTTGTATCCTAAGGCCCATATCACACTTGTGAATCTTGCAAAACTCACCAGTGAAGGCCACACTAAACAGGGCGGAGAAACTATCCACTTGTTACTATAATATCACTCCTTAAATTCAGCATACTGTCCCTTGTTAGAAAGAAAGTCCTTTCTCTGCCCTCTCTCTAGTGATCCTGATGCTGTTCAGCTGTCACTATCTGTAAGATCGATAGTGTAACATGGGTATTTGGATTACTAGCATGCAGTGGTAAGCAGCTGGAACTATATGATCATATGTTTTTTTTTTCACTGGCACCTATGAAAGGTGACAAAGGACTAATACCAGAGCTGACCCTACCAGCCAAACAAGAGTAACCTTCAGTAGTAAGGGGAACTACTGAAGGTAGCCTTAAAGCCTCACCACCAGCCATGGGTGCCAAGGCTTTAGGGGACCCATCCTCGCTCCAGGTACACACACTGAATGTGACTGGTGGTGCAGCCTTTTTCACTTTTGGTTTGTGTATTTGGAACGAGGACATGTCCCCTGTAGCCTTGGCACCCCTGGCTAGAGATGTGGCTTTAAGTAAGGGAGTATGGTTTAAGCTCCTCCTGGAGTGAAATGTGTTCATTGAAAATAGGCAATTTGGCAGTGGTGCATCTTCTTTTCACTACTTCAGTAGTCTACCCTGCACTGGAGAAATGATATCTGCGATTGCAATTCCTATATATTTTTGGTTTTTGCAGGTAATCAGATGTACCAGTATTTCATCACCATCGTCCCAACCAAACTGCACACCCGCAAAGTTTACGGAGACACCCACCAGTTCTCGGTGACAGAAAGGGTGAGTCTGCAAATTAAATGGTTGTTCAGTTAGGATTTTAATGCAGTAGAATCAAACAATTAGAAGTAAAAAGTTTACATGTCTACCATTCAGATTGCACTTTCCTTATTTCTGTAGTAAAAAGGTGCCAAAGTATAGAAAAAGAAGAAAATCTGCATCTCTGCAATTGTTTATAAATAGACATAGAATACCATGTTTCAAAATGTTTTATTTGGTTTAACCTATGTGGCTTATTGATAGGACTGCATCTTCTTGTTGTATAAGCTTAGCTGCATGCTCCAAAGTTTGAGGGCAGCTGTAATGGGCTTGATGGGGTGGAACCAGGGAACTCCCTGATACAGGGCCACTTAGAAGGCACCATAATGATTTGGGGAGCAGGGTATCTGATCACCCAAGTGAAAATTGGACATTGGTCCCCTCTGGGACAGTTTTAAGGAAACCTTTCCTAAATTTATCAAGGAATTTCCCATATAGGCGTTCGCTGTCAAAAAGCATGTGTATAAGGCCGTCTTACAAGCTGGTTTAGCAGACCAAGCTTTTAACTACAAAAGAAGACATCCTAGAGACTAATACATTCTCTAGAGTAGGCGTCACTAAATGGCGGACCGCGGTCCGAACACAGACCGAGTGACAGTCTAGTCCGGACCGCAAGCCACACCCAGCAGCCTGAGTGGATTCCTCTCCTCCCGCCGCTGCAGCTATTAAGAATCGCTTCCCTGTAGAGGACGGGAGGAATGGCAATGTGGTGTGAGTGGGGGAGGGGACCCGTTTCCTCACACAACTGTTCAAAGGGGGTCAACTGCCGTTGGAAACTGTCTGGAGGTGGAAGGGAGCTAAAAAAGTGTCGGAGCTGTAAGGCACTCCAGGAGTCTAGATGATAGCGGCTGCTCGCTAAAGTCAATGCTGATAATGAGAGCCAATGTGTGGATCCCAAAAAATGCGAGGCTTGGTAACATTGCGAGTCTAAAAGTGCAAGAAATGAACCCCCGTGCAGTCCAGGAGAGAAGCGAGGATTCCCCACAATAGGGTAAAGGGGGGAGTGGACAGATAATGAGGTAGTAGAGCATATCCAGGAGCAGATACTCAATGTGGGTCCCAGGGTCGGATGCATTTTAAGGTTGGGAGAAAGGTCTGCAAAGCACCAGGCCGCACGACGCAATGGGACTGCACATTGGGATTGCTCGATCTGTGGCCATAGTTCAAATTCAACATGTCTACACCAGTCAATAAGTCTCCCCATATGGGCTGCCTGGTAATATTTCTGTATATCGGGTACTGCCGTGCCACCATGGTATTTAGGCAAAGTCGAGAGTCGTAGCAGGGCGTTCATTTGTTTGAGAATTTCGAGGGTTTACAAATTGGCAATGCTTGAAAGGGACATGAAAATTTGGGTAAGATTGAGATTTTAATGATGCATCTTCTGAACCAGGAAAAAAGGCCCTGATGCCATTTGCAAAGCAAGGTCTGCTAAAGTGAAGGGAGTCCCTGGTGGGGTGAAATTAATTATTTGCTTGGAGTT
This sequence comes from Lithobates septentrionalis, assembly GCA_037952835.1. Taxonomy (NCBI): domain Eukaryota; kingdom Metazoa; phylum Chordata; class Amphibia; order Anura; family Ranidae; genus Lithobates; species Lithobates septentrionalis. The sequence goes on from JBBDGP010000368.1 coordinate 236,564, forward strand.
GTTAAAGGGTAAAACATAAAAGGAAGAATCTATTTGGTCATCATGGATAGAAGAATTACCTTTCCTCGATTTTTATTTGGTAACATATGTTGTGCACACTAATTACAGACTCTCTGATACTCTGTTGTCTGTCTCTTCCCCCTACAGGAGCGTGTGATAAATCATGCTACGGGTAGCCACGGCGTTTCTGGTATATTCATGAAGTATGACATCAGTTCCCTGATGGTGACAGTCACAGAAGACCACATGCCACTGTGGAAGTTCCTTGTGCAACTCTGCGGTATCATTGGCGGAATATTCACCACCACAGGCAAGTTTTGAGGTTGCATTTTGGAAATGTTATTTATAGTCTAATTTCCAGAGAGACACAAAAAAGACTCAAATTATTGCAGTGCTGTATAAAGTAATCATTTTTAATGTATTTTATTAATGCAAACAATGTGACTACCTGAATCTAAGTATCAGTCTCTCACAGTCCCTTTACAGGAAGGTGAAACAGTACAGCCAATCAGGTTTTGCAGTTCAAGGGGCAGATAGGGGGAGAGCGCAGGGTGACAGACATGAGCTCATCTGTGTGCTGCTTCTATTACTGTCCAGTCAGAGGGTGGGGCAGGAACCTGTGGGTGTTAACTGCAGCGGATAAAAATCAGGTGGGTACTTGGCTAGAGAAAGTAGAAGCAGCAGAATAGAGGCTATTTTTGTCACTCTGCTCTTTAATTCCTATCAGCATGCTACTTGCACTGCTGCACACCTGATTGGCTCCTTGTCCTACTTCTCTCGTTCCCAGTCTGAGCTTGTCTGTATATGGATTGCGGAAGGCTGATACCAAGTGCTCACACATGGCATAATAGAGAAAAATGTGGGTGGAGTTGCATGAATATTGTCACTCACTGATGCTTCTCCTTGGTTGCAGGTATGATCCACGGGTTGGCCGAGTTCTTTGTGGACCTTGTATGCTGCCGTTTTAGGCTGGGAGCTTATCGACCCATTGAAGTGAGTTCAGACCTTATGACCCCACATGAAAAATAAATTCTCCAGCCTTTGATGTTAGAGCAAAGCTACTTGCTGCTAAAATATCCAAGATAGACCGTGATGAGGTCACATCTTTTGATTTTGATTTCTGTTGGCATATTTTAAAGATGGGTGTTTTTTTGGCACATTTGTTTACTTGTGCAAATCTGTATTTTTTGCTAAAAAGCAGAGGCCCTAGAAAATAAATTGATGGGTGTTGCAATTTTTTATGTTGCATAGTATTTGCGCATCAGCTTTTCAAATGCACTTTTTTTTATTTTTTTATTTTTTTTGCAAAAAAAAAAATGCATAACCCAATTTTTTGGTAAATTCTAAAAGATGTTACACCGAAATTAATAGATACCAAACCTGTCACGCTTTTAAATTGTGCACACCAGTGCAACTGCAACAAAAATGTAAACTTTACTATCCCTAGGCGACGCTTTACAGGTTACCACTTTAGATTTACACAGGAGGTCTGGTGCTAGAATTACTGCTCTCGATCTGACATTCACGGTGATACCTCACGTGTGGGACTATTGCTGTTTGAGTGCGTGCGGCACTGACGCGTGCAAGCTCCAGGCTCCTTCAGAAAAGTTTTTAATTCAGCAGCTACCAATACTGTAAATACCAATACTGTCTTCATCCCAGCCAATTTTTTCTTTTAATCGGCTCTCAGGTGCTGCTGCCATTATTTCTTGTAAGGGGAACCAGCAGTGAAGCCTTGTGGCTTCACAGCCGGCTCCCTACTGTGCATGTGCGAAGCGCGCTGCGCTTTGTGAACGGCCCAGCAACGGGGGGTTCGCGAACTGCCGACTTTGCCTGTCAACAAGCCATTTTTGTTGATGGGAGGAGGCCGCAGTAAAAAAAAACTGACCTTTCATTTGTCATGGTACGTTCTCTTTAAAATGTATATCAAGAAACTATTTTTAAGTGTTTGCAACATGTCTCACTGGGTAGAGATTATCTAAGTAAATAATTGTAAATTTTTGGAAACGTTTTTACCTGGAAATCCTTCCAGTAACGGCACTTCCTGTTGCAGGCTGACAACGCTAAGTCATTGCCTCTTAAATAGCAGCAGTATTGTCAGCCTGCTGTGTACGCTCTTTCCCATATGGCCCTGGAGAAGGAGAGTTCATAGTGGCCCTCTGTCTTACAAACAGAAAATTAAAGACAGTGAGCCATGGAAAGCAGAGAATAGGAGCCTGATTATTTAGTGGCTGCAGCACTATTTGAAAAAAGCACTCCGTATTGATGCATGGTAAGATATGCAAGGCAGTGGAATACCGTTGTTAGCCTGCAACAGGAAGTGCTATTACTGGCAGGATCTCCAGCTGACATTTAGAAAATATTGATATCCTGAAGCCCAGGCCTGCTTTCTGTCTTTTCCCTTTAACAAAAATTAAACTTATCTGTTTTTTGTTTTGTTTTTTTTCTCTTTGCTAGGAGAACCACGAACACAACATTTCCTCCAACCACTGCTCAGAGATTTTGCAGCCAGACCCTCCTCTGTAAATGATCAGGACTTTTGTTATAATAAACATATCTGGTGTTTTTATATATATATACGCTGTATCTGGTGTGGGTTGTCATTGTCGGATAATGAGTGATTTGCTACAACGATCTGAGGAAAGAACTGAAAAATCTTCATGGTTATGTTTCTATATTTTAAAGCTGAACTCCTGGATGCTCTGAAAACTTACTTTAAATCTCCCTACCTCAAATACAACAAAGACCAGCAGTTTTTTTTTTTTTTTTTTTTTTTTTTTTTTAGCTAAAATGAGATGGGTGATCCCAGGAAGGAGAGGGTATAGTGGCCACCAGTCTTGCAAACCTAAGAGAGTGAGCCATGGAAAGTGGAGAATAAAACAAAATCTTCAGTGACTACAGCGCTATTTGACAAAAGTACTCCATATTGATGCAAAGTGAGACATGACATTTACAAAAGTGATTTTAGACATCAGTATCTGTCTGGTATTCTGTTCAGTGGTTTGAAGAGTATCAACTAAAATGTATGCTTTATGTACCATTGAGGGTGATTTACTAAAACTGGAGCATGCACAATCTGGTGCAGCTCTGCATAGAAACCAATCAGCTTCCAGGTTTTATTGTCAAAGCTGAATTGAGCAAGCTAAAGTTTGAAGCCGATTGGCTACCATACACAGCTGCACCAGATTCTGAGTGCACCAGTTTGAGTAAATCTCCATTGTCACCACTTTTCGGAGCGTTTAAGGAAGCCTTCTGAAAATCTAATTGCAGCATAGTAGAATAATCTGCTGGGCAATTCAATTCCTTGGTCCTAGGAGACTGATATTGTATGGCCAAGCATAACCCAAATGTAGCCTTCCAGACCCCTTCCCCCTCCTAAATCATCTCAGTATTATTTTTTTCTTTTCCCTTGTTCTTGTAGTGAGAAACTGTGTTTGTTTATTACTTCCTATGACATCAGCAGAGTTGAGAAATCTCTTGCAGAAGTAGCTGCTGAGGAGGCAGTTGCTACTGACATATGCATGCCCACAGAACTACATCTCCCAAGAGCCCTTTTCCTATACACAGTATGTGGGTAAGCTGTTGGGAGTCAAGGCAGCTGCATGGCAATAGGGTTTAAAGGGAAGGTGAGTGGGGTATTTTTCCATTGATGTTGGGCCCACAGTACACAAATGTGTTGGAGTACTGGCTGTCCCAGGGGAATTTTGCAGAAGAGGTGCCAGGCAGGCTGCACAGGTGGGGGGGTTTAAGTATGTGCACTTAAAGCCGCCCAAGCCCTGCTAAATCAGACCTTTATTCCACTGCAATCAGCAAAACTCATACTCCCTGCTAATTGCAGATCTCTGACTCGGCAGCGGGTTTCTGGGAAGGTTTTTCTACTCACGGGGGGGGGGGGGGGGGTCAATTCACTAAGTGATAAATACTGCATGAATTTTTGAGTTAAAATAACCTATGTGGTATTTATCTCAAAAGTAGTAAATTCACTAAAAAATTGTGATATTTATCACTTAAATTCTTTCACAATTTTTTTTTTTTTTTTTTTTTTTTTTTAACCCTGCACCAGAGGAAAAATAAATGCAGACAGAAATAGTATGAAACTGAAAACATTCCAGTGTGCTTTCATTCTCATTCACAGAACATCTCCCTCTAGTGAAATGTTACAATTTATTTTCATTCCTGAGCTCAGGGCAAAACATTTCCACACTGATACATTGTATACTTTTTATTTTACTGGCCAGTGCAGAGTTCCCCTCATTGTTATTTTGTACTTTGCTAAAATCCCAACTGCTTACTGGCAGGTGATAAATAATGAATGTGTGTGTTCTTTAACCACTTTAAGACCAGCCTCGTTTTGGATTTTAGGTGTTTACAAGTTTAAAACAGGTTTTTTTGCTAGAAAATTACTTAGAACCCCCAAACATTATATATTGTTTTTTTTCTAACACCCTAGAGAATACAATAGCGGTCATTGCAAAACTTTTTTTTGCACCGTATTTGCGCAGCGGTCTTCTAAGCGCACTTTTTTTGGAAAAAATTCACTTTTTTGAAAAAAAAAAATAAGACAACAGTAAAGTTAGCCCAAATTTTTTTTATATTGTGAAATATAATGTTACGCCAAGTAAATTGATACCCATCATGTCACGCTTCAAAATTGCGCCCGCTCGTGGAATAGCGTCAAACTTTTACCCTTAAAAATCTCCATAGGCGACGTTTAAAAAATTCCACAGATTGCATGTTTTGCGTTACAGAGGAGGTCTAGGGCTAGAATTATTGCTCTCACTCTACCGGTGGCGGCGATACCTCACATGTGTGGTTTGACCACCGTTTTCATATGCGGGCGCTACTCACGTATGCGTTCGCTTCTGCGCGCGAGCTCGTCGGGACAGGGCGCTTTAAAAAAAAATTTTATTTTTTTTTTATTATTTTTTACTTTATTTTATTTATTTTTTCACTGTTTTTAAAAAAAAAAAAAATTTGGATCACTTTTATTCCTATTACAAGGAATGTAAACATCCCTTGTAATAGAAAAAAGCATGACAGGTCCTCTTAAATATGAGATCTGGGGTCAAAAAGTCCTCAGATCTCATATTTAGACTAAAATGCAAAAAAAAAAAAAAAAAAAGTAGTTTAAAAAAATGACACAAATAATTGTGCCTTTAAGAGAAGTGGGCGGAGCCGTCTTAATGACGTCGCTCCGGCCGTCACATGGTATGGAGACGGGTGGGGGCCATCTTGGCCTCACTCATCTCCATACCGAGGAAGTGACAGGACCCGATCGCCTCCGCCGCTACCGACGGCTCCGGTAAGCGGCGGAGGGTGCGGGAGAGCGGCGGGAGGGGGGGTGGCACCTCTCCCGCCGCCGATAACGGTGATCTCGCGGCGAACCCGCCGCAGAGACCACCATTATCGTGTACGGAACCGCCCGCTGAAAAGATGGATATCTCGGTTGTGGCAGCAGCTGCTGCCGTTACCGAGATATCCATCTTCAAAAAAATGACGTATATATACAGTGGGCGGTCCGGAAGTGGTTAATGAATTGACTTTAATAATGATTTATCTCCTTTTTTGTTTTGTAAGATTTATCTCACATTTTAACAAAGGTGCGGTATTTACCTCACATTTGATATTTTACTTTGAATTGACTCTTTAAGGCCCCTTTCACATGGGGCGGATCAGTTTGACAAACTCTGCTTGCTTAGCGGGGCATCGCTCCGCTGAGCAGGCGGATGACAGGTCCGTCTTTGCTCACTGTGCAGAGTGGAGACGGCAGAGTCCCACTCTCCTCTATGGGGAAATCTGATGGAAACGGACTGCCTGGCCATTTTCATCTGATCCGCTAGACAGATGGAAAATAGGACCACCATCCTTCTGGATTTGGCAGACAGGATCAGATAGCAGCGGGTGTCAGCGGACATGTCACCATCCATAGGAGTGAATAGAGCGTCCAATCAGGTCTGCCTGAAAAACTGACAGGCAGACCTGGTCGGAAAGCTCGTGTGAAAGGGGCCTTATTATTTCATGTGATATTTCCAAAAAGAAAAGTGTCACGTGACCTTCATATCGCATGCGGTAACCTTTAGTGAATTGACCCCAATGTGACTGCTTTCTAAATCTATATGTAAATATAAAAAGCACTTGTACAGATGTGAAAAGTCATGCTAATCCTCTTGTCCGTTGTTGCACACAGGCTGCTGCTCCCAATTTGACATCTGTGCAGATGTGGGTCCCCGAGTGCACACTGTCTATTTTTGGGGACCTGCACCCATATATATGTCAAATTGGAAGCAGCGGCTGTGTCCGTTTGCTGTTTCAATTCTTTTTATTCAATAAAAAGGCCATAACTACAATACAATACAATACACTACACTACAAGACAATCAAAGATCCAGGTAGTATTCCTGAAATCAACAAAAAAAAGAAAACGGCAACTAAACCAGGAAGGTGTCACAATTTTATGTATAATTACAAACCTATAATAAATATAAAAATACAAGGTGTATATCCTTACATCCATATATATCACATTTCTTCACCAAAAAACAGAGGCAAGGGAAAGATGGGGGAAACCCTCTTCAAAGCATAGGTACCCTTTCTAAACTTCCTCCCAGCTATATTCTAGGGCAGTGATGGCAAACCTTGGCACCCCAGATGTTTTGAAACTACATTTCCCATGATGCTCAACTACACTGCAGAGTGCATGTGCAACATGGGAAATGAGAGAACACCTGTGCATCCCATGCAGCTAAATGTGGGTGTAGGCTTAGGTACACCCATATGAGGCCTAAAAGTTGTCACTACAGCAGAGATCTATTGGAAATCATCCAGTGAGGACATTTTGTACAGGTGACAATTTGTCTGGGGTCAATCTCACAAACCCACCATCATACATAGGATGAGGAAAGAAAAAAAGGAAGCTTCCATAGTGAAAGATCATTAAAAACAAGGCTTTTATTTAAAACATGTGTGTCCACGCCTATTTTCAAGTGTCTACCCAACACTGGTGTAAATAGTGTCCTGGCCCCATCCAGTGAGGACATATTTTAGATGTGACAACTATATCAGAGGGGATTTTCCTCAATTTGAAGAGATGTAGCTTTACTGCTACAGGGTGGCCGCTCTGCGCAGAATTCCGTGTATATATGTAATTCTGCATTTCTGGGTAGGGGGCATGCTAAACGCACCTCACAGCACACACACAAACGCTGGTTAGGCACACATTTAACCCTTTGATCGCCCTGATGTTTAACCCCTTCCCGGCCAGTGACAGTGCATATTTTTAGCGGGGATCACTGTATTAGTGTCACGGGTCCCCACAAAGTGTCCGTGTCAGACTGCCACCTATCAAGGTATTTTGATATTTACATAACTCCACCCAGGAGCCAGCCCTCGCTGCCTGTATCGGGGCTGAGGGCTCTTGGGAGGATTATGGAGGCAGGGTGCTGTGATGTTTTCAGGAAGCTGTGTACAGCAATCTTCCTGCCCAGAAACTGTTGTTATCTAAAAGTTTCATTAGCATGTTATTCTATGTACAACACTCTGCTGATCCTCTCCCACCAATAATTTGCCTATTGCATAGAGAGGCGCAGAGACCTGGTGATGACATACTGGATATGTAATAAGGTATGTAATGAAATTGGAAATGTTTTATTTAAGAATGTAATTGGCATGTTCATAAGAAGGGAAAGGAACCAGGGAAGGCAAATTTTATATATTTTTTTATATATAATATAGAAAGAACTTATGGGTCCTTAAGTTGACATAGATGACCTTTGAAGGATATTGGTGCATTTTTCTTTAGCAATGTATTTTTTAAACTACTCATACTTGCAAGGAGCAAGTAATTTTTCTTTCCTGTTACACAGGATTTAAAATGTAGTTGTGACTTTGTATAAGAACAAGGTGGGTGACCTCCATCCTTGAAAAATGGACATTCTAATAATCTGTTATTTGTAGCAGCAGTCAAAGAATTTAAAATAAAAATCTGAGAATGACAGGTAATTTGCTCTCAGCACTCTCTCTGACTTGTGTGTGTTGTATGTTCAACTCGCTTAGCGCAGCTGTGAATATACGGTGTTTAGGGCGGAAGCCCACCCAGATGGCGGATTACTCTGAAATATTTTTCACAGCGCTTTGTTGATCTTTAAGTGCACACGGTGTTCATGCCTGTCGTGACGATGATTGTGTAGTGTCACCAGGGGGCGCTGCTCCCCTCTGCATTAAAATTAGTTGTGATCGTGCTCTTTGCTCCCTTTTTTTTAAAGAAAGCCATGCATAAAAATGACAAGGTCCACTTATTAAGTGGAACCTACCCCAAATTAAAAAATGGCATGTTTAGAGAAGAAAAAAATCTTTAAAAAAAATCAAATATATATATACCCAGCTTTTGGATGGTTTGTTTAGGCGTTTTCACTTAGTGACCCTACCAAAAGTCTGGGTTTAACCACTTAAGGACCGAGCCTCTTTCTGAGATTTGTTGTTTACAAGTTAAAAACAGGTTTTTAACTTTAAAATTACTTAGAACCCCCAAACATTATACGTTTTTTTTTTTTTTTTTCTAACACCCTAGAGAATAAAATGGCGTCATTTCTGTCACACCGTATTTGCACAGTGGTCTTACAAGCGCACTTTTTTTTTGAAAAAAAAAACACTTTTTTGAATTTTAAAATAAGACAACAGTAAAGTTAGCCCATTTTTTTTTTTATATTGTGAAAGATAATGTTTCGCCGAGTAAATTGATACCTAACATGTCACGCTGCAAAATTGCGCCCGCTCGTGAAATGGCGACAAACTTTTACCCTTAAAAATCTCCATAGGCGACAAGGTTGCATGTTCTAAGTTAGAGGAGGTCTAGGGCTAGAATTATTGCTCTCGCTCTACCGATCGCGGCGATACCTCCAGATGTGTGTTTTGAACACCGTAACACAGTTTTCATATGCGGGCACTACTCACGTATGCGTTCGCTTCTGCACGCGAGCTCGTTGGGACTGGGCATGTTTAAAAAAAAAAAAATTTTTCTTATTTATTTTACCTTTTATTTTTACACGGTTTAAAAAAAAAAAAAAAAAAATTGTCAATTTTATTCCAAGGAATCTAAACATCCCTTGTAATACAAAAAAGCATGACAGGGCCTCTTAAATATGAGTTCTGGGGTCAAAAAGACCTCAGATCTCATATTTAGACTAAAATGCAATAATAAAAAAAAAATGTCATTTAAAAAAATTATTTAAAAAAAATGGCCCTTTAAGAGCTGTGCGCGGAAGTGATGTTTTGATGTCGCTTCCGCCCAGCAGTTGTATGGAGACGGGTGGGGGCCATCTTCCCCTCACTCGTCTCCATACCCAGCTAGTGACAGGACGCGATCGCCTCCGCCGGAGGGCACCGGATCGCGGCCACCGATAAAAGGGATCTTGCGGCGAATCCGCCGCAGAGCCCACTTTTATCTTGTCTGCTGCCATAACGATATGCTCCTCCGGCGGCGGGCGGTCCGTAAGTGGTTAACCACTTTAGCCCCGGAAGAATTTGCCCCTTCTGACAAGGCCATTTTTTGTGATACGGCACTGTGTCGTTTTAACTGACAATTGCGCAGTCATGCGATGCTGTACCCAAACAAAATTGATGTCCTTTTTTCCCACAAATAGAGATTTCTTTTGGTCACCTCTGCGATTTTTTTTTTTTTTTTTTTTTTTTTTGCGCTATAAACAAAAAAAGAGCGAAATTTAAAAAAAAAACGCTATTTTGGACTTTTTGCTATAATAAATATCACAAAAAAAATGTAAAAGAAGAAATTTCTTAATCAGTTTAGGCCAAAATGTATTCTGCATATTTTTGGTAAAAAAAATCACAATAAGCGTATATTGATTGGTTTGCGCAAAAGTTATAGCGTCTACAAAATAGGGGATAGATTTATGTCATTTTTGTAATTTTTTTTTATTTTTATCGTGATTGCAGCAGACAGATTGAACACTTGACACTTTTTTGGGACCATTGACATTTATACAGCGATCAGAGCAGATCAAATTTCACTGGCAGGGAAGGGGTTAACACTAGGGAGCGGTCAAGAGGTAAAGTGTGTTTCTAACTGTGGGGGTGGGGACTGACTGGGGGAGGAGGACACAGATCGTTGTTCCTACTTAGTAGGAACACACGATCTGTCTCTACTCCCCTGACAGAATCAGGATTTGTGTGAACTGATCCCTGTTCTTGTTCTGTAAGGAGCAATCGCAAGTGCCCGGTGGACATCGCATCTGCCGGACACGTGCATCGGCGACACAGTGCGGGCGCGCGCGCTATAGCGTGTTAAAGAGCCGACGTAGAGCTACGGTGATTTGCGCAGCCGTGCCAACTTGCCGCAGTATATCTGCGACGGCTGCTCGGCAAGCGGATAAGGTAAGTATTTTTTACTTTTTTCTTCCAATTGTTTTTACCTATCATTTTTTTTTTTAAATATCAGGATAGGGCAGATTAGCAGACGTTTATATTTTGCATTATATTGTGCATCATGTAAAAAGGAAATCTATGGTCACAGCATACACTTTCATTTTATAACATCAGCATTTGAATAGCAATACAAACAATAGTTATTTTTTAAAATCTAATATAAACTTGCTTGAAAATTGTTCCTTTTGTGATGAGAGTGCTTGTCTGTCTGCTGGCCATCTCTTTCCACAACTTTTCTATATTTCCTGCATGCTTTGCAGCTTCTCTTCTGCTGGTAAATTTCAATTTGTAAGGACTACATATCCCATGGTACCTTTCTTACAAATGATTCCTGTACTGACCCTACCTCCTGAGACAACTCCTCTTAGTGCCTCTGTAGTTCAGACGGCAGGCTCTGTGAAATGTGTGACACAGCAGTGCCTACCCACAGGGCATAGTGAATACGTGTCACAGAATTCAGAGAAGTAAATTTGTGGGATATTCACACTGAGAAGAGGAGGAGCCAGGAGTGCCAGCGGGGAACCCCAGAAGAGGAGGATCTCCCCTGCTCTGTGCACAACCACATAGCACAGGTAAGTATGAAATGTTAGTTATTAAAAAAAAAAAAATTTAGTTTACAAATACTTTAAGATCATTCTGATTAGGAGCAGGGTAGAAAAGACTGAAATACGATGTGGAAATTAATCAATAATTTTACATTTTGACCATAGGTACACTTTAATGAAGCCAAAAAAACAATGGGCTACGAACATACATTTACATGGTAAAAAATGTCCATGACCTTTTTTTTTATTTGTGTAATGCAATTCACTCCTGTACATCGTAGCATGCTATAATGCAGGTGCAGTGCCTCTTAGTGTGTTGGGGTGCCATTCAAAATGAGGGTACTGCAACGCAATAACGAATGTGATGTGCATTACCATGAAGTAGAATTGTAAATGAGCTCTTAGTGTATTTTTAAATGCGACTAGCATAAGTACCTTAATTTGACTTGGTATCATCCTATTATTCATTGCAAAGCAGCATTCACAATTGGAGTGGGAGGGGCAGTACCAAGAGCCAATCAGGTGTGCTACAGTACAGGGTAATCAGGAACATGTTGTCAGGAGAAGAAAGCAGTGAAATTACATAATTACTCTTCTGCTGCTAAAAACGTGCGATTTTTAGCACATTTTGCAGTACTACAGTTCATTTACAAGGGTTTCCTATGGGACATGTTCACATATATGTTTTTCAGCTGCTGCATTTTTGCAAAGTGTCAGGGACTTTTTTAAATGCACCACAGTGCATTTTTGGTTCAGTAAACGTCAATGGTCATGCTGCGGAAACAGTTTTTAATCTGCCTAACAAAGACATCTTCCCTTTGAAAAAAAAAGCATAAAAAACGCGTGTGCAAAAACCCACCGCAAAAAGCACTGCAAAAACAAATCAAAAGCAAACTGCATAGGTATGAACCAGGCTTTAGGCCCCTTTCAGACCATTTGTTTCATCGGTTTAGTCACAGTTTTTCAAAGAAAAAAACGGATGAAGTTTACATCAGTTTTCCATCCGTTTTTCATATCTGCCAGCTATGCCTCGTTTCCACCGAGCGTATCGGTTCGGGTCGGATCGGTTTGGACGGCCTAGAATGGTCCGGCCTATTCAGGCGAGCGTTTCCACTGCAAGTCGGACCGACAGGGGCCATGCGTGGGTTTAGAAAAAATGCCGTCATGGCGTCACACGTCCACCAATCAGTGTAAAGTATCGTAGCTCCGCCCCAACCGAACCGTTCCATTTTCTATGGCCCCACATCTGAAGCAGGACCCTGAATGGAAAGGTTCGGTTTGGTTGTATGGGCCGCTTTCATAATGGAAACACCCAAAATAGCGTACCATACCGAACCGAACCAATCCGCTCGGTGGAAACGAGGCACTAGAGTCCTTAAGGCTGGGTTCACACTAATGCGAATTGGATGCGGTTTCTTTGCATCCAATTCGCAATAGCAGGTTCACACATCTCTGCTCCTGTGTCTTTTGGTCCATTTCAGGTCCGAATTCTGCCAAGAATTTTGGCTGAAATCAGACCTGAAATGTTGAACCAGAACGCATCGGACCCCTGCTGGGGGCCGCATCGGTATTAGGTGTGAACCCAGCCTAAAGGAGAAGTATAGCCAAAGCTCGTTTGGCTGTACTTCTGTGGATCTCAGGAGTGCTATTATAGCGCACACATACAATAATGGGGCACTTTGATGCAGTAGTGAGCTTAAGCACTGTATGGTCATATGGTGTGACCTAATCCCCATATTTGCTTATTATTTTCAGATGCTTTAAATAGCCTTGTAGGATTTTAATGACATGTTTGTATGTGTGCACTATAATCTTTTGTTCTGTTTGTGTAGCAGCACCATCTTTAATGTGATGCATAGTTAGGGTGTGCCCCCCAGGTCTTTGTTCATCCCGACAATAAAGTCTGGATCCACTAGGTCCCTGGACTGACACCCGCCTCAGCCTCTCAGCCTCCCAAAACACCGAACTCTCACCTTCTAACAGCCCGCCGGCTCCCTTTTACCAGCTGTGTGTAGCGAGGCTGCCGAGGCTCGATCACAGCCCGGGACTCCAACCTGCGCTGCCAAGTAAGCTACTTCTGGGATCAAAGACTGCAGTCACCGCCACCTCCTGCTTGCGCTTTGCTCCCCTGTCACCGAATGGTCAGTCCGCCCCTGAAGTCACCCCTCTGGTGGGTGCAGGCCATAGCCCCGTAGCGACGCCACTGCTTCTACTGTCTCTTCTGCTGGGGGGCAGCGCCCCCCCCCCCCCCCCACCGAAAATGCCATCCAAGCAGTGTTAATTTCATTGACTAAAACGACTAAACCATTTTAGCCGACTAAATGAATATTATTTTAGTCGACTAAAATACGACTAAAACTAAAACAACTGAGATGACTAAAACTAAAATGCCATTTTAGTCAAAAGACTAAGACTAAGACTAAAACTAAATTGAAATTTGACTTCAAAATTAACACTGGTCTGTAGTGCATGTTAATATCTCAATACCATAATAAATAACATATTAGATTTTTCACTCCAGCAGTATATAATGAGTTTGGAAATTGTAGAGAAATGTTAACTAATGCATTACAATTAATTACACCCATTAGATTTTAGACGACTAAAATGAGTTTTAGTCGACTAAAATGTACTGGAGATTTAGTCGACTAAAACTAAAACAATTGCAGAAGACTAAAATGCCATTTTAGTCCTAAGACTCAAACTAAATCGAAATTTGCTGCCAAAATTAACACTGCGCCCAAGCCTTGTTTGCCAGGCTGTGGATATGCCCCTGGTGGTCATTCATAGCACAGAGTGTTGCTGTGTCCAGAGCTGGCATTTAACACCCCCTGAATGCAGAAACTATTCACCTCTGGCCACCCATGTGAGTGAAGCCTTATGAGAAAAACACAAAAGCTGCCACTGCCAACCTGCTCCTAAAAAAGTTAGTTGCTGAAGGCTGGGTTTACACTGAATTCGGAAGCGTCCCACAGCAGGGGTCCGGTGCGTCCCTGTTCTTCATTTCAGGGATGAATCAGGCCCAAATTTTTGCCTAAATTCTGACCTGAAACCAGTGGCGGCCCGTCCATAGGGGGCGCCTGGGCGCCGCCCCCCCCCCCCCCCCCCCCTCCAGGCAGCAAAAAAAAAAAAAATTTTTTAATACTGGCCCTTTAAAAAAAAAAAAAAAAGGAAAATAAAGGTTAAGTGCACTGTGTTCGGACGCCAGATACAGTACGACGCCGGGCACAGTGCACTTATAGGAAGCGCCACCTCTATGCAATCACGAGATTGCAGACGTGTCGCTGCATTTGCGGGCGTTTAGCCCGCCTTGGGGCGTTTTCTGAAGTGCCGAGTAGCTTCCGCTCGGCCATAGCAATACATACTACAGGCGCCGGGCGGAAGCTACTTGGCACTTCAGATTTGATTGACATCTGCCCTGAGTCAGATGTCACTTCCTGGTTCTCTCTCTCATTGTGCCAGAGAGAGGAAACAGGAAGAATGCTGGTGCCAGTGCGAGGAGGAGGACACCGCAGGAGACCCAAGGTAAGTACCGCTGTGTGGAGAATGGGGGGGGACACCTGCTGTTGGGGGGCTCTGATGGGGACAACTGCTGTGGGGGGTTCTGATGGGGACAACTGCTGTGGGGGGACTCTGATGGGGGACACCTGCTGTGGGGGGTTCTGATGGGGACACCTGCTGTGGGGGGGCTCTGATGGGGGACACCTGCTGTGGGGGGACTCTGATGGGGGACACTTGCTGTGGGGGGCTCTGATGGGGGACACCTGCTGTGGGGGGCTCTGATGGGGGACACCTGCTGTGGGGGGCTCTGATGGGGGACACCTGCTGTGGGGGGGACTCTGATGGGGACACCTGCTGTGGGGGGCTTTGACGGGGGACACCTGCTGTGGGGGGCTCTGGTGTGGGACACCTGCTGTAGGGGACTCTGATGGAGACACCCTGCTGTGGGGGGCTCTGATGGGGGACACCTGCTGTTGGGGGCTCTGATATGGACACCTGCTGTGGGGGGACCCTGATGGGGACACCTGCTGTTGGGGGGGGCTCTGATGGGGGACACCTGCTGTGGGGGGCTCTGATGGGCGACTCCTGTTTTGGGGGGACTCTGATGGGGACACCTGCTGTGGGGGGACTCTGATTGAGACACCTGCTGTGGGGGACACCTGCTGTGGGGGGCTCTGATGGGGGACACCTGCTGTGGGGGGACTCTGATGGGGGACACCTGCTGTGGGGGGACTCTGATGGGGGACACCTGCTGTGGGGGGACTCTGATGGGGGACACCTGCTGTGGGGGGCTCTGATGGGGGACACCTGCTGTGGGGGGCTCTGATGGGGGACACCTGCTGTGGGGGGCTTTGATGAGGGACACCTGCTGTGGGGGGGCTCTGATGGGGGACACCTGCTGTGGGGGGGCTCTGATGGGGGACACCTGCTGTGGGGGGCTCTGATGGGGACACCTGCTGTGGGGGGCTCTGATGGGGACACCTGCTGTGGAGGGACTCTGATGGGGGACACCTGCTGTGGGGGGGCTCTGATGGGGACACCTGCTGTGGGGGGGCTCTGATGGGGGACACCTGCTGTGGGGGGGCTCTGATGGGGGACACCTGCTGTGGGGGGTTCTGATGGGGACACCTGCTGTGGGGGGCTCTGATGGGGACACCTGCTGTGGAGGGACTCTGATGGGGGACACCTGCTGTGGGGGGGCTCTGATGGGGGACACCTGCTGTGGGGGGCTCTGATGGGGACACCTGCTGTGGGGGGCTCTGATGGGGACACCTGCTGTGGAGGGACTCTGATGGGGGACACCTGCTGTGGGGGGGCTCTGATGGGGGACACCTGCTGTGGGGGGGGGGGCTCTGATGGGGGACACCTGCTGTAGGGGGCTCTGATGGGGGACACCTGCTGTGGGGGGGACTCTGATGGGGGACACCTGCTGTGGGGGGCTCTGGTGGGGGACACCTGCTGTGGGGGGACTCTGATGGAGACACCCTGCTGTGGGGGGCTCTGATGGGGGACACCTGCTGTTGGGGGCTCTGATATGGACACCTGCTGTGGGGGGACCCTGATGGGGACACCTGCTGTTGGGGGGCTCTGATGGGGGACACCTGCTGTGCGGGGCTCTGATGGGCGACTCCTGTTTTGGGGGGACTCTGATGGGGACACCTGCTGTGGGGGGACTCTGAGACACCTGCTGTGGGGGACACCTGCTGTGGGGGGCTCTGATGGGGGACACCTGCTGTGGGGGGACTCTGATGGGGGACACCTGCTGTGGGGGGACTCTGATGGGGGACACCTGCTGTGGGGGGACTCTGATGGGGGACACCTGCTGTGGGGGGCTCTGATGGGGGACACCTGCTGTGGGGGGCTTTGATAGGGGACACCTGCTGTGGGGGGCTTTGATAGGGGACACCTGCTGTGGGGGGCTCTGGTGGGGGACTCTGATGGGGGACACTTGCTGTGGGGGGACTTTGATGGGGACACCTGCTGTGGGGGGACTCTGATGGGGACACCTGCTGTGGGGGGACTCTGATGGAGACACCTGCTGTGGGCGACTCTGATGGGGACACCTGCTGTGGGCGACTCTGATGGGGACACCTGCTGTGGGGGGACTCTGATGGAGACACCCTGCTGTGGGGGACACCTGCTGTGGGGGGCTCTGATGGGGACACATGCTGTGGGGGGGACACTGATGGCAACTCTGATGTAAGGGGACAGAGGCTGTATTTGGGGGGGGGGGCAGAGGCTGCATTTGGGGGGGGGGACAGAGGCTGCATTTGGATTTGGGGGGGAGACAGAGGCTGCATTTGGATTTGGGGGGGGAGACAGAGGCTGCATTTGGATTTGGGGGGGAGACAGAGGCTGCATTTGGATTTGGGGGGGAGACAGAGGCTGCATTTTATGTGACAGAGGCTGCATTTGATGTGACACAGGCTGCATGTAAGAAGGGACTGCTGGGGACACCTGATGGCATCTGGTTGTAGCTGACGTGGCTAGTGACACACTTGGGGCTCCCACTGATTCTGCATTATGGTGAGTTGAAGGATTTCATTTTATATTACAATGTAATAATAGTAATAATGAGCTTCAATCATCCTGACACCATAACAACCATGGTGCCGGGATGATTGAAGCACTAACACCAGGTGTTTGGAGTATCTTTATATGCTGATTGTTAAACTTTGTAGAATACACATTTCTTTTGTTGTGTAGGATCTGGGGCTGCTGTCCCTCTCTCCCTCACCCTCCATCCCTCGTTTATCTCAGACGCTAACCACACCACCTTAGAGCCACGCCCACTATTTCGCTGAAACCACGCCCATTTTCACCAAGTGGGAGGGGTCAAAAAGGAAGGGCGGGGTCTGGCGCCCCCCCATCCTAAAACTTCACCAGCCGCCACTGCCTGAAACCGAGCCAAAGACGCACAGGACCTCTGTGCAATCCGCTCTGCAGTCGTCCTGGAGATGTGTGAACCGGCTCCATTAAGAGGCAGTTGCAAAGAGAGAAAGAACAACCGGGAGGTGACCTGGTAAGGTCAAATGCCTCCATCCTTATCTAATGAAAAAAAAAAGAAGAAAAAATCACTTTAATGCATTAGTTTCAGGTAAAGTGACACTCGCTTATTATCCGCTTTAATTGGCACGTTTTAGATATTGATTACTATTCAATTTCTTTGGTGATTTATTTCTTATTTTTCACCACTATTTTTAATCTACACTAATCTGGACTTTACTAATACTTTCTATCTTCTTATTGCCCTGTTCCTTACTGTACTGAGTACAGGACATATTGTATGTCACAACACAATATACTGTACATATACTTAGAAGTCCCCTTTTTTTGATGATTTCGGCATCCACGGTCAATCACGACTTTTTTCACTTCCTGTCCTCCCTGGATGTCATCCTTGCTGGGCTCCAGGCCGTCCACACTACCTCAGCTCCTGTTAGTAATACTCCTAGGGGGTCCCTGATCCTTAGTGCCACACCTCCATCATGCAGCTACATTCGTAAGTATTTTAAGTATTTTCAAGAGTGGGGTTCTTATAGCTAACCTTATATCCATTTTTACTTATTTTAACTCTTTTTCCTTGATGGGGTCAGAACTATATGATTTTTTTTAATCATATCAAATCATTCAATCATTTTGCGTGCATGCTCCTGAAGAGTGGTTCAATCCACAAAATGCATGCTAGAGCTATATAATGAAAAAATTCCCTCATGGGTTTTTTTAGCAGCCAAGAAATTATTCAAAGGTCATTTATTAAAATCAAAGAGCAATTTGACAATTACATGAGAGTTGTAAAAAAATGAGCTCTGGCATTCACATTAAAATAACAAAACCATCGATCAAGATTGAACTACATATCGTATGAAATCTTGTTAAAATTGCATTTTACTGCAAAAAAAATTGTATATAATCATCCACATAAAACTCCTACGCATTTCGACCCTTCTAATTGTGGTCTTCTTCAGGGGGGATTTTATTCTATGCAAAAAGAAAATGAATATTTTACATTTTAATAATCATTTGATTTGTTTACCTGTAATATATAATCACACAAAAAATGTATATTTACCAATCAAGACGATGGAAGAGAAAGAAACGTCCTATAGCCAGAGATTTCTTTTAAAAGCTAATTTCAGCAATCCCAAAGACATTGGTGTGTCGTCTCCACCTCCTATGGCATGGACCTCGCACTCAAAGAACTTACAAGAGACCATTTGTTTGGACCCCCAGAGGAGGAGATGGGGAAGGGAGCAGAACGGTGCCTGAAGTACATCATAATAAGCTTACTACTTTTCTGTATTAAATTCAAAAATATATAATAATAATAAGGAAAAAATTTGAGATATTTAAGATATTACCACAATAAATGGCCAATGATTAAATATTTAAATCTCTGGTCATCTTACTATGTAGAAGAATTAAATTACATTTTATGCTTATTTGTGGCGGCAATGAAAGTTCATATAAGTGCCATGTGACTGAGGGTGTAAAAGTGAATAAAAACATTAATCAAAAATTAAATATTACATTAATATTACATCATTTAATCAATTCACGCGCATGCTCCTGAAGAGTGGATCAATCCCCAAAATGCATGCTAGAGCTATTATATGCCGTGTTTCTACTCATCATGTATTTCACTTGATATTGTTTAATATATGTAATATGTGATAATTATTGTCTACAATTACATGGCATTTTGCCCCCATTGTATGTACATCTATAAATATATTCAGAATTGATTGTATTGGATATCATACTCTTATTCATGATTGCCATTACGTATGTATTTTAACATTGAGTTCCAATAAATTTGTACCCTATACTTACGCGCTTCATTTAAAGTCCCAATTCCAAGAGCCGGTCACAGTCTCCAAAAACCACATCCAATTCGCAAATCCAATTCGTATAAGTGTGAACCCAGCCTGAATGTCTTCAGTACTACTGAACAAGTGTTCAGGTCAGGTCTTCTCACCTCTCATGCTGCACACTTGTTTAAGGTAAGGTACTTAGTAAGCACTAATGCCAGGAACAGACAGCCAAGAAACCAGCATTTTTATAAGTAGGTAAGCACTGTTGTTTTCCCTTAGTACCTGAACTTCAACTTTTCACTTCAGTCTTGCAAAAAACACACCAATCTGCCTGATTCAAGCTACAAAAAAAGCTCCAGAAATGTTTTGAGCTTCAGATGTTTGGCTTCAGGCAACTGGTATTGGAGATGTGAACCATCTCCATAGAGAATAATTGATTTTTTTTTCTCCTCCGGTGTTTTGGAGCTTCAAGCTTCAAGCTACAAAATGCTGAGTTGCGAATGGGGCCTTAAAACTGGGTGGCTTCTACTTTTCTTATGTCAGAGTTCTGTGACCAGGCATGATGAGCCCTTGGGAAGCTAGCACCCGGCAAGGTTGGAATTACCGTGTGATCCTGATGGAACTAGGAACGTCGCTTTGGGTCACAATTATTTTTGGGTACTTCAAAAGCATGTGCAACCATAGAAGAACATGAAGCAGTACTGGTGAAAGTGGCATTTGTCAGGAAGGTACCCAAATAGAATCATTCTTGTAGTGTTATTGCGTTAGTATATAGGAACATGTTGTATATTGCATGCCAAGTAATGTGTCATTGTAAGACTCCCAGGTATTTCTTCCCTTTTACAGAGATCACAGTGTTCCCCCTGACAATGCCTCATCTGCTTTTCTCTCCAGAAGGACTGAGCTGTCTTCAGGCATCATCCAGGGTCACCATCTACTTCCTGGACTTAGATGCCGGTGTTCTGCCGAGAAAGTTCCGCTTGGCGGATAAGGACGCCCGGCGGAAATAGCCGAAGATAAATAGGAGAAAATCAGCTGTACACTGCGCCTGTAAGAGGGCCGCTCGCCTCGCTTCGGGCACGGCCTCGCTTCGCTTGGCTCTTTTAGATTCCCCCTCTAGGTCCACTTGGATGGTGGGGAAGGAACCTGGACCCAGAGCGCAGGCGCCGTGTACAGCTGATTGTAGATTTTGTCGTTCGGCTATCTCCGGCGGCTGCTAGTAGTTGGTACTGCGCAGGCGCTGCGCCTGCGCAGTACAGGGAGGGAACTTATCCGCCGAGGGAACTTTCTCTGCAAGACACCGGCTCACAGATGACACAATTTACTTGTGTAAATACTGGTGCCGGTGCAGTTCTTTATTATGTTCAGAAATGTCTAAGGCCCCTTTCACACAGGCGCCTCCGTTGGACAAATTCCGACTTGCTCAGCAGGGGATCGCTCAGCTGATCTTCGATCTAAGCAGGCGGATGACAGGTCCGTCTCCACTCTGCACAGTGAGACAGAGTCCCGCTCTCCTCTATGGGGAAATCAGGTAAATTGGAAAAAATAGAAAAATGGAAAATAGGACCACCATCCGTCTGAATTTTGTGAACAGGATCAGATTGGATAGCGGCGGATGTCAGTGGACATGTCAACACTGACATCCGCCGCTCCATAGGGGTGAATGGAGGGTCCGATCAGGTTAGGGTTGCCTACAGGTTGCCACCTGTCCAGGATTCAACCAGACAGTCCGGTTGACTCATGTGTCCGGGTTTTAGTCTCCCTGAAACCCGGACACATTATTCAGACTGGGCTGTGGCTTCCCAGTTAACCAAGACACAAAATCTGTTGCCTTTCAGGAGCTGTGGGTGGCTATTTGGGGGCAGGTTTGGCATCACTGGGGGGCGAGGTGATGATTACAGCAAGAGTAGTTTGGCCACACCCACTGTTCGCTGCATCACGCCGCATTACTAACTCCTTGGGGCAGCCAAAGGTGTCCCAGGTCTTTTATAATCTTACAGTGTATACTATGAAAAAAATTGCCCTGCGCCACTAAAGTGTTTGGGTTTGGCTTGAAGAAAAGGTGGCAACCTCAGATCATGTCTGCCTGAAAAACTGACAGGCGGACCTGATTGGACAGCCTGTGTGAAAGGGCCCTAACACAGATCAGCCCTCTGTTGCAGCCTCCCAACTTGTGACTATGAAATTACAATGGGGTTGGTTTACTAAAACTGGAGAGTGCAAAATCTGATGCAGCTGTGCATGGTAGCCAACCGGCTTCAAACTTCAGTTTGTTCAATTAAGCTTTGAGAAAAAAAAAACTGGAAGCTTATTGGTTTCTATGCGCAGCTGCACTAAATTTTGTATGTTCTTAGTAAATCACTCCCATTGCGTCTGTTTGATCGCTGGGGGAGAAGAGGAAATGCCTGTAGCAGACTGATCATCCTTGGACTGGAACTCAAGGACAACTTTTTTTTTTAATTGATAAAAGGTGGAGCTTTTCTAAAAAAATATATTTCGTTGCTGCATATTGTGACATGTCAGGAATGTATTTATGCAAAGCTATTCATTTCCTTAGAAGTATATTTGGTTCTGGTCTGGCCAGAAACCAAAAAATGGTCAAGAAGTATTTTTTGGTTGTAGGAAGAAACCCATCCGTCTATTGGAGAACCTACAACTTTCATGTACATAGTTTGCCTATTGGGAAATGTCGACAGGACCCTAATGCTACAAATAACCCATGTGTCCATCCCTTGTCATTACCATCCTCCGGTAAAACATTTGGTGTTTTCAATGCGCCATTCTTTGGGGGTCTAATTTTTCTTCTGGGAGGCAAAATACAACCCCCCCCCCCACCCCCCCAAGGCAGCTTTGATCTCCTCGATGTAGGTGGCTGCAGGTGTTTTGTTTCCGCTATAAATCAAACGTTAAATACAGCCTGAAAGATCTGCTCTAATCCGTCAGGCTCAGTCCTCAGGATCATGGAGGCCCCTGTACGCCCTGCGGTTTTTAATGCAGGCCGGGCATTTCGTCTTCTGCTTTTACGGTGCTATTTTTACAGGCATAAATATTCTTTTTTCTTCATTCTGGAGTGACACTTTTTGGATGGAGCCGAGCTTTGCCGATGCCAGTACGTGATATTCCGCAGATAGGGCTTGCTCCGGATCTGCATAAACACATTTGGAAAGATTTACAAGGGCGCAAGCGGTTTTAAAGGCCTTTTAAACTGACATCCACATCCTCTTCGTCGCGGTGCGTTATTTTAGGGTGCAGAGCTAGCCAAGCGGACAAAGCGCTGCTATTATGAAGGTGGAGAGATAACGGTCGATGGTTACACTGTGGTCTAAGTTAAACTAAACTGAGTGAATTAAAACAGAGCTTCACTCAAAGAGGTTATTTCTTTCTGAGCTTAGTAGGAAAGATTGCAAACAATCTTAGACCCCATAAATGCTATTAGATTTTCTGCAGATTTTTGTCTTCAGATTTAACCAAACCATGTAGTTCAAGGGCCTGCCTGATTGCAAACAAATTGAAACTCTTATGCCCCGTACACACGGTCGAACATTGGTCGGACATTCCGACAAAAAAATCCTAGGATTTTTCCGACGGATGTTGGCTCAAACTTGTCTTGCATACACACGGTCACACAAAGTTGTCGGAAAATCTGATCATTCTGAACGCGGTGACGTTAAAACACGTACGTCGGGACTATAAACGGGGCAGTAGCCAATAGCTTTCATCTCTTTATTTATTCTGAGCATGCGTGGCACTTTGTGCGTCGGATTTGTGTACACACAATCGTAAATTCCGACAACGGATTTTGTTGTCGGAAAATTTTATAGCCTGCTCTCAAACTTTGTGTGTCGGAAAATCCGATGGAAAATGTGTGATGGAGCCTACACACGGTCGGAATTTCCGACAACAAGGTCCTATCACACATTTTGCGTCGGAAAATCCGACCATGTGTACAGGGCATTAAGGTTGGACCTCATATTATATGGTTTTGGTAAATCTGAAGACAAAAATCTGCAGAAAATCTAATAGTGTGTATGGGGTCTGAGGCCTCATTCACATAGGTGGCTGGGGGAATGTAAAAACGGGTGCTTCAGCCATGTTTTTACTGCCCCCCCCCCCCCCAACCGTCAACCACCAACCTAAACTGGAACATATCACAGCCATGATGCTTTGCTTAATGACTACATAAAAAAATGATACCCCCTGTCATGTTCACCGTCAAACGTAACCCATTCAATTGAAAACCAACCACATGCAATGCACCCGGTTGTGGTGCGGTAGTGTGGGCTTTTCAGGATTAAAACAGGTGGTGAGGAGGCAATTTACCGCCCACTGCATATTGCTTTTTAGAGATGTGGCAAAGGCTGCCATCCTGGAGCTCCAGTTGGTGACTTTGCCTAGGCTGGGAGGATGTCATCAGTTTGCTGCAGGCAGGAGGAAGCATTTCCTGAGTCTCCTCTCCCCCAGTGATCAGATTGTATATTGTAACTTTGTAGCACGTCACAAGGTGAGAGGCAGCAGGTGGGGCTGATCTGTGTCAGACATTTGAAAAACACAGCCAAGAATTGCACAGACACCAAGATTTACATCACGGGTGCTTGACCAGGGCCACTTAAGTGATTTGGTAACCGGTTGGAGGCCGCAATAAACTATGGGGTTTTACTGCCCCCCAAACTTCAAATGCAAATGAGCCCTTACTGTCCTAACCCCCCTATAAGCTTTCACACCGATGCGCTGCAGTTTACCCGCACCACGGGTACAGTGCAGTGCACTATTACATTTTGCAACTGTTTTGCACAGACTGCACTTTCTGAAAGTGCACCAAAACTCCTGCATTCAGTTTCATGCACTTTTAGAAAGCACACCAGCGGATGAGTGTGAAAGCAGCCTGATAACCCTTTTTTTTTCCGTTCAAATACAGTTTTATTAGTTCTCAGCAGATAAAAGAACAAAAACAGAACACAGTAAATTCCGGGTAATACTAGAACAGGGATATAGCAAGTACAGACATTTTAGCAGTAAGTGGTGCAAGATCATTGCTAAGTCATACTATGAACTGTTAGATGGTAAATGAGGTTTGCCATAAGCTATGTGAGAGCCTATTGTATATAGGGAAAATGTAAGGATAACCCTTTTTTTAAAAGTGCTGATATTCCTATTGCAAAAGTGCAGTGTATGTGATGTTTAATGCTCTGACCTTCTTTTCCTCTTCCAGCTTCTGCTGGCATCACTCTCCAGGCTGCTAGAAAGGTCCCAGGTGAAGTGCACGTGGTATCACTCCGCCTGGGACAGGACCCGGCGCAGCAGAGAAAGCATTAGCTTATGCGGTTCCTGTTTCCCCCATAGCTTCCTGCTTCCTCTGCTGCCGGGGCAGGCTCCGGCTCATTGCACGCTGATTCTGATGCTCTGGGATGGCACGTATGGCAACCCGTTGATCATGGTCTGGGCTTTCTTAGGCATCCACTTCCCTGGTTTGAGGTCGCAGACCACATGTGGTCCACAGCAGTGGCGGCTGGTGCTCAAAATTTTTGGGGAGGCACAAACAAACTGAAAAATTCTGAAAAATACTTAAAAAAAAACATCAATTGCAGCCTCACTGTGTCCATCAAATGCAGCCACTTTGCCCATCAAATGCAGCCACTGTGCCCAGCAAATACAGCCATTGTGCCCATCATATGCAGCCACTGTGCCTAGCAAATACAGCTACTGTGCCCATCATATGCAGCCATTGTGCCCTTCTAATACAGCCACTGTGCCATCATATGTAACCACTGTGCCCAGCAAATACAGCCACTGTACCCATCAAATACAGCCACTGTGCCCATTATATGCAGCCACAGTGCCCATCATATGCAGCCACCGTGCCCATCAAATGCAGCCACTGTGCCAGCAAATGCAGCCACTGTGCCAGCAAATGCAGCCACTGTGCCCAGCAAATGCAGCCACTATGTCATCAAATGCAGCCACTGTGCCCATCATATACAGCCACTGTGCCCAACATATGCAGCCACTGTGCCCATCAAATGCAGCCACTGTGCCCATCAAATGCAGCCACTGTGCCATCAATTGCAGCCACTGTGCCCAGCAAATGCAGCCACTTCTGCCCATCATATGCAGCCACTGTGCCCATCAAATGCAGCCACTGTGCCCATCATATGCAGCCACTGTGCCCATCATATGCAGCCACTGTGCCCATCAAATGCAGCCACTGTGCCCATCATATGCAGCCACTGTGCCCATCATCAGGGCCGTCTTTAAGGTAGGGCAAAAGGGGCAGCTGCCCTAGGCCCTGTCGTTGTGGGGCCCAAAGCTGCTGCCTCTTACTTGCCAACAATCTCAATTTAAATTCACTCATCCCTCGAGGTTTTAGTCCCATCCTGTGTCCTGATATCTCAGTGTGAAGTTCTGTTACTAATGGTGCCCAGCTCTGTCCTATTGTTGTGTACAGATGACTTACCTGCAGACCCTGTGTTTACATGTAAATATCGGCATTGATATGTAAATAGTGACAGCATTCATATGTAAATAGGGATGGACCAGCAGCATTCATATGTAAATAAAGGTGGTACTCATATGTATATCATGCTCCCCTGAGGTCATATCCACCATCACCTATACTGAATGCTACCCACTGGGGAGATAAAGGGGCATGCTTGAAGGTCCTGCCTACAACTATGGTCATTAAGCCTACCATCAGCATGTTCTGCAAAGGTAAACAAATTGGTGGGGGTGGAGGGTAGTGTGGAGTGTGCAGAGGTAGGCAGAGAAGGCATTACAGTTTGGGATGCACAGGTGAGCAAGGAGTGGATGTATGGAGGTAAGGAAGGTGGGTGCAAAGAGGAGCAGAGGAGGCAGGTAGAGTTAAATGGGAGGGGGATTGGAGTGGAGAGGATGGGGGATGTTTGGGGTGCAGAGGTTAGCATGGGTTTTAGGATTGCAAAGGTGTACTGACAGGGTGGGTAAAGATGCAGGTCATGTGTAGGGCAGCCCATTCATTTAAATCTTATTTTTTTGAAGGGAACAAAAAGTGTAATGCATTCCACATAGACAACATCAATAACAGTAGTAGGTGATGACAATAAATCAAATATATATGAAGGATACACAATGTAGTATTGTACCAAGTTTGTTATGTGTGTCGATAACAAATAAAAAACATTATTTAGAACAACATGTTTAGACATAACATGGATAACTAAAGGGCCCTCTTGCTGCAAGGGAGGGGATTACATGTAAACTTCATGTATTACTACAATCAACCTTATTCTAAAATCCTGTTATGCTCTACTCAGGGATATGCAATTAGCGGACCTCCAGCTGTTGCAAAACTACAAGTCCCATCATGCCTCTGCCTCTGAAAGATTAGGAACAGGAGTCGCTCCAACATGGTCATGAGGTGGTGCTGCCTAGGTTGCCCTCTGCCCAGGAGATGAGTAGCGGAACATGGACCATGAAGTCCAAGTAAGAGAGAACTGATCATTTTTATTAGATTCCTCAGCCAACAGACGTTCAAGATCTCTAATGCGGTCCAATTCAATAGCCCACTCCCCCAGGGAAGGTACAGTCCTCGACTTCCAATAACGTGGAATCACCATTCTGGCCGCGGCCAAAAAGTGACGTAATACATCTTTTTTAATGGACTTGAATGTTCCCGGGAGCATGGATAAGAGAGTTATCTCAGGTGTAGGAGATAGAGGTCGCCATCAGTTTGCAGTATAGTAGGAAGATCTGTCGCCAGAATTTCTGTATGGGGGGGCAGTCCCACCAAACGTGGAGCATGGTACCCCTGGAGCTTATACATCGCCAACAGGTATCCGGAGTTGTCGAGTTGAAGTGATGTATAGTCGAAGGGCATCTACACAACCTCGTCACCAGTTTGAACCCCTTTTCTTGAGTTTTAGTGGCTAGAGAGAGTTTGTGCGTTAGAATAAAGCATTTTTGCCAGTCAATGGGGGAGACGGAGTGTTGTAAATCTTTTTCCCAAGCCCTCATATAGGGAGGGAGATCAGGGTGAGAAGCATGCAGCATGAGGGAATAAAGCTGGGATACCACGTGCGTTGGAGGAGCATATCCTCAAATCCTGTCAGTTCAGCTAGAATATCTGATATTGATGGGAAGGTTCGGATATAGGAAGTTAATTGTTGTTTTTGGAGCCACTGCATAGGGTATCGGGAAAGCGATTTGGGAGGGGTATCTGGCGTGAGAGTGGGGTCTGCTCGGAGAACCTGGGAAAGCCTCCTATGGTCTACTTTTCGCCAAGGTCCAAAGCTTGTCACGTGCATAGCAGGTGGGAAGGCTGGAGTCGCAAATTTCCGGAAATAGGAGTTAGGTATGCATATAGGGATTTTCTGAAATAGGTACAAAAACCAGAGAAGGACATCCATTTTCAAGGTGTTCACCCTACCAAGCCAGGAGAGTCATTTGAACGTGTAAGTAGACAGATCAGCTTGGGTTCTAAGAAGTAAGGGGGTAAAATTCTTGGAAAAGAGTTGGGATGCATCCTCCGGTATTTGAATACCAAGGTATCGGATGGAGATGGACCCCGTTTTAAAGGAAAAGGCAGTCGAGAATCTGTGTAGGTCCAACTTTGGCAGACAGATATTGAGAATTTCAGATTTACTGTAGTTTATTTTAAAGTTACTGACTTCGCCAAATCTCTGGAACTCCTGCAACACAGGGATGAGTGTGGATGTGTCACAAATAGGAGCAGGTCATCTGCAAATAGAGCAAGTTTAGTTTGAGTGGGCCCGACCGTTATTCCGTGCACAAAGGGATTGTTTCGCAGAGCAATAGCTAAATGTTCCATGGTGAGAACATATAGGAGGGGAGACAGAAGGTACCCTTGTCGTGTCCCATTATAGATAGAGAATGCCGGCGACAGAGAGCCGTTCAGTCTTATCCTAGCAGGTGGAGAGGAATAGAGGGACATTATTGTTGTGATCATGTGGGCTCCCAATCCTATTTGTTGTAAAGACAGCCGAAGGAATTGCCAATCTACTCGGTCGAATGCCTTCTCTACATCGACTGTTAAAGGGCATAAAGGAATATCCTGGGTTCGGGCATAGTCGGATAAAAGAAGGGTTTTCAGGGTGTTATCCCTTGCTTCTCGGCCACAGCCCATTTGATTCAATGGGCTGCTCTACGCGCTACACATGCGCAAACTCTTTTTCAAAATCACACAAAATGTTAGCAGATGCGGGAGGGTGTCATTAACAATTAATGGCACTGCTGTGTATCTGCTAAAGGGCAGCACGTTTCTGTGGTGTCAGGAAAGAGATTTTGCATGCGTTCCTGACACACACAAATGTGAACGCAGGCTAAATGTCTCCGTTACATTGGTGGTCAGTGTAAATCTTCTCATTACATTGGTGCTTGGTGTAGAATCCTTTCATTCACACTAGTTGCCAGTGGGAATGTCCCCCTTACATTAGTGGTCAGTGTAAGCCCCTATTACATCGGGGGCCATTGATCGAAACAAAAGTGAAACTGCATGGAGGGGGGGGGGGGGGGGGGGCCAAGAATTTTTTTGCCCAGGGTACAATCAATATTAAAAACAGCCCTGCCCATCATATGCAGCCACTGTGCCCATCATATGCAGCCACTGGGCCCATCATATGCAGCCACTGGGCCCATCATATGCAGCCACTGGGCCCATCATATGCAGCCACTGGGCCCATCAAATACAGCCACTGTGCCTATCGAATGCAGCCACTGTGCCCATCAATTGCAGCCACTGTGCCCAGCAAATGCAGCCACTGTGCCATCAAATGCAGCCACTGTGCCCATCAAATGCAGCCACTGTGTCATCAATTGCAGCCACTGTGCCATCAATTGCAGTCACTGTGCCCAGCAAATTCAACCACTGTGCCCATCATATGCAGCCACTGTGCCCATCATATGCAGCCACTGTGCCCATCAATTGCAGCCACTGTGCCATCAATTGCAGCCACTGTGCCCAGCAAATGCAGCCACTGTGCCCATCAAATGCAGCCACTGTGTCATCAATTGCAGCCACTGTGCCATCAATTGCAGTCACTGTGCCCAGCAAATTCAACCACTGTGCCCATCATATGCAGCCACTGTGCCCATCATATGCAGCCACTGTGCCCATCAATTGCAGCCACTGTGCCATCAATTGCAGCCACTGTGCCCAGCAAATGCAGCCACTGTGCCCATCAAATGCAGCCACTGTGCCATCAATTACAGCCACTGTGCCCAGCAAATTCAGCCACTGTGCCATCAAATGCAGCCACTGTGCCCATCAAATGCAGCCACTGTGCCATCAATTGCAACCACTGTGCCCATCAAATACAGCCACTGTAACCATCAATTGCACCCACCGTGCCCAGCAAATGCAGCCACTGTGCCCATCAAATGCAGCCACTGTACCCGTCAATTGCAGCCACTGTGCCCAGCAAATGCAGCCACTGTGCCCATCAAATGCAGCCACTGTGCCATCAAATGCAGCCACTGTGCCCATCATATGCAGCCACTGTGCCCATCAAATACAGCCACTGTGCCCATCATATGCAGCCACTGTGCCCATCAAATACAGCTATTGTGCCCATCAAATACAGCCACTGTGCCATCAAATGCAACGGTGTGCTGTGCAGTGTAGTGGAGGTGTGCTGTGTGGTGTAGTGGAGGTGTGCTGTGTAGTGGAGGTGTGCTGTGCGGTGTAGTGGAGGTGCGCTGTGCGGTGTAGTGGAGGTGTGCTGTGCGGTGTAGTGGAGGTGCGCTGTGCGGTGTAGTGGAGGTGCGCTGTGCGGTGTAGTGGAGGTGTGCTGTGCGGTGTAGTGGAGGTGCACTGTGCGGTGTAGTGGAGGTGTGCTGCGCAGTGTAGTGGAGGTGTGCTGTGCGGTGTAGTGGAGGTGCACTGTGCGGTGTAGTGGAGGTGTGCTGCGCAGTGTAGTGGAGGTGCACTGTGCGGTGTAGTGGAGGTGCGCTGTGCGGTGTAGTGGAGGTGTGCTGTGCAGTTTAGTGGAGGTGTGCTGTGCGGTGTAGTGGAGGTGCACTGTGCGGTGTAGTGGAGGTGTGCTGCACAGTGTAGTGGAGGTGCACTGTGCGGTGTAGTGGAGGTGCGCTGTGCGGTGTAGTGGAGGTGTGCTGTGCAGTTTAGTGGAGGTGCGCTGTGCAGTGTAGTGGAGGTGCGCTGTGCAGTGTAGTGGAGGTGTGCTGTGCTGTACAGTGTAGTGGAGGTGCACTGTGCGGTGTAGTGGAGGTGTGCTGCGCAGTGTAGTGGAGGTGCGCTGTGCGGTGTAGTGGAGGTGCGCTGTGCGGTGTAGTGGAGGTGCACTGTGCGGTGTAGTGGAGGTGTGCTGCGCAGTGTAGTGGAGGTGCGCTGTGCGGTGTAGTGGAGGTGTGCTGCGCAGTGTAGTGGAGGTGCGCTGTGCGGTGTAGTGGAGGTGCGCTGTGCAGTGTAGTGGAGGTGCGCTGTGCAGTGTAGTGGAGGTGCGCTGTGCAGTGTAGTGGAGGTGTGCTGTGCTGTACAGTGTAGTGGAGGTGTGCTGTGCGGTTTAGTGGAGGTGTGCTGTGCGGTTTAGTGGAAGTGTGCTGTACGTTGTAGTGGAGTTATGCTGTGCGGTGAAGTGGAGGTGTGCTGTGCCATGATGCATCTGCCATGTGCACTTACCTTGCGCCGCCTTGCTCGTCTGAATCCACTGTGGCCGGGAAACCGGAAGTGAAGAGTGTCCCAGTCGACGCCACCCCCACATGTCGCTCACTGTGTCAGTGACGAAATAAACAAATGCCCACTGTCCTCTCCTCCGGTCCCTGCTGCACCAACCCTAGCCAGTTAATCTGGCATATTACCAAATAAGAGAATAGTGGGGGTGTTTCTGGGCGCATTCTGGGCGCCCTGACCACACCCTAAACACAGGCAAATCGACTTCCCAGCCTGTAATCAGTTGATTGCAGGCTGGGAAGCTTCCCATAGACCGCCATATGTCCGGCGCCCGGTCACTCTTAAAGTGACAACATTTTTTTTATTTATTTGTTTTTTTCAACAGCTTGGGGGGGGGCGGCGTATGAGCCCCCACTATGGACAGGCCGCCACTGGTCCACAGGCCACGGGTTGACCACCCTTGATTTACATGATTGTGTCATCTCTGAGCTGGCTGTTAGTAGATGTTGACCCTAAATGATGCCTAAACAAAGAGAGAAAAGCAGATAAAGGCATTGTCGGGGGGGGGGGGGGGGGGTACTGTGATCTCTGTGAGAGGTAATAAATACCCAGAAGTGACACAGTGACACATACGTCTGCATTTGTGTATGAAAATTAAAGTTGATTCTAGCTGTGCTTTTAAAAGACACAAACAAGGTTCAAAATCACCAGAATACATTTGATCAAGCCTTATTATATAAATACCAGAAATAAAATAAAATATATGGTTAATGTGTGGAATGATCAAATCTGCATATATTTTACCTTCCCTGCCCCACCCCCATGCTGACATTTAATTAAAAAAAATTCCATTCTCTCTACATACCTTATTTTAGACCCATCATCACCGGGTCTCTGTTATCCTCTATGCAATGCAGGCAGATCATGGCTGGCGGGAGGGGCTGGCAGGGTGCTTCCTGAAAACATCACAGCACCTTTCCTCAGTACTCTCAAAAGTCATCAACTCTGATGAGAGCAATGGGTTTGCTCTTTGGAGGAGTTAAGTGAATATCAAAATGCCTTGATGGGTTGAGCTCCAAGAAAAAATAAATTAAAAAAATCAGTTCTTGTCCAGTAGGGGAGCTTCACTGACATTTTGGCAGGAATGGCTGGCTGTACAGTATCCCTGCTGGTATATCGGGGATCCTGAGGGACCTGCCTTGTAGGTAAGGTGTGGGTCAGTAGTACTTCCCTATTGTGGAAGGACCTGAGGGGCCCAATGACTCCTGATTTGAGTGGTGGTACCTGGTCTGGCTGAGGGGTGGGAAGGCAAAGAGCCTGCGGTAAGAAGCACCCCTTGGGAGTAGCATCCCGGGGATGCTTCTAATATCTCTATGGGTTTGAGACCGCACTACGAGAACGGGCACATAATCACAACACCATTTGTTTTTTTCTGCACATCACCTCATGGGCTAAACCATTTGACCAAGTCGGTTACCCTGTACCATTTTATATGTATGTGCACTTTTTGTGCACCATGCGCTCAAAAAAATTTTGTTTGTGTTTGTGTCCCCTCTGAAGAAATTTCTCTTCACGTCTTCTACCGGTGACACCACAGGAAGTAAGGAAGTTTCTCCAATGGGGGAAAAAAAAAAGCTTCAACCAAAAGCTGACAGAGGCTCCAACTCCGCTAATAAAAAGGGTCTGCGCACCCAGTGGAAAGACCATTCTCATCACTGTATGGGGTCATTGTCGCCTTCAAACATGGAGACCTGGGTTTATGGCTGCCCATACCCCTACAAACCCATGTTGTCGATATCATGGGTTGTCCTCTTGCTTTTTTTTTTAAGACAAAAACCCATCCAAATGTAAGAAATAAAGGTCCGTGATGGCACATCATTCTGTTCCATCACTCAGGCCTGCTAGGCTTTTCATGCTGACCTTATGTACAAGGTATGTCATAGAATTTCTGGAGAAAATGCAGCTTCTGGCTCCCTTCAGTGCTGGCCATGTGACCTATGAGACGTGTGCTCTGTACAGAACGGAGCGCCGCACAAATTACATTGGCTGATATTCCCTTTCAACATGGCTCTTGTGATCAAATGTCTTGTGATCAATTTGTAGTCCAAGGGCCACCTGTGGCTTTTGGTTTATGAAGTGCGTTCCACAGGCCACAGGGAAGCCTTTTATTACTTTTAATTACAGTAATTTCTAGCAGTTCCATGTAACATGTCCCTTAGTCTCTGTCTCCTAAAGCGGTGGTCTCCAACCTGTGGCCCTTGGCATGCACTTATCGGGCAGTTGGGGCACTATTCTTCCCTATGATACGAGATACTATTCTGCCAACTGATAACAACAATGGGGCACCATTTCTACAATTGACACCAACAATGGAGCACTATTTCTCCCATTGACACCAACAATGGAGCACTATTTCTCCCATTGACACCAACAATGGAGCACTATTTCTCCCATTGACACCAACAATGGAGCACTATTTCTCCCATTGACACCAACAATGGAGCACTATTTCTCCCATTGACACCAACAATGGAGCACTATTTCTCCCATTGACACCAACAATGGAGCACTATTTCTCCCATTGACACCAACAATGGAGCACTATTTCTCCCATTGACACCAACAATGGAGCACTATTTTGACATCAACAATGGAGCACTATTCCTCCGCCTAATACCAAATGTGGTGATGTTTACTCCCACTGATGCCAGAAAAATGTTCCACTTCCATTGGCCACAGCCCCGCCCCAGTAAAGTCTGAAGGACAATAAACTGGGCCTTTGTTTAAAAAGTTTGGAGATCCCTGCCCTAAAGCACGACTCTAATCTCCGGATATTTCTATATTACAATCTCAGTATGATTTCAGTCTATGACAGTCTTCTGTATTATTACATATAAGAAATATTATATGCGGCCCTTTGGAGACATCAGGGGCTGCATTTAAGGGCACCTATACCTTGTAAGTTGACAACCACTGGTCTAGGTGATCAGATGTAGCCAGCACTGGAGGGAGCACGCAGCAGCATGTTCTCCAGGAAAAGTGTCTTAACTGAAATGTGGGAAACTCCTTTTCTATTTATCTGTATTCCTGTCCCCCCCCCCCCCCCCCCCCCAGTACTATAGTTCTTACATATCTGTGCCTTGAAGGGGGGTCAATATAAGTGACAGTCATAAAACCTGGAAACGCGGAGTTTCTTTTTAAATGATTGGTGGCATCTGGTCGGTTGCTATGGGTAAGTGTCTTTCTTGCTCCCATATGCTCAGGTGTGTCTGCGGCGCACACACTTTGTCAGTGGCGTTGGCTGCGGTCGCTGTGTGTTTGGGTTTCTCAGGCTCCGGCGAGCACGCGGATACTTGTGGATCTTTGCCTCTCTCCCTCGTAACCACTTGTGGTACGTGGTCAGAAGCCGCCTCCACCTCAGCGGCAGAGCCTCCCCGGGGGACAGAACTGGGGGCAGGGCACAGGGCAGAGCCCCGTACAACTTCCATCTCTGTGCTTTCTGTGTCCTGCTACATTTGCTGAAATGATGATGACTGTGAGCACCTCAAACAAAAATCTGTGTGTTTTATTTCACTTTGAATACCCTAACAATACAAGCTGATATGTTGTACTCATTATACTGGGCTGCAATAATCTGTTCCTCCAGCCATTGGGGGACTACAAGGTCCAGCATCCCTAGCCCTGACAATTTCACATTACCTTGCCTTGATATACCTTTACTTTGCATCTGAGTTTTAAGTGGAACTCCAGGCAGATATAAAAGACACAAGCTAATGCAACTCTGTAACCACTAATACAGCTTTCATTTTATTTCTTTTATATGATCAGTATAAGCACTTGAATCTGACCTAGAATCAGCCTCGTACAGTTCTTGTACAGCAAGCCTTACATGTGAGAGGAAGAAACAGCACAAGCATCTAATCAGTTTATGGTCTGACAAGAAGCATGCTGATAGGAGAAGAGAGCAGAGTGACAGAGAGATGAGCTCATTACCTGTCCAGTCACAGGCTGGGGGCAGGTCCAGGACAACCTGGGGAAGTTGGATGAATGATATGGACCAACAGACTGAGGACATCTAGTGGCAGAAAAAAGTACTGTGGGGGAAATCTCTGAATTAAAAGGTAAATATTGCAGCAGTGTGCTTTTCATTTGTATCTTGGTATTTTGGCTAGAGTTCTGCCGTAACTCTGGAAAACTATGGAAATCACGGTTTAAAATTAAAATAGAATTTAAAAACAACACTTTTTTTTTTTGCGATGGAGTGATGAGGGGTTACGACCTTTGTCAAGTTTTTCTTTAACAAAGAAGTTTATTGGCAGTTTTCACAATAGACAATAAAGTTAACACGCCATTCAAATAGGAACAGAGTTTACAGAAGAAACTGTAGTGGGATTAAAGCAAATTACATGAGAGCAGCTAAAGTTATGTCAAAATAAGGCACACCCAGGGGCGGACTGACAATTTATGGGGCCCCCGGGCAATAGGAGATTATAGGGGCCCCCGGTCAATAGGAGAAGATTATGGGGCCCCTGGGCAATAGGAGATTATGGGGCCCCCGGTCAATAGGAGAAGATTATGGGGCCCCCGGGCAATAGGAGATTATGGGGCCCGCAGGCAATAGATTATGGGGCCACACAGTATACACACATAGAGTATACACACACACAGACACACAATATACACACACACACACAGTATACACACACAGAATAGGTACTGGAGAGGCGGGGCAGCTATAATCTTGGTATTTTTAAAAAAACAGATTTTTACATAGTGTCCCTGGTTTTATTGAGGCTGGCAACCCTGATGGGGCCCCTTAGTGGCATGGGGCCCTCGGGCAGTGCCCGAGTGCCGGAATGGTCAGTCCGCCCCTGGACACACCCCTGTCAAGTTTTTATTTCTGTCTGTGTGAGATTTACTCCTTTTTATGTGTTCTTGTTACCATCATTGGGGCAGAAATAAATTCCAAATATTTGAGTTGTCACCAGAACAGGAATAGAGGAGAAATCTTCCAATGGAGAATTTTGTTGCAGTGCCAACTGTGGAAAAGGAAATTTCCCTTTATTCCCTTTCCTCTCACTGTATTTTTTTTCTCTCTGTCCCCTTGGACAGGGATTTTAACCATTTTTTTCTTCATGTAACTATACAGGGTCCTCTTGAACTTTTGCCTCTTCTCCAAGCTGAGAAGTGCCCACATGATGATGTCAACACCACTCTCTGCACCAGTACAGTATAAATGGTGTCCTGGTGACAGTCCCTCAGGGGTGGGGCCATCACACCCTACAGCCTCGAGTCACTGGGCATCATTCAACCTGGAAGACTGAGGACATCTGGTGGCTAAGAAGAGGTACCACAACACACAGTTCCAGATTAAAGATGAGTATTGCAGCCTGAGCTGTTTTTTAAGCACCTGATATAAAAATAAAAGTTTAGCCCAGAGTTCAACCTTAACCAGTTCCTGACATTTTTGGAACACTGGGACCAATTGATGGGTGAGTTGGGTAATTTATGGAATTGTCTCAGGCCGTTACTCAGGAATGTTGACAAATACAGAAGCCTTGGCTTGTGCATCAGTAGAGCGTCACACGGCAGTTACTGTGATGTTTACGCTGAGAAATGTTGTAATATGGTCCATATAATATAACGCATGTGTGCTGCTGTGTGTTGTGTAGGGACGATGCAAAAATTTTTTTATACAACCAGTTTACGTTGTTATAACCTCTTTTTTTTTTTTTACTTTATTTAAATTTGACAAAATTACACTTTTTTCAACTCCATGCACAACAGCACATTGCAACTTGCATTGTTCACAAACATTTTTTTTTAAATGTAACGCACACCAATACACATGGTGTAAACAGGGCACAAAAAAAGGAATTGTTTTCATTTTCTTAAGTCTGCCTTGATAAATACAGATCAACACAAGTCAACGCACTTGATGTCACCTAGCCCTGTCCATCTCTATGCATCAAAATGTGCACCTGTGGATGCATCAAAATGCATTTTTACTTGGCATCCCCTTGTTTTTAATGGGTCTGGCTCCCATATACACTATATTGCCAAAAGTATTGGGACACCCCTCAAAAATCATTGAAACCAGGTATAAAAAAAACCAAACACCTAGGCATGCAGACTGCTTCTGCAAACATTTGTGAAAGAATGGGTCGCTCTCAGGAGCTTAGTGAATTCAGGCATGGTACCGTGATAGATTGCCACCTGTGCAATAAGTCTACTTATGCTACTAAATATTCCACGGTCAACTGTTAGTGGTGTTATAACAAAGTGGAAGCAACTAGCAGCAATAACAAAAACCACAAAGTGGTAGGCCATGTAAAATGATAGAGTGGGTTCAGTGTATGCTGAAGTGCACAGTGTGCAGAAGTCACCAACTGTCTGCAGGGTCAATAGCCACAGACCTCCACAACAGCACAACAAGAGTGCATAGAGAGCTTCATGGAATGGGTTTCCATGGCAGAGCAGCTGCATCCAAGCCTTAACATCACCAAGTGCATTGTAAAGCATTAGTACAGTGGTGTAAAGCACGCCATCATTGGACTCTAGAGCACTGGAGACGTGTTCTCTGGAGTGATGAATCATGCGTCTCTGTCTGGCAATCCATTGGATGTGTCTTGGTTTAGCGGTTGCCAGGAGAACGGTATTTGCCTGACTGCATTGTGCCAAGTGTAAAGATTGGTGGAGGGGGTATTATGGTGTGGGGTTGTTTTTCAGGGGTTGGGCTTGGACTCTTAGTTCCAGTGAAGGGAACTCTTAAGGCGTTAGCACACCAAGACATTTTGGACAATTTCATGCTTCTAACTTTGTGGGAACAGTTTGGGGATGGCCCCTTCCTGTTCCAACATGACTGTGCACCAGGGCATAAAGCAAGGTCCATAAAGACATGGATGAGCAAGTTTTGACTGGCCTGCACAGAGTCCTGACCTCAATCCGATAGAACACCTCTGGGATGAATTAGAGCGGAGACTGCGAGCCAAGCCTTCTCGTCCAACATCAGTGCCTGACCTCACAAATGCTCTTTTGGAAGAATGGTCAAACATTCCCATAGACACACTCCTAAACCTTGTGGACTGTCTTCTCAGAAGGGTTAAAGCTGTTATAGCTGCAAAGGATGTGCCAACTCAATATTGAACCCTATGGACTAAGACTGGGATGCCATTAAAGTTCATGTGCATTTTTTAAAGCACTGCAAATGCAAATGCATGGTTACTAACAGGGCTGCTGATAAGGCAGTACAACCAGTCCTGTTGTACTGGGCCCAGGCCCCAGCATCTAAATATGGGGGCCGGGGCAACTTTAATGCTCAATTCTCCCTAAATGAATAAATGGGCTTTAATAGACCATGCCCCTGATCTTACTTGCTAAGCAGGGCCTACACTACCGTTCAAAAGTTTGGGGTCACATTGAAATGTCCTTATTTTTGAAGGAAAAGCACTGTACTTTTAAATGAAGCTAACTTTAAACTAGTCCTAACTTTAAACAAATATACTCTATACATTGCTAATGTGGTAAATGACTATTCTAACTGCAAATGTCTAGTTTTTGGTGCAATATCTACATAGGTGTATAGAGGCCCATTTCCAGCAACTATCACTCCAGTGTTCTAATGGTACAATGTGTTTGCTCATTGGCTCAGAAGGCTAATTGATGATTAGCAAACCCTTGTGCAATCATGTTCACACATCTAAAAACAGTCTAGCTCCTTCCAGAAGCTACAAAACTGACCTTCCTGTGAGCAGATTGAGTTTCTGGAGCATCACATTTGTGGGGTCAATTAAACGCTCAAAATGGCCAGAAAAAGAGAACTTTCATCTGAAACTCGACAGTCTATTCTTGTTCTTAGAAATGAAGGCTATTCCATGCGAGAAATTGCAAAGAAATTGAAGATTTCCTACAACGGTGTGTACTACTCCCTTCAGAGGACAGCACAAACAGGCTCTAACCAGAGTAGAAAAAGAAGTGGGAGGCCGCGTTGCACAACTAAGCAAGAAGATAAGCACATTAGAGTCTCTAGTTTGAGAAACAGACGCCTCACAGGTCCCCAACTGGCATCTTCATTAAATAGTACCCGCAAAACACCAGTGTCAACATCTACAGTGAAGAGGCGGCTGCGGGATTTTGGGCTTCAGGGCAGAGTGGCAAAGAAAAAGCCATATCTGAGACTGGCCAATAAAAGAAAAAGATTAAGATGGGCAAAAGAACACAGACATTGGACAGAGGAAGACTGGAAAAAAGTGTTGTGGACAGATGAATCCAAGTTTGAGGTGTTTGGATCACAAAGAAGAACGTTTGTGAGACGCAGAACAAATGAAAAGATGCTGGAAGAATGCCTGACGCCATCTGTTAAGCATGGTGGAGGTAATGTGATGGTCTGGGGTTGCTTTGGTGCTGGTAAGGTGGGAGCTTTGTACAGGGTAAAAGCTAAGGAAGGCTATCACTCCATTTTGCAACGCCATGCCATACCCAGTGGACAGCGCTTGATTGGAGCCAATTTCATCCTACAACCGGACAATGACCCTAAACACACCTCCAAATTGTGCAAGAACTATTTACAGCAGAAGCAGGCAGCTGGTATTCTATCGGTAATGGAGTGGCCAGCACAGTCACCAGATCTGAACCCCATTGAGCTGTTGTGGGAGCAGCTTGACCGTATGGTACGCCAGAAGTGCCCATCCAACCATTCCAACTTGTGGGAGCTGCTTCTAGAAGCGTGGGGTGCAATTTCTCCAGCTTACCTCAATAAATTAACAGCTAGAATGCCAAAGGTGTGCAATGCTGTAATTGCTGCAAAAGGAGGATTCTTTGATGAAAGCAAAGTTTGATGTAAAAACAATGTTATTTCAAATACAAATCATTATTTCTAACCTTGTCAATGTCTTGACTCTATTTTCTATTCATTTCACAACGTATGGTGGTGAATAAGTGTGACTTTTCATGGAAAACACAAAATTGTTTGGGTGACCCCAAACTTTTGAACGGTAGTGTACGTTACATTTCCCTGGGCCCCATCAGGTCAACAGAGGGGCCCAGGAGGTGGGAGCAAAGAAGGGGCTATTTATCATTTTTGGGGTGTAAACGGATAAAGTCAGTGCTGCTGTTCCACTGAACTACAGTGGGGGGAGGTGTAGGTTGGGTTAGGGGGCCCTGTTAGGAAGGCTGTATGGGGGCCCCATGATTTCTAACAGCGGCCCTGGTTATTAAGATGCACCCCTGAAAACAGGCCATATTTTCTTAGCCCTTCTCACTCTTCTCTAGATGCTGAGCACTAAGGATGAGCTCCGGCGTGTTTGCACAGGTCACGTGTAGAGCCCGCCAAGAAGTCGGCACTGCGCTGCGCTAATCACAGGCAGTGAGACATCCGCGACGTCTCACTGCCTGTGATTAGCGCAGCGCAATGCCGACTTCCTGGCGGGCTCTACACGTGGGCTGTGCAAACACACCGGAGCTCATCCTTACTGAGCACATGATTCGAGATAACCAGGGTTGCCAACTGCGAGTAAATTTACTGACAGTTTGTAAAAATCAGTGATTTTTTTTTTTACAACTGTCAGTAAATATCAGGGGCTGATCATTTCATGCTGTGTTGACTTTTTAAGTGTAAATCAAGCAAATTACTTTGTTATAGGCATTGTCGGTGTATCCATATTATGTTTATACTGTTCAAATATTCACTGCAATAGTTTTCAATAGGAGTCCTGTAATTTCTCAGGTTGTTAGTAAAAAATTTGTTCCATTTCCATGTTTTGTCAGTTAAAAATGCTACAGGAGTTGGCAACCCTGGAGATAACGCACACTACAAAACATGCATAAACACAAAAATGTGTGTTGAAAAGAATCGCATGAACAGAATCGCATAGGTGTGAAGCCAGACTTATGCCGCGTACACACGGTCGTACTTTTCGTCTACAAAAGTCAGACAGCCTGTCCGTCAGACTTCCGGCAGACTTTCGGCGGACTTGCGGCGGACTTGCGGCATACTTTCTAACGAACGGACTTGCCTACACACGATCACACAAAAGTCCGTCGAATTCTTACGTGATGACGTACACCGGACTAAAATAAGGAAGTTCCTAGCCAGTAGCCAATAGGTGCCCTAGCGTGGCTTTTTGTCCGTCGGACTAGCACACAGACGAGCGGATTTCGGGGTCCGTCGTAGTTACGAAGTAAAGATTTGAAGCATGTTTCAAATCTAAAGTACGTCGGATTTGAGGCTAAAAAAGTACGTTGAAAGTCCGGAGAAGCCCACACACGATCGGATTACCAGCCAGCTTTAGTCCGTCAGCGTCCGTTGGACTTTTGTAGACGAAAAGTACGACCGTGTGTACGCGGCATTATGCCGCGTACACACGGTCGTACTTTTCGTCTACAAAAGTCAGACAGCCTGTCCGACAGACTTCCGGCAGACTTTCGGCGGACTTGCGGCGGACTTGCGGCATACTTTCTAACGAACGGACTTGCCTACACACGATCACACAAAAGTCCGTCGAATTCTTACGTGATGACGTACACCGGACTAAAATAAGGAAGTTCCTAGCCAGTAGCCAATAGGTGCCCTAGCGTGGCTTTTTGTCCGTCGGACTAGCACACAGACGAGCGGATTTCGGGGTCCGTCGTAGTTACGAAGTAAAGATTTGAAGCATGTTTCAAATCTAAAGTACGTCGGATTTGAGGCTAAAAAAGTACGTTGAAAGTCCGGAGAAGCCCACACACGATCGGATTACCAGCCAGCTTTAGTCCGTCAGCGTCCGTTGGACTTTTGTAGACGAAAAGTACGACCGTGTGTACGCGGCATTAGAGAAGATTTCCATTTATCTCCAGTAAAAGTTATCACTAAATATATTACCAGAAGATCACCATGAAGTGATGTACGCATTACGAGTGACATTCTATACAATCCTGAATAACCTTGTGCACTTGTATACAAATTTATGTGTGATCCTGGCCACACACCAAGGTGAGCGGTATACATTTATTTGAATGTATTTGTGAATCAATACTCTTAGAGGCGCCCCTGTTTCTTGTATGTTTTCAATCTTAAGCATTAATGACTTGCACAGAGCATAGGCCGTTTCTGAAATAAGTAACGCTCCTGTAAAAAATGTTACTATAAGTGGAAAGTGCGGAAATGTTATTACAGAAAGGTTCATGTGAGCCATTAATAGAAGACCACATGAAAGAGAAATTAGGTATGTTTATTATGATTAAACCCCTGATAATTGGTGCGCAGGTCTGATCTATGACTTCTGTTATAAGTCCGTCTAAACAAACGTCCTATAAATCTTGCTGGAAGTCCCTCTGCCCCATCTTGTAACATTCTGTAGCTCTCCCGGCTCGCTGACTGTCAGCAGATTTAGACCTGGGGTTGGCTGCTGGCACACAGGATTCTTTGTGCTGGCTGACAGTCGTGAGTACACTTACTCCATGGCATGAGATAGGTTCTAAGTGGAAGTGTAATTTAGAGAAAACCTGTTCTGCAGAATCTCAGGCTGACCGCACTCCTTTCTAGGCTGATTTTTGCTGGCTGCAGGTAACAGAAAAGCTGTGTTTTATGTCAACTCTTGACCTGCAATCGGTGGGTGCTCTTTCCATGACTTAGAGAGCCTCGCATATACAGCCAGCAGAGGCAGCGAAAAGGTCGGCTCCAGCCAAACAGATAAAAACAAAGATGAAACATACACATAGAATGGAAATGTCTGACATGCCAAAAGAGGTGTAATGTAATGAGCGCAGTCTTGTGATCTCTCCCCTGCAACCTTTGCTGGGTTATATGGCTACACTTTTCAGCTCTGCAAACTTTGTGCCACGTCTGCCTGCCTGCTATTGGATGTCAATTCTATCTGAATTGGGCCACTACGCCAGTGTAGCGATGTGGACTACAGCCATAATATTGTACAATTTCCTGTCATTCTTCACCTATAGACATATCCCTCTAGTGCTGGGCGCCAGTGACTGTCATCACATCTGGGAGCCCGACCAAAAAAGATTGTGGGATTAGTAGTCTTTCAGACAGGTGATTCCTTTGTGTGACATGACAGCTGGCCTGCACATCCCAGGGATCCTTGCTACAACCCTAAGAGACTCCTGGGAGAAACTATAAAAGGGTTCCGGAGATCTGCGTCACACTCTCTTCTTCCTGGGCCTTGCTGTGCGCACATCTCCCTGTGCGGGGAGAGAAGCTGCGGCCTATCACGTGGTGATCGAGTGATTCCAACGCGGCTTCGGAGGGCCTAAGCCTGCCTGCTGTTTGTCAGACATCCACGTGGCACCCACCCAGCAGATCTACACTATGGTCGCCTGCATCCATCAGCCGTGGGTCACCGCTGGTCGCTTCGCTGAAATACGTCTCTTCCAGGATCGCTGTCTGCAAGGTGTAAACCGGTCTGGTTGTTGGTGAGGGGGCAATTGCCCATCCTTTGCAACCCTTCTTTGCTACTATACCTGAACACTGTGTACAGACACCTTTACCTTGGGAACACTTTACTGCAATACTGTTTGGAACACTGTACATAGACACCTTTACTTAAAGGGATTGTACACCCTCAGGATTTTTCACCTTAATGCAT
Organism: Lithobates septentrionalis; assembly: GCA_037952835.1. Lineage (NCBI taxonomy): Eukaryota > Metazoa > Chordata > Amphibia > Anura > Ranidae > Lithobates > Lithobates septentrionalis. The sequence goes on from JBBDGP010000368.1 coordinate 280,056, forward strand.
TCTATGCATTAAGGTGAAAAACCTTCTGTGGTGCTGCAGCCCCCCAGCCCCCCATTTTACTTAACTGAACGCTGTCATTCTTCGGCAGGGAACAAGCATACCAGCTCTAGCTGGTGTCTCATGTCCTGATTGGATAGATTGATAGCAGCGCAGCCATTGGCTCCCGCTGCTGTCAATCAAATTCAATGACCCTGCGCCAGGGGGCGGGGCCGAGTCCTGCATTCTGTGTGAATGGACACAGATGCAGGGGTACTTTGTCGCAGTAAGTGGGCTTAGCACTATATGACCATATAGTGTGACCAAACCCCCGTATTTTTTTAATATGTTCAGGTGTTTTTAACTAGCCCTGCAGGAAATGTCATTCTTGTATGTGTGCGCTGTAAAATATTTTGGACACAGATGCAGGACTCGGGAGCGTGTCCACACGGGGGGTGTCCACCAAGGAGAGCGCTTCTCTGACGTGGACACTTGATGTTGGGAGGAGCCAGGAGTGCCGCTGAGGGACCCCAGAAGAGGAGGATCTGAGCCATTCTGTGCAAAACCAACTGCACAGTGGAGGTAAGTATGACATGTTTGTTATTTTAAAAAAAAAGCTTTTACAATCCTTTTAAAACCACTTCAAGGAGTATCACTAGCCTGTTTAAGCCCTTCGGTTATTACCACACCACACCATTGTGCCTTATTGGATACAATCTAATGAGCTCCAACTGCCGGTGAAGACTATCAGGCCTGCATCTTGGACACTGCTGTTATTACCATTTAAAGGGTCCTATTCTATCCCCTATTCTGTCTGATCTCTCATTAGGATTTAAAGGTTGAATAGGTTGGCCTAGGGTTCCCCTTTAGTGTGTGACTGCCTGCCCTAGATAGCTAACTTTTTTATTGTCCTTACAGGTTATGCTCCTGGTGGGTAGAGTAGGGAAAGGTACCCCGTCTGTGAGGGAAAGTACTAGTGTTAGGTAGGGGTTCCTGGTGAGGAGGGAAAACGTAGGGTCACATCTCTTCTGGACACCTTCCCGACTGGGCTCTAGACAGTGAGGCTGCAATCTGTCCCCTCTCAACAGATGCTGTGGGTCCGGCTGCAATCTGCTCCTTTCACATTGCTGGAAACTGTGAGTGCGCCCGGCTGGGTAGTTTTCCCACCGGGTTTGTTATGAACTGTTAAAGCGGATGTCGGCCCACCACTGCAAACATTAAAAGCCAGCAGCTACACATACTGCAGCTGCTGGCTTTTAATAATCGGACAATTACCTGTCCTGGAGTCCAGCGATGTCAGCACCGCAGCTGATGTTTCCATCAGCTGTCGGGTGCTGCCGCCTCCATTGCGAGTAAGGGAACCTGGCAGTGTAGTGTTGCGGCTTCACGCCGGGAACCCTACTGCGCATGTGCGAGGCTCCGCTCCTCTCACCTACTGGCCCAGCGGCCGGGAAAGGAGGAGGGAGGAGGAGGGAGCCCGAACGGTGGCGCAAATATCCGCAGCTGAAGCTCCTGGAAGTGGGGACAGGATACCTGTGAAAGACAGGTATCCTGTCCCCCCTCCCCCCGAAAGGTGCCAAATGTGGCACCGGAGGGGGGGAGGAGTACAATGAGCGGAAGTTCCACTTTTGGGTGGAACTCCGCTTTAACGTATTATTTTTATTATTTCAATACAAGTTTTCTATTGCAGCTGTCTGTGTGAATTATTGATTCCGCACCATGCTCTACCCCACCTACAAGTGAAGTTTTAAATAGCATCTCAAATCATTCAGGTGTGAATGGGGCCATGTTAACTAAGGGAGCCGATGTTCTACTGCAAAGTGACTCCAAACCCCTCACAGCTGACAAAGGGTCAGCAGGAAATAGAAGAACCCAAAGTGGATGGATCATTTCATTTTGGCTAATGTTTTTCGGAACTGGTAATTTGGCATATTGTAAACAAGTGTAAAAGCGCTTATCATATTACCAATTATTTCCTATAAGGGATGAGTTTAATTGGGTGTTTTCCCTTTGGTGATATTTAATCAAAATTGGGAACACTTCAGCAAAATGTTACTATTTTGGGAGATCAATCTGCATTAAGATCCGGCCTCCTACCTTCATATATCACCTTGACCCAGTCTGTCGGTCATCTAAACCGGCTTGTACTTTAACAAGTCTGTAGCTCATAATTTCATATTTCACTTGGTCACCTGCCTGCTCCACAGCTGCCACAGTGGAGGAAAGCTAATGGTCCTGCCCCTTCAAAGCAGATTATTGGAGGGCGAGGACAAAGACTGGGCATAAATTGTGAGTCAACATCTATCACTGATGACATGGAGGGTTCTCCAATATCCATGCTTCAGTGTGTCTGGGGCTTTCTGATTCAGATTTTGCACAATTCTACTTTGAGTTAGTAGTCAGTCACCTTCAACTGGACTCATTCTATAATGGTGAAGATTTTTTGTAGCTTCTCTGAGCCACTTCTTCAGTTCCACTGAGAGATGGCATGGAACTACAAAATGTCTTCACCATTACAGAATAAGTTCAGTTGAATGTGAATAACTACTACTAACTATACCACAACGCACAACCTGAATAAATGGAGACCTTCCCAGACTTATTTATGGCTGAATATTCAGATCTTTGCATTAACCACATCAGTCTTTTTTCAGCTCTCGTGGTTTCAATCCCCCAGCTCAATTTTCTCTCCACTCATCTGCTCTTGAGCTACAGGTTCCCTGCCACATTCTAGGGATTCTTCTGACACTATTTTGTAGCGTACAGTATAATTCTTCCTTACGACAATAAGGCTGCATTCACACCTGAGCATCATATTTTTTTAAATTTTTTTCGTGCATTTTTATGCACATTTTGTTACAGAGTTTTCTAGCATTTTCGAGTTCTGGCATTTTCCTAGCTATGACTAAGCACCGTGCCTGGTGTGAAACATGTCAGCAGCAGTGCAGTTAGTCTGTACCTACCTTTGATGCCTTGATTTTACTTTTCAATAAAGGTGAATATTTGGAGTGCGGCTATTCAGCCTTATATTTTTTTCCATTCTGGCGTTTTGGTACTATCTTGTTTCAGGGTGGCTCCATTCACTTGTGGCATCCTTTGGAGCCAGCCTTGCATGCCGGAACTAGAATTTTTTTCTCTCTAGACTGTGTGCATCAATAGAAACATACAGCCTAGCACAGCTTTAGGATTGCAAGGCACTCCCCTCTGCTTTCCCTCCTCGTCCCCCTTCCTCCTCCTGAGAAGACCGAATGTTGAGAAAAGGAACACTCAGAGAACAGGAGTGTTCCTGTTCCTGTTCTCTGAGTGTTCCTTTTCTCAACATAATGCATTCTATGTATTAAGGTGAAAAACCTGTGTTGCAACTCCCCCCAAACCCCCATCTTCTTAACTGAGTCCAATCTGATCCAGCGATGTGCACGAGCGCAGCAGCTCCAGCTGCTGTCTCTCTCCTTACAGTGCCTTGAAAAAGTATTCATACTCCTTGAAATTTTCCACATTTTGTCATGTTACAACCAAAAACGTAAATGTTTTTTATTGGGATTTTATGTGATAGACCAACACAAAGTGGCACATAATTGTGAAGTGGAAGGAAAATGATAAATGGATTTCAAAATTTGTTACAAATAAATATGTGAAAAGTGTGGAGTGCATTTGTATTCAGCCCTCTTTACTCTGATACCCCTAACTAAAATCTAGTGGAACCAATTACCTTCAGAAGTCACCTGATTAGTAAATAGAGTCCCCCTGTGTGTAAATTAATCTCAGTATAAATACAACTGTTCTGTGAAGAACCTTAGTGAACAAATCCCATCATGAAGAGCAAGGAACACACCAGACAGGTCAGGGATAAAGTTGTGGAGAAGTTTAAAGCAGGGTTAGGTTATAAGTAACTATCCCAAGCTTTGAACATCTCATGGAGCACTGTTCAATCCATCATCTGAAAATGAAAAGCATATGGCACAAATGCAAACCTACCAAGACATGGCCGTCCACCTAAACTGACAGGCTGGGCAAGGAGAGCATTAATCAGAGAAGCAGCCAAGAGGCCCATGGTAACTCTGGAGGAGGTACAGAGATCCACAGCTCAGGTGGGAGAATCTGTCCACAGGACTACTATTGCATTCCACAAATCTGGCCTTTATGGAAGAGTGGCAAAAAGAAAGCCATTGTTGAAAGAAAGCCATAACAAGTCCCATTTGCAGTTTGCGAGAAGCCATGTGGGGGACACAGCAAACATGTGGAAGAAGGTGCTCTGGTCAGATGAAACCAAAATGGAACTTTTTGGCCTAAAAGCAAAACGCTACGTGTGGCAGAAAACTAACACTGCACATCAACCTGAACACACCATCACCACCATGAAACATGGTCGTGGCAGCTTCACCAGGGAAAGGGAAGCTGGTCAGAGTTGATGGGAAGATGGATGGAGACACATACAGGGCAATCTTAAAAGAAAACCTGTTGGTCTGCAAAAGACCTAAGACTGGGGCCGTGGTTCACCGTCCAGCATGACAACGACCCTAAACATACAGCCAGAGCTACAATGGAATGGTTTAGATCAAAGCATATTCATGTGTTAGAATGGCCCAGTCAAAGTTCAGACCTAAATCCAATTGAGAATGTGTGGCAAGACTTGAAAATTTCTGTTCACGGATGCTCTACATCCAATCTGACAGAGCTTGAGCTATTTTGCAAAGAAGAATGGGCAAAAATATCACTTTCTAGATGTGCAAAGCTGGAAGAGACATCCCCAAAAAGATTTGCTGCTGTAATTGCAGAGAAAGGTGGTTCTACAAAGTATTGAGGGTGCTGAGTATAAATGCACACCACCCTTTTTTACATTTTTATTTGTAAACATTTTTGAAAACCATTTATCATTTTCCTTCCACTGCACAATTATGTGCCACTTTATATTTGTCTATCACAAAAAACAAATAAAATACATTTATGTTTTTGGTTGTAACATGACAAAATGTGGAAAATTTCAAGGGGTATGAATACTTTTTCAAGGCACTGTATTGGACAGATTAATTGCAGCGGGAGCCATTGGCTCCCGCTGCTGTCAATCAAATACAGTGACGTGGGGGGAGGAGCCGGTTCCCGCTGTCTGTGTCAATGGATGCAGCAGCGAGACTCAGGAGCAAGCCCACACGGGTGCCCCCCAGGGAAAACAGCTTTCCATGAGGGCACCTGATGCAGAGGAGGGGCTTGGAGCATCGATGGTGCACCCCAGAAGAGGAGAATCAATGCTGCTCTGTGCAAAACGATTGCACAGAGCAGGTAAGTATAACATATTTGTTATTTTTATTTTTAAAAAAATTAAGGATTTACAACCCCTTTATAAGTTGTAAAGTGCAACTGATGGGGTAAGAATTTTAAGAAATGGTTCACTGGGGAATGTTTTTTCCATTGTGCTCAGTGTGGGCCGTGAGTGGGGGTTAAAATATCCAGGGAATTGTGCAAATTTGTTGTCAAGTATGGAAAGTGAAGGTGAAGTGAAGTTTTTGTTATGATGTCCCTTAAAGAAGAGATATTGTCAAAGCTTTTTTGGCCCTACGTCTCCTGTGGGTCACAGGAATGCACTTTGTTCTGCACTCCTGTGGCCCAGTTTCAGCCAGCAACAGGCTTAAAGCCTGCTGTAGGCTGACATCACAGAGTCGGTCTAAGCTCATGTTGGGATTCGCCCACATGCCTGACTGACAGCTGGCTCAGCCTTTCAGCTTGCCACTCCAGCCCCCTCCACAGCCCAGCATTCCAGTGAGCACTGGAGGAGCAGAACAGAGTCAGTGACTGACAGTCATCTGCTCTCTGCTCACTGAAGACTGAGAACTGAGTGATTAGTGGTCTTTGATCGTTTAGTTCCTTGGTGTGGAGCCAGTGGGGGGACAGAAGCGGCATCAGATTTATGCTGCATCTACATAGGTGAGTATATATATTTGTGTAGCCCTGTTATGGGGGGGTCATATGAAGTGCCCTCTCCACACAGGCTATGGCGCTAACCCGTAGATAACCAAATGAGCCAGAGCCTTTGCTAAAGGAAAAGTGGATTATGAATATATAATTGGTATTGTCTCCATCTAGAACAGGGCTCCAGCGTATGTAGAGATGATCCCTTTCTAGGAGAATAACTAGTAACTCACCCAAAATAACTGACAGCGGTAGTACTAATACACCCAGCATAGATTTCTAAGAGTAAACATATGCAGACATACCAGCAGGTGATTAGTGTAACTTTATATACGATAAAGGGATGGCATTACATACAACCAAAGCAATAACAGGAAAAATGTACATATGTCTGAGAAGAACAGTGTATATATGTATCTATATATATCCGGATATATAACTAAAGGCCTTTAACACCAATACCTCCAATTAGGCCCTGTGGCACAGCTCGGTTTCAGGGCTCCTGATGAGCCGGCTTGCAAGGCGTAACACAATCCGGCTTAAAAGATGAATGCCGATGCATCTGTGGTCCGGTGGCTTCCTGGGGACGATTGTACAGATGAACACACCGATGACAAAGAAGTCTGGAACACGCCACCTGCAAGGCAAATCAGGCTTATCTAGCCTATATCTTGGTTCCTAACCTGACTATAGGCTATCAATACTACTGGACTGCTACCTATCTAAGTGGCCATCGGTAGCCTATCCTGTCGCTACCCTAAGCTGTTTGCTGTTCCCTTGGCCAATACTAGCTAGGAACCCCCCCAGACCAAAAAAGGGACACTGTTGCTTTAAATAATGAAGTGGCAGATATACACTTCAACAAAAACCAGTCAACTGATAGGTTATAATCAAATGAGCTTTGCTCTCAAACACTTGAGAACAGCCCAAGTATATTGCAGTATGTAAATAGAAAGTTTCAGCGAATCAGAGAAGCATCTGACAGCTATCTCTGCTTTCCACACAGGGGTGCTCACACAGGAACGACAGTAATATAACAAACAGTGAGCTACACAGTGCAGTAACACTTGCCTATTGTCCCTTTTCAGCCTAGAAGGATAGATGGATGGATGGATAAAGCACAAAATCAGCCTGCAGCACCTCCTGGCTTGCAGAACATGTGGCTGGCCACTCTCTCTCTTCACTTCCTGTAAAACATCCACATATATAGCCTTGAGTGGCTTCCTGATCCTTAAACAAGGACAGGAAACAACCTCCTAACAGGAAGAATTTGCTTGTAACAAGAACTCTATGGCAGCGGTCCCCAACCTTTTTGGCATCGGGGACCGGCTGCGTGGAAGAATATTGTGCCAAGGCCCGGGGGGGGGGGGGGCGGGGGATTTTTTGCTGGCAATTTGTCAGGGCAATGGCTGGTGTTGGCGCTTCATTCATCCCGGCACCATGGTTGTTATGGTGTCTGGGTGATTGAAGCACATTATTTATAGTTACATTGTAATATACTATGAAATAGTTCAACTCACCATAAGGCAGAATCAGTGGGAGCCCTGGGCGTGTCGCCTGCCACCAGATGCAGCTTGTCACTTGCCATGTCGCCTGCCACCAGATGTGGCTTGTCACTTGCCACGTCGCCTGCCAGTGCTACCAAATGTGGATTGTCACCTGCCACGTCACCTGCTAGTGCCACCAGATGTGTATTGCCACTGGATTGGTGGCAGCACTGTTCCATTTAGTTTAGTACAGAGGCCAGTTCTGTGCAGTGGCCAGTTCTGAGTGAGGGAAGGAGAGTGAGATGCGGGGCGGGCGGTGAGAGATGATGTCATCTCTGCTCCTCGCTGCACCTCCGACATTGAAGAAGCTGGGCTGTGAGGGCGGAAGAGCGGTGATGCGGGGCAGGCAGAGAGAGATGAAGTCAACTCTCACCGCCCGCTTGTCTCATCCGCCCACACGCTTCTCTCATCCACCCCGCTAATTTGACAGAAGACCGGCTCTTTCATGCTGCCCGCCCGCCTGGCTCCGACATGCTGCCCGACCACTTGGCTCCGACATGCCGCCCACCCGCCTAGCTCTGACAGCCCGCCCCCTGGCTCTCATGCCGCCCGCCTACCTGGCTGTGACATGCCGCCTGCCTGGCTCCAACATGCCGCACCTGTCCTACGGCCCGGCTGCAGAGAGGCCACGGCCCGGTAGTGGGCTGCGGCCCGGTGGTTGCGGACCCCTGCTCTATGGTATGTACCAGCTATGAAAATAAACAACCTCACAGACAGTGTACAAAAGAACACTTCCCTACATTTGTTTTTTTTTTGTATCCCATACTTCTCTTTTAATTACTTAGTGGGTGTTGTGATGATAACCATTTGACTTTATATTATTGATATATTTTGTGGACATTGCATGCTGCCTTCTGATTACTGCTTTTGTTATTCAGACCTCTGTGCTTTCTTCTCCGCCGTGATCCCCTGGTGACCCTGAACAACGACATCCTCCAAACACCCTCATTATAGTGTGATTATTGCAGTCCTGGCAATGTGACCACACACTGGAATAACAGTGCTTCGCACACCTGCAGTCTGGTGACGTCGGGCCCGGTGCCAGCACTGCGGTGGAATGGCTTGGCACCTCTGCCACCTATCATCAAACATAGGAAAGACAATGGCCCTTTGTCGTCTGGGTTTCTATCTCAGTGGGAGGTGACACTACATGGCAGATCTGTAAATCGCCCCTAATCCAGGGGTAACGGGGCTGAGATTATAGAGGTCTCTGTGCAGTCAGATCTATACAGACAGCAGGAAAAAATTGCTGCATAGAAATGAACAATTAGAGCAGATTTTTGTCTTAAAGTGGAACTCCAAGCTGATATCAAAGACCGTTATATATTTATCACAAAACCATTACATGAATTTGAAAATAACTGCCTAAAATCCATTTTTACCCACCCACAATCTGCACAGGGGAAATCACTGAGAGTAGGAGTTTCCATATTGTTGACCAATGGGGCGCTACCTCAGTTAGACCCCTTTCACTCTAGCAGACCGATCGGGTCCGTCTGTCGGTTTTTCAGAGGGACCTGATTGGACCCACCGACATCCTATCAGATCCTATCTGCTAAAAACAGATGAATGGGGATCTGTTCCCCATCCATCTGGCGAATTGGATCGGATGGAACGGCGGTCCATTTACTCTACAGCCAACCGCCGATAGAGGAGAGGGGGCTGTGTCTGCTCTGCATAAGCGGAGCAAACATGGACCAGCCATCCGCCTGCTCAGCGGGGATCAGCAGACAGATTCCCTGTTAAGCAGGCGGACTCCAACAGAGCCCACCACATGTGGAAAGGGGCCTTAAAGTGGAATGACGGACAAACATGATATAGTCTATTAGATATAGTCTGTCAGTAGCCTTGGCACAGTGTTTTTATTCTTTTTCTAAGTTCCCTGTAACATAGTTTTATTACATGATCCTGCCAGTAGATCCATTAGTTCTCCATGTTCTGTACCATGAATACTTTGTTAATTCTGCAGTAAAATTGTACAGCAGTGTTGTCACCCTGTGGACAGGGGAGTTTTAGATGAACAAGTTGTTTTAACTGAACTTTAGGTAAGAGACACAAACATAAAAGCCCAAATCCTTTGAAAGGCATCTTTATACTATACTGTGGTAATGTGTTACTGATACACTGCATCATATACTGTATGTTCTTTTTCATTTTGACCATATATCCACTTTAATGGTGCTGCTAGTCAAACTTGTTTTAATGGGAGCTGGGGGGGGGGAGTTTAGGCAGTTTAATGGGCAAATGTGGGACTTCAGCAGCTTGGTTCTACTGTTTCAGGAGTACACAGGGGAGGTGAGAACCACAAGACTGGCTGAACAGAATGTCTTATATTTTGACAGTCAAATCAGTTGACATATGTGTATTTGAACAGTGCAGTTAACTTTTTGGCTGAAAACTTTCAGGACATAGATCTATGGCTAATGTGTCCAGCCAAAACTTTTTGTTTTTATTTGGATAGAAAGAGGATGCAATGAATACCTAAAACAATTTGCCTGGTCATACACTTTAACCACTTAGAGACCGGAAGATTTTCCCCCTTAACCACATGCCGACCAGCACATGACGATATATGTCGGCACAATGGTACGGCTGGGCAAATGGGCGTACAGGTACGTCCCCTTTAAATTGCGGCATTGTGGGCCCGCATGCCCGCCGCATACTCCGTGACCATGCCCGCGGGTCCCGCAGACTCGATGTCCGCCGGTGGCCCGCGATCGTGTCACAGAGAATGCCTATGTAAACAAGGCCTTTCCCTGTTCTGCCTAGCAACATGACAGAGATCTACTGCTCCCTGTCATCGGGAGCAGTGATTTCTGTCACGTTCTAGTCAGGCAATCCCCCCCCACAGTTAGAATCACTCCCTAGGACACACTTAACCCCTTGATCGCCCCCTAGTGTTTAACCCCTTCCCTGGCAGTGTCATTTACACAGTAATCAGAGCATTTTTATAGCACTGAGCGCTGTATAAATGACAATGGTCTCAAAAAAGTATCAAAAGTGTCCGATGTGTCCACCATAATGTCACAGTCATGATAAAAAATCACAGATCACCGCCATTACTATTAAAAAAAATTAATAATAAAAATGCCATAAATCTATCCTCTATTTTGTAGACGCTATAACTTTTGCGCAAACCAATCAACATACGCTTATTTTTTTTTACCAAAAATATGTAGAAAAATACGTATCGGCCTAAACTGAGAAAGAAATTTGCTTTTTTATTTTTTGGGGATATTTATTATAGCAAAAAAGTAAAAAATATTGCTTTTTTTTCAAAATTGTCACTCTTTTTTTTGTTTTTAGCGCAACAAATAAAAACCGCAGAGATGATCAAATACCACCAAAAGAAAGCTCTATTTGTGGGAATAAAAGGACATCAATTTTGTTTGGGTACAACGTCACAAGACCACACAATTGTCAGTTAAAGCGACGCAGTGCCGTATCGCAAAAAGTGCTCTGGTCAGGAAGGGGGTAGATCCTTCCGGGGCTGAAGTGGTTAATGACCAGGCCATTTTTTGCGATATGGCACTGTGTCGTTTTAACTGACAATTGCGCAGTCCTGCGACGTTGTACCCAAGCAAAATTGATATCCTTTTTTCCCACAAATAGAGCTTTCTTTTGGTGGTATTTGATCACCTCTGCGATTTTTATTTTTTGCTCTATAAACAAAAAAATATTTAAAAAAAACGATATTTTTTTGCTTTTTGCTATAATAAATATCCCAAAAACAAATTAAAAAAAACAAATTTCTTCATCAGTTTAGGCCAATATGTATTCTTCTATATATTTTTGGTAAAAAAATCGCAATAAGCATATATTGATTGGTTTGCGCAAAAGTTATAGCGTCTACAAAATAGGGGATATATTTATGGCGATGTAACAAGTAGTCGGCGCAAGAATTAACAGCAAAATCCCGTTATACAGTAATGTACATAGATAAATAGTTGATGGGATAACAATTAACAATAAATGGGAGGTGAAGTCCGTGATGTAACACTGCAAATAGAAGAAGCAAGGATAATGTGTATAGTCCACATTCAGGGCAGCCTTCCGATGGGAGTGAAAGCCATAGTCCCAAGAGCACTGTAAAACAAGGAAGAGGAGGCGCCTCTGGGTGCAGACTTTTAAAACAATTTATTATAATAACAGCAACAGCTGGTAATACACTCACATTTGTGAAGAAGGTTTCAAGCATAAAAATGTCCCAAGGCAATCCAGGGGGTCCGTGGAGTCATCTCTCTCAGCTGGTGGATATGAGACACTCTGGGCAGTCTGAAGCGCTGGATGTGTACGGCCGACAGCGAAGACAGGCACCAAAGAGAGGCTTGGATGGCAACCGATCCAGGCGAGGGATGATGACGTCACACGACGTGCGACGCGTTTCCTGAGCTGGCTCGCCGTGAATGGTGTGACGGCGGCGCTTCTTTGTCAAGCAGCTTGACAAAGGAGCGCCGCTGTCACACCATTCACGGCGAGCCAGCTCAGGAAACGCGTTGCACATCGTGTGACATCATCATCCTCGCCTGGATCGGTTGCCATCCAAGCCTCTCTTTGGTGCCTGTCTTCGCTGTCGGCCGTACATATCCAGCGCTTCAGACTGCCCAGAGTGTCTCATATCCACCAGCTGAGAGAGATGACTCCACGGACCCCCTGGATTGCCTTGGGACATTTTTATGCTTGAAACCTTCTTCACAAATGTGAGTGTATTACCAGCTGTTGCTGTTATTATAATAAATTGTTTTAAAAGTCTGCACCCAGAGGCACCTCCTCTTCCTTGATATATTTATGGCACTTTTTTGGGACCATTGACATTTATACAGCAATCAGAGCTAAAAATAGCCACTGATTACTGTATAAATGTGACTGGCAGAGAAGGGGGTAACACTAGGGGGCGATCAAGGGGTTAAGTGTGTTCCCTGGGAGTGTTTCTAACTGTATGGGGACTGGGCTGACTGGAGGAGCAGAAAGATCGCTGTTCCTAATCACTAGGGACTGCAGATCTTTAACTCCCCTGTCAGAACGGGGATCTGTCTGTTTCCATTGACAGATCCCCATTCTGGCTCTCATTCCCGCAATTGCGGGTGGCCGGCGGACATCGCGCTTCAGGTTCCCTGCCGAACAGTGGGCGCCTGCTACGGCTCCTTAAAGGAGGCAATATACACCTACGCCGATTTGCGGGAACGTGCCAACCGCATAACGACAGCAGATGGTCGGCAAGTGGTTAAAGAGGAGCTCCAGTCTCCCTCCCCCCCAGAATTAAAAGTCTAAAGCTACAAATACTGTAGCTGGTGGCTTTTAATATAAGGGCACTTACCTGCCCCTGGATCTAGCGATGTCCTCATGCGTGCAGGAGTCACTGTTTACTGCACAGGGCTCTGAAGGAACAGCAACCGTTTCTTCAGATTGCATACGGCGGTGACGTCACCAGCTGCTTCTAAAGTAAATATCTCCTAAACGGTGCATGTTTACTAAATATTTACTGTACCTATAAATAAGCCTTATTTAAGGCTTATCTATAGTTAAAAATCAACCACGGGAGTTTACTCTCGTTTTGAATGCAACCTTTCCATTTTCATTACATACCATTTTTTTAGACCCAGCGACATCATCACTGAGTCTCTGTGCTTCTCTATGCAATGCAAGAGTCCTGAACCCTGATGGACCCTAGTGGGCTGGCTCTCTTGGGAGGAGTTATGCAAAAATCCAGGGCTTTTTTTCAGGGGGAACTTGGTAGAACTCAGTTCCACCACCTATTGTTTGAGAAAAAAAGCCCTGCAAAAATCAAAATCCTTTGATGAGTGAATGTCAGTTTGGAGGAGTGGGCCTCATTTGCATGTAGACCGATCTAGGTAATGCCCATGTGTGATGCTGAGGAACCATGACTAAGAACTGAAATCCAATGAAAGAATGGGGCAGGCCAGGGAAAGTTAGGTTGGAGAGGAAAGATCTAGAATAGATGATGGTGGATGTCATCCAGCCAGGAGATGAGGCAGGCTCTATCTGACTTTCTACAGCTTCTAATGCACATTATGAGAAGCTCACAGTGTGCAGTGAAATCAGAGTATGCAATATTGGTACAGGAGAGGAGCCGGTACAACTGTGCAAGACTGACGGGAAGGCTGGAGTTCACATTTAGGAAACAAAAATGAATAAATGTTATTTTATATATTTTTTTCCAATAATATTCGCTATTTACTCCTTTTTTTCTTAACCAAGCTGGAGTCCTTCCTTAGCCAGGCCAGACGGCCTTTGCTTTCACCCCTGCTCTAAAAGGACGCTTCATTTCTTGGAAAGACGTTTTATAACTGGGATCCCGTTATTTGCCATAAATGTTGAAATATTTCTCGGCGTGTTTGTTCCCTCGAATGTTTGAGTCTCTCTTCCAGGTTAATAGAGATGCTTGTTCCAGCTTGGTGTCTGGAAATCACATGACACAGGCAGGTCGACCAAAAAAACGACAGGACGGGGGTGGCGGGCCCTAGGTGCCCAGGGCAGGTGAACGGCGCTGCGTATAAAGAGCCGTGTTACAGCGCAGGCCCCCCACCAGCACACACAGCATTTGGGCTGCGTGAGTTTTTTTTTCTTTTATCAATGGCTGCTTTTCAGAACACGACGAGAAGTGAAAAAATAAAAAAGCACAGAGCAGGAATTGGATGAAAAGAATCATTTCACACGTATGTAGAATTTATGTAGCGGGACTTTGAGCTCACACGGTGGCTTCTCGCAGAGGCCTGAAGCTCCCAACTCCCACGGGAGTGGGGCCGTGCAACTGGATTTGCAGGTGAGGCCTCTGCCAAGTCTCTTCTCGCTCGTCGTCTTGGGAGGGCGTCAGGGGCCTGAAGGAGTGGCCCCAAGCTCTGGATTTATGACCAGGGATGGCCGAAGACTTGGGGAGAAGACGCCAAGGAGCAATAAGTGACTCCTTTCTATGGGCAACAGAAAGGGGGGAGGAGGGAGCCTGTGTGCCCTTGGGGTGAGATCCTTAAATCGAAACTGAGCTCACACATTTTATTTGGATATATACCTTATGTTAATATGGTGTTGTTGTTTTAAACATCTATATGATTCTGTCATTTACAGGTGTGGTTCTTCTGTGGGTGGGGCTAAGTGCTGCTTTACTCCCGAGGATGCTCTGAGCTGCACTGTGCATGGCTGGTTACAGTAGGTTTGTGAAATCCCAGAAACCATTTTGTTACTTGGATGTAGGAGCTCCACATTTGAGGAGATTTCCTTTAAAAAAGCTTGGGTCAGAAGAAAAATTGAGCATCCTGAAAGGGGGACAAAAGACAAGACTCACTTAAAGTGTCACTAAACCCACATTATAAAAAAACTATCAATAAATGGTGTATTATACGCTCTTCATACTCACTAGGTCACTATGAGTTTCGGTTTCTGTAATCTGCAAAAAACCTGGTTGATCCTGCTGCTCTCTATCTCTGCCTTCTGCCCTTGTCCCCAATTCAGTTAGGAATTTTGCAGCTGTAGTGGCAACTCTGCACACGCTCAGTTTTCTATACTGAGCATTTCCTCCCTATCACATCTGAGCAGCCCATGTGACTATAGAGCAGCGTTTCTCAACCTTTTTTCAGTCAAGGCACCCTTTAAAATTCTACATAATCTCAAGGCACCCTCCAAAATTATGGACTTGAGGCGCCCCGTTCTTAAATGTAATGCATCAAGATTAAAACATGTAGGACACCCAACATTAGAGGTGTTTTATTCTTCCAAATCAAATACACTTTTACACACTGGTACTGACTAGTATTTCAGTGTTTCTCTTCTTTCTCAGTTTTTCTCCATCATTCAGCTAATGTGACCCCAACGCTAACGGAGCGGGCCAGGGAAGAATCAAACAATGATGCTGTGCAGACGACCGACATCCTCCTTATCAACTGATGATGCCATTGGTTGTTAGGATGCCAGCAGCTAGAAGGTCGTAATTGTGTACAATGAAAACCTGTGGCTTTGTGTAACTAAAATGCAGGCTGGATCCACCCGCTGGCTTGTATACAATTTTTGGGCAATTTTTAGGCATTTTGCCAAGGCACCCCTTGTAACGACACCCCGAGTATGAAAGGGGTTAAAGCCGTTTGGGACATTCCATTTCCAAACACAAAGGCAGCTACCAAGCACTCCAATCAGCCGAACAAGAAACCCATACAAATAATTCTTCCCCCCAAGTATGAGACGAGGCTCTGTATGGAGGGTCAAACAGGAATCAGACTCTTTAATGAAACAAATGCAGGCTCTTTTTATACACTTGAGAATACTGCAGGCGCCACATGAACAATGACCCGGATCCACCCACAACATCACACGAATGGTTACATAATGAGCCCCCAATACACATTATTCTGAATGCCATTACCTCCCCTAGCAGACAACAGGTGAGTTCATTAGCACACTTAATAATAGGTTAAGGGAAAACTGCCTCAGACAAGAGTAACACGATTTATTTACCCAGACAAAAGCAACATCGTTGAGCAATAGATGGTTGGTCTCTTACATTGAACTTCCTGGAATGCCCATATTAGGAGCTATACTTCCTGGCCATAGACCTCACAGTGTACAGGGGATAACATCTTCATATTTCTTGAGAGATATTCTTAATGAATATTACTATCCCATTGGAAGTAATCCAATCATATTCTCAGGGTGCATTCTTTTCTTGGTCACCTTGCGCCCAACAGTGACTCCCGTCACACCCCTGAAGAAACCTCAAGGCACCCTGGTTGAAAAAGGCTGCTATAGAGTCAACCATGTGGGTGTATACATAGTAGTAAATGACAGCCCATTCCCTCCCTCCTCCCTGCCCACTAACCAGCTACACACAATGGGTGTGGGATATTACATGTAGATTAACAGAGGCTTCACCTCCCTCCTATTCTAAGACGCAGGCTGGAGGGACGTGACTGGCAGAAAACCTGCCCACACCATGTTTTTTCCACAAAATATTAAAGATTTGATTTCAAATATATATTTGTATGACAATTTAAAATGGTTTATTGAGATTATTTATTTATTTTTACTCTGTATTCCAAAGGCAGATTTTTTTTGAACATGTGACCAGCAGCAGAGGACTAGAAGCTCCTCCTGCTTATGTTTCCCTGCAGACAGGCTGGGAAAGATTGGGATCATGTGACAGCTGTATGTCAATTAGGAAAAAGGTACTTAGATGTTTTTTTTAAATAAAATAATTACATTGCCATCATCCACATACAGAAATAGAAGGGACAATGTAAACTAAACAGTGTGTGTTTAGAGAAACTTTAAGGCACCTTTTAACCTTGACTGGTTAATTATAAACAGATGAGCACTTGTATGTTAGTTGCAGTGGCACATGCAGTCCAACTACACTTTAATGCATAATTTAAAATGGAAATTACCCAGATACTCACCCTACCATCCACCCTCTTCCCACAGTAATTCATTTTCATCACAAGATGATGCTGTTCTCCCAGTCTGAATGATGCCCAGCATCATTCAACACAATTCCTATGATCTCAGGGCGTCAAGGAATGTCATCCAGCTACCCTGGGCTCACAGAGCTTCAAAGAGTGGAACCATTACAACAGTGCAACATTTATGCCACATTCACACTTGTGAATGGGCCCGACTGCATCCAGGGCCAATCAATTGTGGGTGATTGCTGCACAAGCAATAACATGCAAGCAGCCGTGATTAACTGCAGAAGCTGGCAGTCGCCTATTGCTTTCAATGAAGCTGGCTTCCAGAGCTAATCGCCGGGAACCCCCACTGGGGTTCTTGCATATAATCTAAGGTGACCAGATTTTTAAAATGAAATCCGGGGGCATTTTTCCTCAGATGATATATGCAGTGTATGTGCTATGTGTTTATGGAATGATTGTATCATATATATGTTATTTATCACATTTCGTCCATAAATAAAAATTTAAAAAAGATACTGCTTAGAATTTTTTGAGATATGACTGCCAAATGTTATGAAGATAAGACAGAGAAAAAACAGAGTGCAGGGCTCAGGAGTGTGTTACATAAAAATGCAGGACTCAGGAGTGCACTACATAAAGAATGCAGGAGTCACCTGTGCCTATCTATGCAGCCTCACCAGTGCCCAGCAAAGCAGCCTCACTAGTGCCCAGCAATGCAGACTCACCAGTGCCCAGGTATGCAGCCTCACCAGTGCCCAGCAAAGCAGCCTCACCAGTGCCCAGCAATGCAGCCTCACCTGTGCCCAGGAATGCAGCCACACCAATGCCCAGCAATGGAGCCTCACCAGTGCCCAGCAATGCAGCCCCACCTGTACCCAGCAATGCAGCCTCACCTGTGCCCGGCAATGCATCTAACCTGTGCCCAGCAATGCAGCCTCACCTGTGCCCAGGAATCCAGCCTCACCTGTGCCCGGCAATGCATCTAACCTGTGCCCAGCAATGCAGCCTCACCTGTGCCCAGGAATGCAGCCTCATCAGTGCCCAGTAATGCAGACTCACCAGTGCCCAGGTATGCAGACTCACCAGTGCCCAGCAATGCAGCCTCATCTGAGCCCAGGAATGCAGCCTCACCAGTGCCAAGGAATGCAACCTCACCAGTGCCCAGGAATGCAGCCTCACCTGTGCCCAGCAATGCAGCCTCACCAGTGCCAATGAATGCAGCTTCACCTGTTCCCAGTAATGCAGCCTCACCTGTGCCCAGGAATGCAGCCTGATGTGTGCAGGGGATCAGAGAGGAGAAAAGAGCCGTTCTGCCGAAAAAAAAAACAGCCATGTTCTGCCGAAAATGGCAGGATCATCACACGGATCCAGGGCGGGTGTTGAGGCAGAGGGAGGGAGGGTGGTCCACCCTGGGTGCCACACACTGGGGGGGTATGTCAGGCTGGCGTTTTCGGCTGTCTCAACTTTAATTTGATTTGCCGGATCATCACACAAGTCCCACCTCCTAGACGGCTCCTACCTATGATAGACAGCACACATATCCCAGCATTGGACAGGTGTGCTGTCTGTCAAAGAAGAAAACCAGGAGGCGGGACTTGTGTAATGGCAGAAACTAGGCAAATCAAATTAAAGTTGACACAGCGGAATCCGTTTGCTCAGTGGGGGATCTCTCCCCTGATTACTGCTGAGCAAACGGATGACATGTCTGTGTCTGGTCCGCTGATGCAGAGCGGACATGGACACAGCACGCTGCTCTCTATGGGGCTTTTGGACGGAAATAAACCATCCAATCCGCCAGACGGATGGGGAATGGATCTCCCATCTGTCTGTTTTTAGTGTACCGGATCAGATGGTGACGGGTGTCAGCGGACACAGGTCCGCTGACATCTACCGCTCCATAGAGGGCAATGGATGGTCTGATCGGGTCTGCCTGAAAAACTGACAGGGGGACCCGATCAGTCCACCAGTGTTAAAGGGGCCTAACACATCTGTGGTCTGTACCCCCAGCACATCTCTGTACCACCCCCCACACTTTCACCCCATGGTTACTCACCCGCATGTTTATAGTCTGTGGTCAGCATCTCCCCCTGTACCTCACATCACTTCTGTTGCAGTTCACTATGCAGTGTGGGAAGGTGGGAGGCGGCGATCGACAGCTCTGTGGTGCCCGCAAGCTGCGGGATCTCCCTGGGGCTAGTAGTTCTCTTCCCGACTATATACAGTGGAGAGGGGAGGGGCCTTTGACCCGAGCATGTATCAGCAAGAGAGTACAAGCAGAGCGTCTAACTTGTACACTGAAGAGTGAAACTGATACATGCTCAGGTCAGAGGCCCCTCCCCTCTCCACTGCATACACTCAGGAAGAGAACTACTAGCCCCAGGGAGATCCCGCTGACACCATAGAGCTGCTGATCGCCACCTCCCACCTCCTCCACTGCATACTAAACTGATAGCCAGAGATGCACTCTAATCCGGGGACAGATCTGGGGACAGATGGTCTCCAGGGACAGTGTCCTCAATCTGGGGACTGTCCCCAGAAATCAGGGATGTCTGGACACCCTAATATAAATCGTGTTAGGCACATTCACAAGTGTGAATGTGGCCCTAGGAAAGAGGAAAAGGGAGAAAACCCCAGATCAAAGACACCCAGAAAAAAGGTATTTATAACGTTTTTATATTTATTTAGAATGGGTGTGTTCATCAAACCATTCTTAAATCAATATTGCAGTGTGACAGGGCACATTATCCTGCTGAAAGATGGCACTGCCATCAGGGAACACTGTTTCCATGAAGGGGTGTACTTGGTCACCAGCAATGTTTAGGTAGGTGGTACGTGTCCAAGTAATATCCACATGAATGGCAGGACCCAAGGTTTCTCACCTCAAGAACTCGACCTGAAACAGGTCTCAAAACGGTATGCCAATCACCAGGCACACAATCCCCAGATAACAGCTCTGGGACTCTTCCTCTGATCCACAGTCAATGAAGTGATCAAACGTTTATATAAAAAAGAACGCAGTGATCTAATGCTCTCAGTTTTGCACATTTATTATAAAAAAGAGCTAAAATTTGCACTTGCATGAAGCCGCACTCAGATCCGAGTGCCGGCACACAAGCGTGTAGTGATAACCATCGAGATGGCCGCGGGTGACGTCATGCTTGACACCTGACCCCCGTACGCGTTACGTCCGTAGGTGGGTAGGATGCACACAGACGGCCGTGCAAATTTTATCTGGTTTTGTGACCTGTTTCAGGTTGAGTTCTTGAGGTGAGAGGCCATCTATATTTGTGGTAGAGGGATCACAGTCACCGGATGCGTCATCTTTTGCTTTGTGTGTGTCACCGCACCCTTTAGTGATTCAAGCCGCCTCCACAAACACCAGTTAGGACTGTTATTTGTATTTTATTCATTTATGGACATATGAATAGTGCAGCAGTATTTCTTATTTTTATGTTTATTTGAGGTATTGTTTGAATTAGCCTTGAGTGTTAGCTAGCAGTTCATCTTTAGCTGTGTCCATTTATGTCAGCGCTGAATATTTTTCCTTTATTTTTAGGACCCAAGGTTTCCCAGCAGAACATTGTCCAAAGCATCACACTGTATCTGCTGGCTTGCCTTTTTCCCATACTGCATCCTGGTGCCATCTCTTTCCCAGGTAAGCAACACACACCCAGCCAACCACATGATGTAAAAGAAAACGTGATTTATCAGACCAGGCCACCTTATTCCATTGCTCCATGCTCCAGTTTTAAATGCTCATGTGCCCATTGTAGGCACTTTTGGGTGTGGACATGGGTCATCATGGGCACCCTGACTGGTCTGCGGCTACACAGCCCCATACACAGCAAACTGTGATGCCTATTTTTTCTGCTTTCAACACATCAACTTCAGGGACAACATATTCACTTGCAGTCTAATATGTTCCCCCGACTTTCGGATGCCATTGTAACAATATATTCAATGTTATTCACTTAAACTCTTAGCGATCTTAACCACTTGCCGACCGCCTAACGCAGATATACTGCGGCAGAATGGCACGGGCAGGCAGAATCACGTACCCATACGTGATCTGCCTCCCGCGGGCGGGGGGTCCGATCGGACCGCCGATCGCCCCCCGATCCCCCCCCCAATCACCCCCCCCTGTCACAAACTGACACCAAGCAGTATTTTTTTTTTTTTTCTGATTACTGCTAGGTGTCAGTTTGTGACAGTTAGAAGTGGTAAGGCAGTGAGTGTTAGCCCCCTGTAGGTCTAGGGTACCCCCCTAACCCCCCCTAATAAAGTTTTAACCCCTTGATCACCCCCCGTCACCAGTGTCACTAAGCGATCATTTTTCTGATCGCTGTATTAGTGTCGCTGGTGACGCTAGTTAGGGACGTAAATATTTAGGTTCGCCGTCAGCGTTTTATAGCGTCAGGGACCCCCATATACTATCTAATAAATGTTTTAACCCCTTGATTGCCCCCTAGTTAACCCTTTCACCCCTGATCACCGTATAACCGTTGCGGGTGACGCTGGTTAGTTCGTTTATTTTGTATAGTGTCAGGGCACCCGCCGTTTATTACCGAATAAAGGTTTAGCCCCCTGATCGCCCGGCGGTGATATGCGTCGCCCAAGGCAGCGTCAGATTAGCGCCAGTACCGCTAACACCCACGCACGCACCGTACACCTCCCTTAGTGGTATAGTATCTGAACGGATCAATATCTGATCCGATCAGATCTATACTAGCGTCCCCAGCAGTTTAGGGTTCCCAAAAACGCAGTGTTAGCGGAATCAGCCCAGATACCTGCTAGCACCTGCGTTTTGCCCCTCCACCTGGCCCAGCCCAGCCCACCCAAGTGCAGTATCGGTCGATCACTGTCACTTACAAAACACTAAATGCATAACTGCAGCTTTCGCAGAGTCAGGCCTGATCCCTGCGATCGCTAACAGTTTTTTTGGTAGCGTTTTGGTGAACTGGCAAGCACCTGCCCCAGGCAGCGTCAGGTTAGCGCCAGTACCGCTAACACCCACGCACGCACCGTACACCTCCCTTAGTGGTATAGTATCTGAACGGATCAATATCTGATCCGATCAGATCTATACTAGCGTCCCCAGCAGTTTAGGGTTCCCAAAAACGCAGTGTTAGCGGAATCAGCCCAGATACCTGCTAGCACCTGCGTTTTGCCCCTCCGCCCGGCCCAGCCCAGCCCACCCAAGTGCAGTATCGATCGATCACTGTCACTTACAAAACACTAAACGCATAACTGCAGCGTTCGCAGAGTCAGGCCTGATCCCTGCGATTGCTAAAAGTTTTTTTTGTAGCGTTTTGGTGAACTGGCAAGCACCAGCGGCCTAGTACACCCCGGTCGTAGTCAAACCCGCACTGCAGTAACACTTGGTGACGTGGCGAGTCCCATAAGTGCAGTTCAAGCTGGTGAGGTGGCAAGCACAAGTAGTGTCCCGCTGCCACCAAAAAGACAAACACAGGCCCGTCGTGCCCATAGTGCCCTTCCTGCTGCATTCGCCAATCCTAATTGGGAACCCACCGCTTCTGCAGCGCCCGTACTTCCCCCATTCACATCCCCAACCAAATGCAGTCGGCTGCATGAGAGGCATTTTCTTTATGTCCTCCCGAGTACCCCTACCCAATGAACCCCCCCCAAAAAAGATGTCGTGTCTGCAGCAAGCGCGGATATAGGCGTGACACCCGCTATTATTGTCCCTCCTGTCCTGACAATCCTGGTCTTTGCATTGGTGAATGTTTTGAACGCTACCATGCACTAGTTGAGTATTAGCGTAGGGTACAGCATTCCACAGACTAGGCACACTTTCACAGGGTCTCCCAAGATGCCATCGCATTTTGAAAGACCCGAACCTGGAATCGGTTACAGTTATAAAAGTTACAGTTACAAAAAAAAAATGTAAAAAAAAAAAAAAAAACACAAACAAAAATATAAAATAAAAAAAAATAGTTGTCGTTTTATTGTTCTCTCTCTCTCTATTCTCTCTATTGTTCTGCTCTTTTTTTCTGTATTCTATTCTGCAATGTTTTATTGTTATTATGTTTTATCATGTTTGTTTTTCAGGTATGCAATTTTTTATACTTTACCGTTTACTGTGCTTTATTGTTAACCATTTTTTTGTCTTCAGGTACGCCATTCACGACTTTGAATGGTTATACCAGAATGATGCCTGCAGGTTTAGGTATCATCTTGGTATAATTCTTTTCAGCCAGCGGTCGGCTTTAATGTAAAAGCAATCCTAGCGGCTAATTAGTCTCTAGACTGCTTTTACAAGCAGTGGGAGGGAATGCCCCCCCCCCCAACGTCTTCCGTGTTTTTCTCTGGCTCTCCTGTCTCAACAGGGAACCTGAAAATGCAGCCGGTGATTCAGCCAGCTGACCATAGAGCTGATCAGAGACCAGAGTGGCTCCAAACATCTCTATGGCCTAAGAAACCGGAAGCTACGAGCATTTTATGACTTAGATTTCGCCGGATGTAAACAGCGCCATTGGGAAATTGGGAAAGCATTTTATCACACCGATCTTGGTGTGGTCAGATGCTTTGAGGGCAGAGGAGAAATCTAGGGTCTAATACCCCAATTTTTTCAAAAAAGAGTACCTGTCACTACCTATTGCTATGATAGGGGATATTTACATTCCCTGAGATAACAATAAAAATGATTAAAAAAAAAAAAATGAAAGGAACAGTTTAAAAATAAGATAAAAAAAAAAAAGAATAAAAAAAAAAAAAGCACCCCTGTCCCCCTTGCTCTCGCGCTGAGGCGAACGCAAGCGTCGGTCTGGCGTCAAATGTAAAAAGCAATTGCACCATGCATGTGAGGTATCACCGCGAAGGTCAGATCGAGGGCAGTAATTTTAGCAGTAGACCTCCTCTGTAAATCTAAAGTGGTAACCTGTAAAGGCTTTTAAAAATGTATTTAGTTTGTCGCCACTGCACGTTTGTGCGCAATTTTAAAGCATGTCATGTTATGTATCCATGTACTTGGCCTAAGATCATCTTTTTTATTTCATCAAACATTTGGGCAATATAATGTGTTTTAGTGCATTAAAATTTAAAAAAGTGTGTTTTTTCCCCAAAAAATGCGTTTGAAAAATCGCTGCGCAAATACTGTGTGAAAAAAAAAATGAAACACCCACCATTTTATTCTGTAGGGCATTTGCTTTAAAAAAAATATATAATGTTTGGGGGTTCAAAGTAATTTTCTTGTAAAAAAATATTTTTTTATGTAATCAAAAAGTGTCAGAAAGGGCTTTGCCTTCAAGTGGTTAGAAGAGTGGGTGATGTGTGACATAAGCTTCTAGATGTTGTGCATAAAATGCCAGGACAGTTCAAAACCCCCCCAAATGACCCCATTTTGGAAAGTAGACACCCCAAGCTATTTGCTGAGAGGCATGTCGAGTCCATGGAATATTTTATATTGTGACACAAGTTGCGGGAAAGAGACAATTTTTTTTAATTTTTTTATTTTTTTTGCGCAAAGTTGTCACTAAATGATATATTGCTCAAACATGCCATGGGAATATGTGAAATTACACCACAAAATACATTCTGTTGCTTCTCCTGAGTACGGGGATACCACATGTGTGAGACTTTTTGGGAGCCTAGCCGCGTACGGGACCCCGAAAACCAAGCACCGCCTTCAGGCTTTCTAAGGCCGTAAATTTTTGATTTCACTCTTCACTGCCTATCACAGTTTCGGAGGCCATGGAATGCCCAGGTGGCAAACCCCCCCCCCCCCAAATGACCCCATTTTGGAAAGTAGACACCCCAAGCTATTTGCTAAGAGGCATAGTGAGTATTTTGCAGACCTTACTTTTTGTCACAAAGTTTTAAAAATTGAAAAAAGAAAAAAAAAATGTTTTTTTCTCGTCTTTCTTTATTTTCAAAAACAAATGAGAGCTGCAAAATACTCACCATGCCTCTCAGCAAATAGCTTGGGGTGTCTACTTTCCAAAATGTGGTCATTTGGGGGGGGGGGGGGTTTGTACCACCTGGGCATTCCATGGCCTCCGAAACTGTGATAGGCAGTGAAGAGTGAAATCAAAAATTTACACCCTTAGAAATCCTGAAGGCGGTGATTGGTTTTCGGGGCCCCGTACGCGGCTAGGCTCCCAAAAAGTCCCACACATGTGGTATCCCCGTACTCAGGAGAAGTAGCTAAATGTATTTTGGGGTGCAATTCCACATATGCCCATGGCCTGTGTGAGCAATATATCATTTAGTGACAACTTTGTGCAAAAAAAAAAAAAAATTTGTCACATTCCCGCAACTTGTGTCAAAATATAAAACATTCCATGGACTCAACATGCCTCAAAGCAAATAGCTTGGGGTGTCTACTTTCCAAAATGGGGTCATTTGGGGGGGGGGGTTTATGCCATCTGGAGATTTTATGGCCTTCAAAACTGTGATAGGTAGTGAGGAGTAAAATAAAAAATGTACGCCCTTAGAAATCCTGAAGGCAGTGATTGGTTTTCGGGGCCCCGTACGCGGCTAGGCTCCCAAAAAGTCCCACACATGAGGTATCCCCATACTCAGGAGAAGCAGCTAAATGTATTTTGGGGTGCAATTCCACATATGCCCATGGCCTGTGTGAGCAATATATTATTTAGTGACAACTTTTTGTAATTTTTTTGTTTTTGTTTTTTTTTTGTCATTATTCAATCACTTGGGACAAAAAAAATGATTATTCAATGGGCTCAACATGCCTCTCAGCAATTTCCTTGGGGTGTCTACTTTCCAAAATGGGGTCATTTGTGGGAGTTTTGTACTGCCCTGCCATTTTAGCACCTCAAGAAACGACATAGGCAGTCATAAATTAAAGGCTGTGTAAATTCCAGAAAATGTACCCTAGTTTGTAGGCACTATAACTTTTGCGCAAACCAATAAATATACACTTATTGACATTTTTTTTACCAAAGACATGTGGCCGAATACATTTTGGCCTAAATGTATGACTAAAATTGAGTTTATTGGATTTTTTTTAGAACAAAAAGTAGAAAATATCATTTTTTTTCAAAATTTTCGGTCTTTTTCCGTGTATAGCGCAAAAAATAAAAACGGCAGAGGTGATCAAATAACATCAAAAGAAAGCTCTATTTGTGGGAAGAAAAGAACCCAAATTTCGTTTGGGTACAGCATTGCATGACCGCGCAATTAGCAGTTAAAGAGACTCCAAATTGTAAAAAGTGCTCTGGTCAGGAAGGGGGTAAATCCTTCCGGGGCTGAAGTGGTTAATGTTATGGCTGATCGATGTTTATCTCCAGATTAGGCGTACTTGCTGTAGGAAAACACTCTATGGTGGTGTCCTGATCCTGGTGTGGTATTCCTATATATCTGTAAAGTATGCAGACCTAGATCTCTTTTTATTGAAAAGTTACATGGCTGTTTAGTTAAGTCTTCTTTTCAGGATGACAGTGCTAGGAGCTGGAAATTGTCTGAATTTTGTGATACAGTTAAACGGCCTTAACATTGTACACCTATCGCATTAGTTATATATTAATTGTGTGATTTTCATTTTGTTTTTTATAACTTTAAGTAAGCCATAGCATACAATGATTTGCCGACATTTATTTTCAAATTCTATATTCTGAAATATGGGATGCAAAAATAAAAATGCCAATGCGAAACAGAACACTGCTAAAGCTTACATGTATCCTAACCTAGAATGGTCTACTACAGGGGTCTCCAAACTTTCTACACAAAGGGCTAGTTTACTGTCCTTCAGAATTTACGGGGGCCGGACTGTGGCCAGTGGGGGTAGAAAATGTCCCAACATCAGTGGGAGTGAACAATGCCTCAATGTCTTGGTGGTCATTGGGAGTAAAAAAATTACTTAGCGTCTATGATCAGAGAGAAGAGAAGCAATAGTGTCCCATTATTGGTGTCAATGAAATTAATAGTGCCCCATCGTTGCGTTGGTGGGAGGATAAGTGCCCCATTGTTGATGTTAGTGGGAGGAATTATACCCCACTGTTGATGCCAGTGGAAAGAATCATACCTCATTACTTGTGTCAGTTTGGGTAATAGTGCCCCAGGGGTAAGTTAAAGACAAGCAAAGGCCGGCAGTTTGGAGACCACTGTTCTACATTGTAGAAATCTGGGATCTTTGGTAGCTCAGTTCTGCCATCTGCTGGTCTCAAGTTGCATGACAGCTTCTGTTGCTTTCTAAATAAGGTTCAGTTAGAAGTTTCTGTTTTTAAAGCATTTTGGCAAGCCGCATTCCAGACACCTGAATTCACCTCCGCAAAACGACGTCTATAAACTGTGCTGACCAAGTGTGGGCATGGTATAAAAGTTCCCAAGTCTGTCTTTTTGGGTGCCAGTTCTAATCCTCAAATGTTAGAATGTGTTACAAGTGACTTATCACCTTCTGGGAATAGCCACAGCTGAGGCTTGTGGTGCCAGGCATTGCCCATTCCAGGAAATATTCTCAACGTCATGGAAGGTACTGCCAGTACTGTGTCTTTCTACAACCGTAGATCGAAATCTACTGGCGAATTTACTATATAGGTACATTTAAGGCTAACATCCCAAAAACGGATGTTTGTTTTGATGAGTTGTTGGGTGAGCCGTGTCACATGGTGACCCTTTATATCTTTAGGGGTTCCACTGGTGAAGTAGGTATATCCAACACAACTGCCAAATCTGCACAATTGACATGGCAATTACAAGGCCAAGTGAGGTTCCAGAGTGCAGAATGAACAAATGATTGGGGAGTCCAGCTGCGAAAGAGCGACACCCTTGTTATGGTCATGTGGAAAGGTCAGAGACACAGAAAAATCTCCCGCTGAAGTCTTTGAGAGATTTAAAGTAGACCTGTCATCAGATATGTTTTATCATAATAATACTTATGTGGACAGGGCCTGCTTCACCCTGCACACGGGGGTACCTTTTGTGCAGATCACACTCATCAATGCCCAGGAGCAGGCGGAGACTGCGGTCATGTGAAAAATTGATTAAGGCACTTCCCAGACAACATGCCTACTAGAGATGGGCCGAACACCCCCCTGTTTGGTTTGCACCAGAACTTCCGAACAGATAAAAAGTTCTGACCTGAACGGCAAACCCCATTGAAGTTTATGGGAGCTGAACTTGAAAAATCAAAAGTCCCCATTTTGAAGGCTTATATGCAAGTATTTGGCCATAAAAAGTGTATGGGGGTTCAGGTACTGCCCTGGGGGACATGTATCAATACAAAAACATTTTTTAGCCACTTCAGCCCCGGGAAGGGTTTGCCCCATAAATGACCTGGCCATTTTTTGCGATACGGCACTGCGTCGCTTTAACTGACAATTGCGCGGTCGTGCGACACTGTACCCAAACAAAATTGACGTCCTTTTTTTCCTACAAATAGAGCTTTCTTTTGGTGGTATTTGATCACCTCTGCAGTTTTTTATTTTTTGCATTATAAACAAACAAAGAGCGACAATTTTGAAAAAAAAAAAAACAATTCTGTTTACTTTTTGCTATAATACATATCCCCCAAAAAATATATATATAAAAAAAGAAAAGTGATTCATCAGTTTAGGCCGATATATATTCTTCTACAATTTTTGGTAAAAAAAATCGCAATAGGCATATATCGATTGGTTTGCGCAAAACGTATCGCATCTACAAACTACGGGAAAGATTTAGGGACTTTCATTTTTTTAAATTGTTTTTACTAGTAATGGCGGCAATCTGCGATTTTTAGTGGGACTGCGACATTGCGGCAGACAAATCTGACCCCAAATGACACTTTTTGGGTACCAGTGACATTATTACATTGATCAATGCTATATAAATGCACTGACCAAAATGTAAAAATGACACTGGCAGGGAAAGGGTTAACACTAGGGGGCGATCAAGGGGTTAACTGTGTTCCCTGGGTGTGTTGTAACTGTAGGGGGGATGGGCTGGCAGGGACATGACAGAGATCTCTTTTCCCGATCACTGAGAACAGTGGATCTCTGTCATTTCTCCTGTCAGAATGGAGATCCGCTTTGTTTACCGCGATTGCGGGTCGCCTGCGCGAGCTGACGTACAGCTACGGCGGCTGGTCAACTAGTGGTTAAAAAAGATCGTTTTTACAGGAGCAGTGATTTTAAGGCTGCTTAAAGTGCAACAATAAAAATTAAAAGCAAAAAAATGGAGTAACAATACAATGAATGAGCTAAAGTGGCTGCACGCCCCGATGAAAGTACAAAAAATGGAAAATATTTCCCTATGGGTCTTTGTATTGCAGCAAATGGAGTCCAGGATATTAATAAAATAATGTTATTACAAAAATAGATGAAGTTACAAAAACATAACTATCTGTTAAAACATGAGCTCTGAGAAGGAGGCTGGCAAACATACAAAAAATGCATAGGAAAAACAGCTGTACAGTATACATTAAAACATGGCATAATATGTGCCAGAAATCATACTTATTGGGTCCCGACGCGTTTCACCCATATGTAGTAGCGGTCTTTTTCAGGGAAAAAGAATTACAGATTTCTAAAAAATACAGTGTATGAGTAAGTACATTAGGGAAAAATACAGTGATACATACTGATTCCAAAATGATACATATAGTTATATGGATGAATAATTACCACTGACAGCTGTGAGACAGACCTCCCAGATATATGCCTTAGAGTGTCATTCAAGGATCTAGACGGCCCGGCATGAGCCCAGATGAAGCCCCCCGCACCGCAGCGGGGCGATTGCCCACAAGGCCACAGCGGGAATTACAAGAGGCCGCACTTATTGCCAAAGCCAAGGAGGCGCGAGGAGGGGGGGGGGGGTAAGAGAGACAGGCCCTCCACCAGTCCAAATACACTGTAAAGATTTTATAATACATATAATGAATTATTTGTTGTTAAGATGACAATATATCGTAACAGTTTAAAGATATAAGGTGCCCGTGATCAAAGGTGAAAGATGAATGAAAAAAAGAAAAGAAAAATGCTGGTATAGAAGTGTATTGAAGTGTAAGTCAATACACTTCTATACCAGCATTTTTCTTTTCTTTTTGTTTTGATGGCTTAAGTAGGCAGGACTGACGAGCAGGATATCATCAACGGGTGAGTCACTGTGGAGAGATAGGAGCTGGCAATTAGCCGACAGCTGAGCGGCCAGCTTTGAGAAGGAAGGGCTGAGCCCTAGGGCAGTCAGATAACTCACTACCCCAAACCATACATGCATACTGACTTACCATTATTAAAAATGATGACACTGACACCTGCTGGATGTAAATGGCCTGCTCTACCTTTTATTAACAAAAAACAAATAAATAACTTCTTATTCAAACATTATTCCAGCTCCAATCCCACTCCTTGGTTTCAGGACCCTGACGACCCCATCTTCAACTTTTTGGTCTGTAATATTTCTTAGTCTGTCCCCTGCCGCCAAAATTGCCTCGAGGACCACTAACTTACCACAGACCCCCAATAACTTATTACCCGGTAGTCTAAACTTAAACCAGACTAACCAGGAAGACTCCATACCTGAGAATGGGCCCCCATTCTCTCAATACCTCATGTATTTAACCTTATCGCCAAGGACCCAACCGCCATACCCTTTTTTTTTCTGTTAGCCTCTCCAAACCAGGGAACTTATTTTATCAGGGCGGGAGGGAGGGAACTTTCCAACCTGCTTCTTCCTTCAACTGCTGACCTCTGAGTCTCACCTCTTGGACTTTACTTAACACCCCTCCCCCAGCCATCTTATCCTCCAATCCAGTAAGTCTAAAACTTTCTCCAACATGCCTCCTTTATTTAACCCTTTTCTCTCCTTACGTTCCTTACACCCTGTCATGTATGTCCTGCACCTACATTTGCAATTTTGGCTACGTACATGTCTTGACTAGGGCAGTCAGATAACTCACTACCCCAAACCATACATGCATACTGACTTACCATTATTAAAAATGATGACACTGACACCTGCTGGATGTAAATGCCCTGCTCGGCCTTTTATTACCAAAAAACAAATAAATAACTTCCTATTCAAACATTATTCCAGCTCCAATCCCACTCCTTGGTTGCAGGACCCTGACGACCCCATCTTCAACTTTTTGGTCTGTAATATTTCTTAGTTAGCATCTGTCCCCAGCCGCCAAAATTGCCTCGAGGACCACTAACTTACCACAGACCCCCAATAACTTATTACCCGGTAGTCTAAACTTAAACCAGACTAACCAGGAAGACTCCATACCTGAGAATGGGTCCCCCTTCTCTCAATACCTCATGTATTTAACCTTATCACCAAAGACCCAACCTAAGGTTGTAAGGTGTTACACTTGTGCCCGCCGCCACACCAGCAAAGCTCTACGAATGCCATCTTCCAAACCTAAAGCCCAGAGGTCAATCCCGACTGGGTTGAGATGTACTCCATCCCCTCTTAAGTATCACCAGGTGTCTACCTCCAATTCCAGGTGTCTCACCACCACCCCACCATTACGGGCGACAAACCTGCCCACCTCCTTGTTGACCTTTATACGAGTCTTAATAATTTTTTCAATAGACCGTGCCCCCTCCAAACCAAGCGTGCTACAATGTCCAACCAGACTACAATCATGTCATGGAAGGAGGTCCTCAACCTAAGGAAATCCCATTTAATGTCTTTTATAACCTGTCTCATGGGTCCAATGGATAAATCCTTGCTCCCCACATGGAGGACCAAAATATCTGGAGGCTGGTCCAGCCGTGGGAAGCGATGTACCTCAGGGACCGCCTTATGCCACATCATACCTGGCATCCCAATCCACCTGATCCTGCCTTCCTCTCTAGCCAGCCTCAACTGTCTCCCTTCTGGTCTAACATCCGCCCTTTTTGCCCCCCAAAAAACATATGAGTGTCCCATTATCCAGATGAGACATTGTGGAGGATCTGAAAAGACATAACAAAGACATACAGCCAGAGGCCACAAACACACAGAAAACATATAACATTCAATATGATAACAAATTATAACAAATGTGGCCGAACATACAACTGGTATCTAGTAGATTCCCACCTACCAATCTTTTTTATGGCCTCCGCCAAAAGTCCCCACTTGGACGCCTCAGTGGTCGCCCCAATGCGAAATGAATGCGCTGCAAAATCCCCAGGGCTAAGACCTGCTGCCAGTAGACATTTTCGGAAAACCGCCGTAAATTGAAACCTTGACAAACATGATCCATCAAGATGCACTAACAACGCCCCATCCCCTTGTGGACGAAGAGCCATGAACCGTTCTAACGCTGCTACTGGACAGAATTTTGTGCAATTTCCCCTGAATAATTCCACTACAACCCCTCTTCCAAGCTGATCTGTTTTTGATCGCCTTATCAAAATGTTCACTGATTCCCCCAAACACTGTACCTCTCCAAGCCGTAAACCCCCCGCCACCTGTTTAGAGGGTGAAACCAGCTCCCCGATTCTAAAGGCTTCAAAGAAGGCCAGCACAAAAGCCGCCCGGAAAAGTACCTGCTCATAGTCCGATGCGCAGACTTCTTCCAGCTTTTCCAGAATTATTCCCAGCACCTCAAAAGACACCAGGCGTCTGGAATCCTTATTGGAACTGCCTTTGCGGTATCCCCGTAACGCCTGCCGGACCACAAAAGATTTTGTAAAATCTCTGTAACCCGCTAACTGAAACAAAAAGGCCAATGCTGCCATCTTTTTTCCTATAGCCGCCCCTGAAACACCCTTTGAATAATTTCTACATATAAACCACAAAACCCAAGCTCGTATGTCCTCAGAATCCTCCGACCCGTCTACCTCCTCCAGCAGCGCGAACCATTCTTGCCACACTTTGGAATACGCTTTCCAAGATCTAGCGCTGAGAGACTGCCTGATCAATCCAGCGGCGACTCCAGTGCAATGTTCCATAAACCTGATGGACAAGGCTCCCCTGCGAGATCCGCCTCCGGTGCCAGCGTACGAAATTCCTCCCACTGGAAACGAGATAAAGCATCCGCTAACTTGTTATCCACCCCAGGAATATGAACTGCGTATATAAAAGCATTAAGCCTTAAACAATTAAGCACCAAATGACGCAACAACCTTATCACGGGGGGGGGGGGGGGATGCTGTAATGTTATTAATCGCCGACACCACCCCCATGTTGCCGCAATTAAAACACACTTTTTTGTTCCTCAATACCTCCCCCCAAATTGCAACCGACAAAACAATAGGAAATAGCTCCAACAACACTTAAATCTTCAGAAACCCAGCCTCCCGCCAAGTCGCAGGCCATGGCTCCGCACTCCATCGCCCCTGACAGTAAGCACCATATCCCACGGACCCAGCCGCGTCCGTGAACAAGACCAAATCAGCATTGCTAACCGGCCCCGTCTGCCACAAAGAATGACCATTGAAAGATTCTAGAAAGCATCCCAAATTTTCAAATCATCTCGCAATTCCTTGATTGGTGATTGGCTATACGTACCCCAGAAGTCCTTGCTGACAGCCGTCGGCAAAAAATGCGACCCATGGGAATAATCCTGCAGGCAAAATTCAATTTACCTAAAAACGATTGCAGCTCCTTCAATCGTATCTTATTCCTGCCACTAGCCATACTCACCTCCCTCCGCAGTGCCGCCAATTTGTCCTCTGGCAACCTACATTCCATGGCCACAGAATCAATAGTGATTCCCAGAAAAACCAACTCCGAGGTCGGTCCTTCTGTTTTGTCGGCCGCCAATGGAATCCTGAACCTCTCAGCCAGGTGTTGAACCGTCCCTAGCAAAACCCCACAACAGCAGGACTCCGGAGGGCGGATGCATAGGAAGTCGTCCAGGTAATGGATCACCGAATTAACCCCAGCAACTTCCCTAAATGCCCACTCGAAAAACGAACTAAAGGCCTCAGAGCACAGGATATGGAACAACCCATTGGAAGGCAACGATCTATAAAATAAGACCCCTGCCAACAACATCCTAACAAGTGACAACTTTGGGGATGCACCGGTAGTAGCCGAAACGCCGATTCCACATCGGTTTTGCCATTAGTGCCCCTCTCCCATGTTTTCTAACCAATGAGATCACCGCATCAAATGACGTATAGGTAACCGCACAAACTTGTGGGTCAATACCATCATTCACCGAACCTCCCTTGGGGTAAGACAGATGATGAATCATCCGAAACTGCCCCGGCTCCTTCTTTGGAACCACTCCCAATGGGGAAACTATTAGACCTGGCAATGGTGGGGCAGGGAATGGGCCAGCCATCCGGCCTAAAGCCACTTCCTTGAACAATTTGGTCGACACCACCTCGTGATGAAGAAGTGCCGACCTCAAATTTTCCTACACAGGAGGAACCTCCCGCATTGTGCTCGGAATTTTAAAACCGTCCCTAAAACCCGCTTCTAACAAACCTGTCGCTGCTCTATCAGGATACCTACTTAGAAAAGGCAACATCCTTTCCAATCTCACCGGTGTCATCCCTTTTTCCAGCGACGTCCTCTGACTTACCTTTTCCTTGTTTGAAACAGCGCATGAGGGGGTGTCCACCACTACACCGGGAGCACTCGTGTTTGTAGCGACACGAGCTGCCGAAACGGCACGTCCCCTCAATAAACTGCCAACACACCCCTTTCTTTCTAAGGGCCGGCGATCCTGCGGAGGAAGCGCCGCCGGCCCCCCCTGGAAAAAACTGACTCGTGGCCCTGGAAGAAGTCATCAACTTCATCCAGAGGCTAATATCCTTGTGGTCCCACCTAATAGAGGGACGAATGGCCTTCCGCTGACGAAATTGCTCGTCATACCGAAGCCATGCTAAACCTCCATACACCCTATACGCCTCACTAATAGCTTCCAGGCAGCAGAACAAAGCCAAGCAATTCTTGGGGGCTTTTTCCCCAATCACGCTCGCAAATATCGCAAACGCCTACAACCAGTTTGCGTGCGCGGAATAAGCCTGTACCTCCTCTTTTCTTCCTCTTCCTTCTTGCTCTCGTCCGGCTTTACCCGATCTAGATTGAATTTCTCCAACGGGAGCACTGAAAATATCTCCACAAACTCGTCTTTCCATATTTTTTCACGCACCTCTTGCTTCAAATGAGCCCCCAGGGGTCCTTCGAAGCACACGTATACTTTGCACTTGGCCGCATCTGCCAAACGTACCTTTTCCGCGTCCTTGTCCTTTTGTGGCACTACTGCCACCGAACCCTCGCCCTCCTTTTCCGTTTGTGTCCCTGCCAACACCACTACTTTCTGCGAGGGGGGACAATTGTGACCGGGGGCTCCCTAACTCCTGCGGGGGGCACTGTCCAGGGCCTAACCAGTGCAGAGTACTGCGATTCCCTGCTCTCCAAGCGGCGAAGCAGCTGCTGCAAGGATTCCCAAATACCATCCTCCCTGCTGCCCCCTAAATGACCCTGGACCTAACTAACCCCCCCTACACTATGCGCAGCAGACATAACAGAAGAAGATACAGGTACAGTAATCTTACCTGGCTGCGTAGGGCGAGAAGACCTGCCAGCCGTTGGTCCTGACACCACCGCTGCCTCCTGAGGATCCTCCGTCAGCTCACCGTCTTCACTGCTGCTGTAGGAAGCCGCTGTTGTCTCCAGTAACCGATGTCGCTCTGCCTCTGCTCTCTCCCTCCCTTCTGGTGCGGCATGAGTGACTGCAGTGTACAGCTGACTGTTCCCTGAGAGCTCCCTCCATCCATGCTGCGTCCCTCCTCGATGACCTCATCCAGCTGCATGAGTGATTGGCGGTGTACAGCTGACTGTTCCCTGAGGGCTCCCTCCATCCATGCTGCGTCCCTCCTCGATGACCTCATCCAGCTGCGCTGCCAACACGGCCAGCGCGCAGGCATCTCTCTGGCCAACCTTGCCAGGCCCTGACTGTGACCTTGAGGCGGGGCCTCCCGACTGATGTGTGCTACCGCCTGTAGAGCCTCTACCATGAGGCAAGATGGCGCCCCCCCTGGGCGAGCCGCCGGCCACAATCGCATATAGGATACAGTTCTCCCGCGCCAAGCCCCCCCCCGACCGAAGCATTGCCAGAGGCGGCGGCTGTATGCACTTGAGCCTGAATCGCGATGGAGGGGACCGGCCCAGAAACCAGGTGAGAGCCGCCCCTTCTAAGACTTTGCCGTGGACGGGGATTCCTCCCAGGCCCCCTGCCAGCCGACGAGGGGGTCTGCTTAGCAGGGGGGCCTGAAGGGACCCAACTGGGACTCCCAAGCCGGCGTTGAGTCCTGGGGGTATTATCAGGGCTAAGTTGCTCCGGAGGCCTGGACCTCCTAGCCCGTAGAAGCAGGCCCCGGTGTAGAGGGGCCCTGGCTCACCCCCTGCAGAGATGCTGCAATCTGACTCTGCAGCCATTCAGTGCCATGAATCTCTGCTGCAGCCCTAAGCTGCCCAAATAACTGCTCCAACTCACTCATATCTCGTCCTCCCTCAGCCCTGAACTTTCCAACCTGCTTCTTCCTTCAACTGCTGAATCTCACCTCTTGGACATTACGTACATGTCTGGACCACCGTCTTTCTTCAGAATAGTATTCACTAAGTGTAATCCTTCTATCCCTTATATGATCAAACATATAAATGCCGGTGTAGCGGGTGTCTCACTCTATAACCCACAATCCCGCCAAGCTGTCTGGAACGATGTACACAGGCTTTCCAGCTTGAGTTAGGGAGAGCTGCCTGCTAGCAGTTGTAAGGGGGAATTTTTTTACCCCCTCCTTCTTCCTGTTTTCACTGAGTGAGATAATGTAATATGAGCTGACACAGACAGAGCTCTGCATTCAGTGGCTTCTCTTGTGCCCCTATTGGCCGGAAGAGGAAAACAAATTAAAGGCACAGTTATAACAGCCAATGGGAGAGACTGCGCTGAACTGCAGAGAGAGCTGCAATGGATTCTGGGACATGCAGTTCCCACATAAAATGGCCCCAAAGACAGGTATACAGGGAGAAATACAAATCCCAACAGGCTTTGCTGACAGGAAAGTAAAAGACTCCATTTTGTGTCCTGAGGTAAAAAGTTCAGTCAGCCATGACAGAGTAAAGAGACCAGACCTGAGGGAGAGGTGCTGTCTCTCAGATGATCTCCCCGCGTGATTCAGGCCTCCACCATGAGTTGGGAAGTCCAGCCTGAGAAAAGGGAAACCCAGGTGAATATTGAGGCGCATCTTCACCAACGGTGAACTGTTCCAGCGTGAGGTAACCAGTCGCGTCGTCATGAAAGCCTGCCTGTTCAACGACATTCGCTTGGGTCCTGATGGCAGGATTTGGTGAGAGGGCATTTCTGCCCATCTGCAGGGAACAGAGACACTGCACTACAGATGGAGTTATTTGAACGCTGTATACAAACATCATTGCCGGTAGTCATCTTGCTGACACTTGTAGTGCTACAGGGATAAAGCTATCCATTTCTGGGACATTGTATACAGGCATCATTGTCCTCTCACCTTGTTGCACAAAATCCTGTCTGTTTCACTTGATAATTTGGGCCAGCTATATTGTTTGCCCTGTTACCCAGGATTTAACCACTTGCTTACTGGGCACTTAAATCCCCCTCCTGCCCAGACCAATTTTCAGCTTTCAGCACTGACGCACTTTGAATTACAATTGCGCGGTTGTACAACACTGTACCCAAATTAAATTTTTATCATTTTTTTTTCACACAAATAGAGCTTTCATTTGGGGGTATTTAATCACAGCTGGGATTTTTATTTGTTTGCTAAACAAACAAAAAAAGGTGGAAAATTTTGAAAAAAAAATCATGTTTCATAGTTTGTTATAAAATTTTGCAAACAGGTAATTTTTCTCCTTCATTGATATGCGCTGATGAGGCTGCACTAATGGGCACTGATAGGCTGCATTGGTGGGCACAGATAAGGCGGCACTGATAGGCACAGATAAGGTGGCACTGATGGGGACAGATAAGCCGATACTGATGGGCACAGATAAAGCGGCACTGATGGGTGGCACTGATGAATGGCACTGATAGGTACCACTGATGCATGGCACTGATGGGCACTGGTAGGTGACACTGATGGGCACTAATAGGTGCCACTGATGTGCAGCACTGTTGATGAGGCACTGATTGTGGGCACTGATAGGTGGCACTGTGGGCACTGATGGGTGGCATTCTGGGCACTGGTAGGCAGCTGCTAGGTGGCACTGGCAGGTGGCACAGGTGGGCACTGAGGAGCTGGCGACAGCTCTCTGTCTCTGACAGATATCCTGTTCCCACTTCCGGGAGTCTGGGACGGGGCCTGTGACATGACCCCGGGTCTCCCTCCTCCTCTCCCTGTCGCCGTGCTAGTAGGAGAGAGGAGCGGGGCCTCTGCCTTGCGCAGTAGGGCTCCTGGCGTGAAGCCGTAAGGATGCACTGCCGGGTTCCCTTACCCACAATGGCAGCACCAGACAGCTGATGGAAACATCCGCTGCGGTGCCGACATTTCGGGACTCCAGGACAGGTAATGCTGCGTACACACGGTCGGACTTTTCAGCTACAAAGGTCCGACAGCCCGTCCGACAGACTTTCGACAGACTTTCGACAGACTTTTGGCGGACTTTCAACAGACTTTCTAACGACCGGACTTGCCTACACACGATCACACAAAAGTCAGACAGATTCGTACGTGATGACGCACACCGGACTAAAATAAGGAAGTTGATAGCCAGTAGCCAATAGCTGCCCTAGCGTCGGTTTTTGTCCGTCAGACTAGCATACAGACGAGCGGATTTCTGGGTCCGGCGGAGTTACGACGTAAAGATTTGAAGCATGTTCCAAATCTAAAGTCCATCAGATTTGCGGCTGGAAAAGTCCGCTGAAAGTCCGGGGAAGCCCACACATGATCGGATTGTCTGCCGGACTTGGTCCGTCGGCGTCCGTTGGACTCTTGTAGCCGAAAATTCCGACCGTGTGTACGCGGCATAAGTGTCCGATTGTTAAAAGCCAGCAGCTGCAGTATGTGTAGCTGCTGGCTTTAATTTTTTTTCTTTTGGGCAGAACACCGCTTTAAATCTCAGTTATTGATCTCTAGTTGATTACTTGACTATATACTATTACTGTTTGTTATTCTTCCACAGAAATATTGCAATAAAGACAATTTCTGTGTTTTATCATAACTTGTGTGTTTCTCATTGCACTTACACTATTGCCAGGTGTGCCAGAGGGGGCTGGGGCTGTTAGTAGGGTTTAGAGGTGTAGTAACGGAGTCCAGTGTTAATTTTAGTCTCAGGACTAAAATGGCATTTTAGTTTTAGTCCCATTTTAGTCTTCTGCAATTGTTTTAGTTTTAGTCGTATTTAGTCGACTAAATCTCCAGTACATTTCAGTAATTGCAATTTCGTTTTAGTCATAGTCTTTTGACTAAAATGGCATTTTAGTTTTAGTTTCATTTTAGTCTTAGGACTAAAATGGCATTTTACTTTTAGTCTCATTTTAGTCTTTTGACTAAAATGGCTTTTAGTTTTAGTTGTATTTCAGTCATCTCAATTGTTTTAGTTTTAGTTTTAGTTGACTAAAATAGTATTCATTTAGTTGACTAAAATGTTTTAGTCATTTTAGTCGACTAAAATGTTTTAGTCGACTAAATTAACACTTTAACGGACTGAACATACTTAAGCAGCCCCTGCAGGTTATCGCTACACTGGTCATGTTTTAAATGGACTGACAGGAGCACTGCTATAGTATAGAATAGATGTAGACTTCTCAAGGATTAGTGTGAAAAGGTTGCCATCATCCCTAAACAGTATAAAATAGGAACCTCATATGATTGGGATTTTTAGGGCAACAAAAGATGGAAGTATTTAAAAATTAGATAAATTTTATTTATACAAAAATGGTTAAAAAATAATTAAACACATGAAAATATACATTTGAAGAGAATAAAAGAATGTGATACACTACAGAAGTGGCAAAAAATTGTCGGATTGTATGATTTTTTGCCACTTCTGTAGTGTATCACATTCTTTTATTCTCTTCAAATGTATATTTTCATGTGTTTAATTATTTTTTAACCATTTTTGTATAAATAAAATTTATCTAATTTTTAAATACTTCCATCTTTTGTTGCCCTAAAAATCCCAATCATATGAGGTTCCTATTTTGCACTGCTATAGTATTGGATTTGTACAGTGCTTCAGGACTGGATTCTTTGCTATTTTTCACAATGTTTTATTTTTCATAGTAGCTGCTATTGTTTCAATTAATGTAAAGTTGTTTGTGTAGATTGTACAACACTATTCATTGATTGGTATAGTTAGACTGTTTATAATTAAAATTTTAATAGTAATATAGCCCTGGGCGGGGTGAATAGGCCATTAATTAACTTAGGTTGATATATATAAATA
This sequence comes from Lithobates septentrionalis, assembly GCA_037952835.1. Taxonomy (NCBI): domain Eukaryota; kingdom Metazoa; phylum Chordata; class Amphibia; order Anura; family Ranidae; genus Lithobates; species Lithobates septentrionalis. Next base: position 320,164 of record JBBDGP010000368.1, read on the forward strand.
AATACACTGGAGCAAGGAAAAGTATAAATACTTTGGCATAACAACATGAAAACACTAAACAGCATGCAGGTAAAAAGGGCTTTAAGTCTCTTATGTAAGCGTAGAAATTACAATCCAGCAACAAGATCTTCTCTCCCGTAATGGGGTGGGTGCTGGTCACCTGAAGTACAATCAGGTAGAAATAGTCTGGTTTGACCAGTTCAACCCGGTCCATGTAAATATGGCAACTGGTGTATCACTTCTCATAGATCCGGTGAGACTGGGTTTCTATGAACTCGTTCTGATACCGGAATTTTTCGGGGATGTCCCAGTACGCAGTTTTGTTCCAGACAGCTTGGCTATAGATCTTTGGCTTTTCTTCTTCGAGCTGCCTGAACAAGGCACATAGGGAAACACATACCCATAAGTGTTGAAACTGTAGCCATCAAAGTACCTTTGGAGCCGAGATACACTATATTGTCAAAAGTATTGTGACGCCTGCCTTTATAAACACACAGACTTTAATGGCGTCCCAGTCTTAGTCCGTAGGGTTCAATATTGAGTTGGCCCACCCTTTGCAGCTATAACAGCTTCAACTCTTCTGGAAAGGCTGTCCACAAGGTTTAGGAGTGTGTCTATAGGAATGTTTGACCATTCTTCCAGAAGTGCATTTGTGAGGTCAGGCACTGATGTTGAGCAAGAAGGCCTGGCTCGTACTCTCCACTATAATTTATCCCAAAGGTGTTCTATCGGGTTGAGGTCAGGACTCTGTGCAGGCCAGTCAATTTCCTTCACCCCAAACTCACGTTGGAACAGGATGGGGCCATCCCCAAACTGTTCCCACAAAGTTGGGAGCATGAAATTGTCCCAAATGTCTTGGTATGCTGATGCCTTAAGAGTTCCCATCACTGGAACTAAGAGGCAAAGCTCAACCCCTGAAAAACACCCTTACACAATAATCCCCCCTCCACCAAATGATTTGTACCAGTGCACAAAGCAAGGTCCATAAAGACATGGATGAGCGAGATTGGGGTGGAGGAACTTGACTGGCCTGCACAGAGGCCTGACCTCAACCCAATAGAACACCTTTGGGATGAATTAGATCAGAGACTGCGAGCCAGGCCTTCTTGTCAACATCAGTGCCTGACCTCACAAATGCGCTTCTGGAAGAATGGTCAAACATTCCCATAAACACATTCCTAAACCTTGTGGACAGCCTTCCCAGAAGAGTTGAAGCTGTTATAGCTGCAAAGGGTGGACCAACTCAATGTTAAACCATACGGACTAAGATTGGGATGCCATTAAAGTCCATGTGTGTGTGTAAAGGCAGGTGTCCTAATACTTTTGACAATATCGTATAACTGGGTTAGCTTCTGACCTAGGGGAATTGATCCTTGCGGGAGATAAGCGTTCACAGGGCGGTGTGGTCTTTTTGGAGGCCAGTCTGTATGTGAGGCAGGAACCGGTGGTGCTGGAGCTGCGGCTTCCTTGTGGACCCATGGGAGGGAGATGACAGACTCAGGGGAGGTAGGAAGTTCCTCCTTACCACTATTGAAAATGAGAGTGCTCCAGGACACCTTGACGAATTTCTCTGGGTGAGAAGGTGAAGGTTTGCGGAGACTCCAGTGAGGTAGATGAAACAGCGACAGTGGGAGCCTCTGAAAGTAGAAACAAGGGCACTGCTACTGTGGGTGCCAACAGAGCAGTGATAGGAGGACTTACAGAGTCCTGTGAGCATGTAGTCACTTCATCGTCATCCTGGACAGGCAGTTCTCCTGGTTCAGGTGGTTTGGTCAACTTCTCAACTTCTTTTTCCTCAGGGGAGGCTAACACGGACATCTTGTCCAATAACGGTGCTCAACGAGGCAGGTGGGCTTGGGACCTTGGTGGTGATGGAAAGAACAGAAGGTTTCAGAGAGATCAGCAGTTCATCCTTGCCGAGATAGGACAGCTTCTCAGTTCCTTCCATGTGGTGGTACAGTACAGAGACCCGCAACTAGGCATGTTGCCCAAGGGGTGAAGTTCTTGCATCTCCAAAGACATGAAGGGCAGATGATCCGTAACTGGTTTCAGTCTCATACCCTGCAGTGGGCAAATTCTGCGATTTGCCGGTAACAAGGTCTGTATCCAGCACTGGAATAGGCTTCTTCTTGGGAAGTACCTCTCGCTACATAGCAACGGCAGACATGTAGCATACCATGTAGAGATCTGGGTTTCGATCATTATATACGCCCCTTATCAAGATTCAAACCAGTCCGGAGACAGTGCCTGACTCAGGAACCAATCCGAAGCACAGCACAGCAGTCGTGTTCCAAGTCTCTGGGCAAGCCTGGACAAGTTTTAGAAAACAAACTAACTAAACAGTTATGGTCTCTTTAGGGGTGGTCTTCAGGTGTGCAGTAAAAGTGCAGAATTCCTCTGACAAAGTACGCTCCTATGTCACTACATACTGTAACTTACTGTATATGTTGCATTAGGAGAGATGGGCTGAGCCTGCGCCCACTCTACTAATCCAGTGTACCTCTGCTACCTCACTCCCAGTAACAGACTCGGGTCTCGTTGTGCACCTAGCGCAAACCTCATGTGTGCACTTTTTAACTCCTTCACTTACCTCATGACCTTAGATCCTTAGATGTCCGTAAAGCGGGTTTGGCTCCGGTTACTATTGGGTACTGACCACTAGGAAGAAAGCCAGAATATGGATACTCCCAAAAGTGTCGGTTTCAGGGGGATCTTTACATGAAAACATTGAAGACAGGCACTAGGAAAGGATAAAGTAGACTTGTAGGATTGTAGAGTTTAATGCTGCCTCAGCCGAGGAAGTTAGTATTAATTGTGTTTCCCGGTTCTTTTCTTGGCGGGCTTAATTGGATCCGTCCAACTGTTTCTGTATATTATAAAAAGGGACAGGGGGCCATATCCGAGGAGCTCAGGGACTTGCATGCACACGAGAAGCTGTAGGAAGTCTGTGGTTGCTGTTGGTATCTTTGCTGGACTCTGTCCTGTTGGCCTGCTGAAGATGCTGAAGAGTCCGGAATGACAATAAAGGCACATCTGCCCTAAGGACCCTGCTACTGCCTGGAGGAACTGCTGGGACTTGTAATCCGCCCAGAAAAGGTCAATCCTGGATTATACCATCATGGATTCTGCTAAGAATGGAGTCTTTCTTGAGCAGGTATGCTGAAGCAGCCACAAGCCTGAGTTAGGGAGTAGGGAAGTTAGAAAAAGGCTGCACTTTATGTTGAACTTTTGTGTTAACTTATTCTTCAGTAAAGCTTTTGAAACTTTGCCTATGTCTGGTCTGAATTTGCTCAAGGGGTGTAATGCAAGTAACTAGCACACAGTCTGGAGCTCAGGTCACTAAGAACATTGGAGTTTGAAGATAATGGTACAAGACTTAATAAAGCGTGATGACACAATGGTTACCAAGGGTAACAGAGGTTTCACTAGCAGCCTGCTGTAAGCATGTGCATGTGACAGGTGAAATAGCCTCTTGCAGCAGGAGTTGTTGCTGGCACTCTCTCTGTGAGTGGTCTGTCTCCCATAGCAATGGGAGCAGATCAGCACTGCAGGGGCCCCCAGCCTGTACACAAGTACGGAAGTGGAAGAGTTAAGTGAAGTGCATGCATGGAGTCAGCGCTAGGTGCACGACGGGACCCCATTCCAAGAAGATGGTGCTGTCTTTCTGGAGAGAAAAAAAGAATGAAGGTTTTGTTTGAAGAGTACAGTAACCTCTGTGAAAGGTAATAAATTAATTGAAGTGTTACACTGACACATTAATTAGCATGCATGTACTGAAAGTTAAATGGTATGGTAGGTCAAGGTTATGGCAGACCCTAAAGCCCAACTTTGATGATTCCCACCTACACCTGTTCCCCCAACTCCCTTGGAGCACTCTTTTTGCTTTAAAAAAAATGTGTGCGGGCAGTTGTCCTGCAAAGGTTTAATAGCCATCCACTCCCATCTCAAATTTGTATGATTTCGGTGGACATTGCTTCAATTGATCTCTCAATACACTGCCTATTGTTTGGCAAGGCAGCTCAATGCAGAGCCAGTGGCTGACGAGATAGCAGTGCTGAAAACAAACAGTGCCGGCCGTGCTGGAGCCGAGGGGGTGCAATTGCCCACCGCTCAGCTTAGGTAGTGACAGATTGTACCCATTACCAAGCCAGGATGCCCGCTGCTGCCCGCGCCTCGTGTGTGCTTTGGCCTTTTCAACCTCAATTTTTCAATTAGCGATCAAAACCAGCTCCAGGTAAAATTGCAGCCCGACAATGAGGTGCTTCTTGTGTCTACGCAGAAAGGGTGGATGGAGGCCAAAGCATAGTGAGCGAGGGAGAGCGAGGGAAAGCTCAGAGGCCTTGAAAAGGGATTAGAGAGCAGGGGAGAGAGGATCTGAGGAGGGCAAGCTTTCCAACAAACCAATGGACGAGTGTGTATGTCCTCTCAGTAGCGATACGCACAGCACTGATGCATTAAATGGTCAGCAAGCTTCAAGAGTAATTTCACTTTTGTTGAGTAGGACTTTTAACAAAATTTTGTTGCAGATTCCTGCCTTTTGTTATTCTAAACATATAGCTGGTTGATTGTCTGTGTCCATGTGCAAAATTAATGTGAATGGGAGTGATTGTATAATTATCAATCAGCTGCTGCACTTGCAGGGTTCTAATGATGAAAGCGGTAGAGTCTGCACCCCTTTAGACCTGATTTGCCTTTGGCAGTATCCCACCAAAAATGACATTTTTGTTGTAGGGGATGCCTGAAACCTGACTTGTATCTTAAGGCAGACTTCTGGGAAAATCAAAAAGCCAATCACACAAGCAAGTAATCTGGGGAGGGGGGTGTTCTGTATACCATCTGAGTACAGAACACCTCTAGGTCGCCATATTGCATTGCATTTTACAGAAAGTAACCGAGCTGCAGACTGAAAAGGAAAGGTAATTTTTTACATTCAATTATAATATGACTCCTGTACCACTGTCTGGCTTTTATTGCTTTCTGTGATATTCACGCTTTCTGTTGATCCTAATACCCATTGTCACCAGGTCAGGAAGTAATGTGAAAAACAAAATTTTATTGTTACCAGAACAGGGGTCGGGAGGGGACGGACACCTGTTCTGGTGACAACTGTCTAAGAGGTGATTTCAACTAATTCTATAGAGATTTCCTCTTACTTCCTATTTGTGCTTAGGACAGGAAGTGAAGGGAAATGCCCCAATGGGACATTAGGGAACACGACAGGGGTTTTAACCACTTCCTGCCCATAGGACGTCATATGATTTCCTGGACTTTCAGTGGTTATACCGGGATGATGTCTGCAGATACAGACATCATCATGTTATCTTATTTTTACTGCCAGAGATGCACTGTTATGTAAAAGTGATCCTAGTGGCTAAAAAGCTTCTAGATTAATTATACATGTGGCGAGAGGGGTTTCCACCCCCTCTTCCTGCTGCCTTCTGGTGCAATTCCAGGCTCTCCTGTCCCACCAGGGAGTCCAGGACTGAAGCCGGCGGTTCCAGCGGCTTATCATAGAGATGACCGAGGACCGGAACGTTCCCGATCATCTTGATCGTATATGATAAACTAGAAGCAAGAAGTATTTTGTCACTTCAAGGTTTTGTCAGGTTGAAAACAAGCCATTACCGGCTTGTGAAAGTATCTAATTAAACTGATCTCAGTTTGATCAGATGCGTCTAAGGACAAAGGAGAGATCTGGGGTCTAAAAGAGACCGTAAAGAGGGCCTACTACTGCTCCAGCTATCACTAGGGATGTTGTCCATCCGTTGTCATAACAATGAAAGTGATAAATAAAAACAAAAGATACTGTGTAAAAAAACAATTTTTCAAAAATAAAACAAAAAATAAAATAAGAAATTTAAAGCAGAAGTAAACCCATTGATTTAACAGCTTCAAAAAAAACAATGGCTAGTGTCATAACTGATCACATGTGCAGCATCATGGCAGTCGAAGGTAAAACAGAGGCCAAGATGGCAGCTTCCTTGGCTTAAAATGATAGGACTGTTTTCTTCCCCTGAGCGCCAACCCGTGCTCGTGCGCAAAGGTGAATGCATATGTAAGTCCCATGCACATGTGTAACTTATTTTTACATGTAGGAGAGGAAAGTCAGAATTGGCCCAGTAGGGAAGTAATTAAAGCTGAAGTTTATTCTGCTTTATTCTGCTTATATTTTATCTTCCCTGGTTCCCCCTTTCCCCCTCATCAACATGCTCATGACATTATTAAATAAAACTTTTCCATTTTCATTACATACCTTATTATAGACCTAGTGTTGTCATCAGTGGGTTTCTATGCTCCTCTATGCAATGCAGGCAGATCATGGGTCCCAGGAGGGGTCGGCAGGGTGCTGTACCTAGCTCTATGAAAACATCACAGCACTCTGCCTTAGTACTCCTCTCAAGAGCCCTCAGACCTGAGGCAAACAGTGGGGAGGCTCTTAGGAGGAGTTATACAAATATCAAAATGCCTGTTCATAGCTGGCAAAGCAGTTGATTGAGCACAGTCCATGTCTCCATAAAGAGGACCTGTCACCTGCCAAAGCTCTCACATAGAGGGCTTGTTAAAGTTAAATGTAAAATAAATAAGTGTAAAATATAAAAAAGTCTTTTGGCTAAGATCAAGCATAGTATTTGTTCTTATCAGTGTCCAGTGAGGGGCTCTCCAAAGTTTATTCTGGCCTCATGGCTGGGATGTTTGTATAGTCCTCTTGCTGATATGATGAGGGTACCGAGGGATCTTCCTGTGAGGAACAGAAACCGGGGCACTCACAGGGTAAGGTGGGGCATGGGAGTAATTCCCTAGTGGAGGAACCCAAGAGGCTCAGTGCCTTCTAATTGGATTGTGTGGTAAGGGGCTGGAAATACAAAGAGCCCGCGGTGTCACGCGCCCCCTGGGAGTGCTTCTTGTATCACGTGTGTGTTATTTACACATATTTTTGATGTTCCCTTTTCACTCAGGGTGGAGGGTGTGGGTACTTGGGCCTACCCTGAAATCTAGGGGGAGGATGTGTGGCTATCAGGTTCCTATCTCTCCAGCCTTGAGGGGGGTCTCTGTGCAGGAGTGTCCCTCGTGTAGTACGCAGTGGTTGATTTCAACTGACCTGGGAAAGGGGATCCACCAAGTCTTTTGGATAGATGGACCCAAGTGTGCCTTACCCTCGTCAGGAGCCCTGCACCCTGAGGAATCATTGGGGTTTTACTTCTTCGGGAGATAGACTAGAGGCACACCCTAAGTGCACTTTTTTGGTTCACTTACTGTTGTTTCATTTTTGTGCACCCACTGCAGGTTAAAAAAAAAATCTGTTCTTATCAGTGTCCAGTAGGGGTACTCCACCTTCATTCTGGCATTATGGCTGGGATAATGGGAGTCCTGAGAGATCTTCTTGTGAGGAACCAGGGCCCCCAATAAGGCATAGGAGCAATTCCCTAGTGGAGGATCCCGAGGGGCCCAGTAACTCTTGATTTGACTGTACTACCTTGTCTAGCTAGGGGTTGGGAAGGCAAAGAGCCTGCGGTGTCAAAGACCCCTTGGGAGTGGCATCATAGGGGTGCCAGAGTAGCACTTGGGTGTAGAACCTAACGGGGTGAAACTGCACTAGGCCACAACACCTATGCTTTTTCTAAACAATGTCTCATGTGCTAGGCCCTTTGGCAAAGACCAGGGCGATTTTTGATTACATAGTTGGTGAAGTTGAAAAATGGACACTGGTCCATCCAGTTCAACCTATGATGTGTGTGTGTGTTTATGTCAATAGTACATCGTATACCCCTGTATGTTGTGATCTTTAAGGTGCCTGTCTAATAATTTTCTTTATCGTACATCATGGGACACAGAGCCTTAAGTAATTACTTAATGGGTTATAGGCTACCTTCAGGTGTTGACACTGGTAAACCCAATCAAGGAAGTTTACTCCCTATATAACCCCTCCTCCTTCCAGGAGCACATCAGTTTTTTCGCCAGTGTCTAAAGGTGTTGGTCACGAGTGAAGCTGTGCTCTGAGGAGCTCCAGGAGGGATCCATGCTGGATTTAAATAGCCTCCATAGACCAGATCCATCCAAAGTGCCATTGAGGCCTAAAGGGATGGTACCTGGGGCCTCGTACCCGTAGCACGAGGTTTTGCCTGTAACATCTCTCTTTGTAGGGCTGGACCCCAGGAACCCAGGGGTTAGGCCTTGTTACATTACCTAAACTTCCTGATGAGGTGCTCTTTACAGGTCCAAGGCAGTTGCAACCCCGTTTTTAGGGACCCAGTCCTTGAAGGTTTGCTACGCAGCCCGCCGTGATGCGTGAAGGTTGTATTGTCTGTTAATTCAGCAAATCCTGCGGCGAGGATAAGGTAAGGGAAGAAACTTAGGTATTAAAAACATCTATGTATTTCTTCCATTAGGGAAAAAATGTTGTCATGCCTTAGTTCCCCACTAGAGGGAGTCTGTGCACATACCTTACTCTGTTGTCTTCACTGTAAGCTCAGTCCGTGTCTGGTTGCAGGAGCGTGTGGAGGGAGACTCTGCAAGGTAAAAGAAAGCTGCAAAAATATTTTTTTCTCCCCCTGATGGGACCAGAGGGTTAGGTGGACAGCAGCGCTGTACCCCCCTTAGCGGGTCCCGCTAATAGTGATAATTGTTTTTACTGTGGCTGATTTTATTGTTGTTTGTGCCTGCTGCTGGATGGGTCCCTGCTCCCCTCCCCCCACTCGGGTTGGGTCGGTGGACCCAAAAACGCCGTGCACAAGCACGGGAACATTTTAAAAGTAAAAAGGGGCAGAATTTTTTCTTGGAGGGGGCGGGGCCTAAGGACGATGCTGTGAACGTCCATGAGGACACACGGCAGGCTAAAAACAAAATACAACACAGCTGTGACAGTCTCTCCTCGGCTGACAAGGAGAAAACAAGCAGCCTGCAACACAAGGACACAAGAGCTGTGGGACATGTGAAGGTTGCAAACTGGTATTCCTGATACAGGAACGACACCTTTTTTCCAGCACTAGGCTGAATTTTATAGCGGCTTTACATGTCATGACTATTTTCAGCGATTAAGTGCAATTTGTATAGTGCCTCTGTTTTTGTACTTAGGACTATGCCTACCAAAAAAGACACCACAAAAACCAAAAAGGGAGCGATTATTTGGAGAAAACTTGGACAAATATATCCAAACAATTTCTAATGGGGAAAGTACTCTTTTGCCAGTCAAAAGAAAGTATAAACGCCCTTCATTTAAATGGGCTATTTCCCCTACGCCAGAGGCCCCACCTCTAGCCAGGTTAAGGGCACAGGGCATAACAGTCGTACCTAGATAATCTATTACTAATAGATCAGTCGGTGGCACATTTGGAGCAAAGCGTACGCACTACAACCAACTATCTGAAGAGTTGGGTTGGATTCTCAACTATAGAGAAATCTTCCTTAATACCGCTAAAAAAGCTGGAGTACTTGGGTCTGATCATAGACACAGCCCAGGAAAAAGGTGTTCTTGCCTCAGGCAAAGATCAACTCCATAAGAGAGTTGGTGCGGATGGTCAGGTCAAATGGCGATCCCTCCATTCACCTTTGCATGAGGTTGCTAGGAACCATGGTGGCTTCATTCAAAGCAGTTCCCTATGCCCAGTTTCATTCAAAGCTGTTGCAAAACAGTGCCCTGTCTGCTTGGAACAAAACAATTCAAGCTTTAGACTTGCCAATGCAGCTGTCCCCAAGAGTGTCCCAAAGCCTCACTTGGTGGTTACTAACCCAGAATTTCCTAAAGGAAAAATCCTTCAGACCAGTCATCTGGAAAGTGGTAGTCGGATGCCAGCCTTTCAGGCTGGGGAGCAGTACTAGAAAAGACAACTGTCCAGAGACAGTGGTCAAGAACCGAAAAGAACCTTGTCCATCAATATCCTAGAGATTTGGGCAGTACGTCTGGCTCTAAAGACCTGGACTTTTAGGTTATGGGATTGTCCTGTCAGTATTCAATCCGTCAATGCTACAGCTATGGCCTATATCAATCCCCAAGGGGGCACCGAAGGTCTCTCAGCGCAGAGAGAGGTGAACCATATTTTAACTTGGACAGAAAGAAATGTTCCGTGCCTATCGGAAGTCTTCATTCTGGGAGTAGAGAATTTGCAGGCAGACTTCTTGAGTCGCCAGCAGTTATTCCCAGTGGAATGGTCTCTTCACCCCGACATATTTCGGGCTGTTTGCCAAAGATGGAGCACTTCAGACGTAGATCTTCTAGCATCCAGGTTCAACATGAAGTTAGTCAACTTTGTGGCCAGAACAAGGAAACCATTCGCATGCGGACGGGTGCGTTGGTGACCCCATGGAATCAATTCTCACTGATCTATGCATTCCCCCCTATTCAGTTGCTGCCTTGACTTCTTTGCAGGATCAAGCTGGAAAGAAAGCCGGTAATTCTGGTGGCATCAGCATGGCCCAGAAGGTCATGGTATGCAGAAATCGTATAGATGGCAGTGGAGGGCCCATGGTCCCTCCCACTATGGACAGATCTGCTCTCACAAGGACCAATATTCCATCCTACCTTACGGTCTCTAAATTTAACGGCTTGGCTGTTGAAACCCACATTCTGAAGAAACGTGGGCTTTCCGGGTCAGTTATCTCTACCCTGATTAGTGCAAGGAAGCCAGCTTCTAGAACTATAGAGTCTGGAGGGATTATGTTTCCTGGTGTGAATCCAAGGGTTGGCACCCTCGGAGATATATCATAGGCAGAATTCTTGCCTCTCTACAATTAGGGGTAGAAATGAAATTGGCCTTGAGTACTATTAAAGGCCAAGTCTCAGCTTTATTGGTCTTATTTCAAAAGACCACTTGCTACTCATTCTTAGTCCGGGGTTTTATACAAGGGGTGACGTGGCTTATTCCGCCCGTCAAACCTCCCTTGAACCCTTGGGACTTGAACTTAGTTTTGTCTGTTACAAAAAACAGCCATTTGAACCAATACAACATATTCCCCTAGTCCTTCTGACAAGGAAGTTGGTATTTTTGGTTGCTATATCCTCAGCAAGGAGGGTTTCGGAATTGGCTGCTCTTTCTTGTAATAAGCCATATTTGATTTGTCATGGGGACAGAGTGGTGTTACGCCCTCGTCCATACTTTTTTATCAAAAGTGGTTTCAGGTTTCACCTGAACCAAGATATTGTCCTGCCATCGTTTTTTCCAAAACCATGTTCCAGGGAGGAAGAGTCACTACATTGTCTTAATGTGGTGAGAGCAGTGGAAATCTATTTTAAGACAACTGCTCAGATTCGTAAGACTGATTTTTTATTTATTCTGCCAGAAAGTCCTAAGAAAGGACAGGCAGCGTCAAAATCCACTGTCGCTAAGTGGATTCGGCAAGTGATAATTCAAACTTATGATTTAAGGGGTAAGATTCCCCCGTTTCAAGTTAAGGCGCACTCTACCAGGCCGGTTAGTGCTTCTTGGGCAGTGCGTCACCAGGCCTCCATGGCTCAGATCTGTAAGGCCGCAACTTGGTCTTCAGTGCATACATTCACAAGATTTTATCAGGTGGATGTAAAGAGGTATAAGGATATCGCCTCAAGTTTGTGGGTACCCTGCAGGTTGTTTCTCCCTCCCCTCAAGTAGCATTGCTATGGAAGTCCCATTAAGTAATTAAGGCTCTGTGTCCCATGATGTACGATAAAGAAAATAGGATTTTATTTACAGCTTACCTGTAAAATCCTTTTCTTGGAGTACATCATGGGACACAGAGGTCCTGCCCATCTTTTGGGATTAAGTATATTGCTTTGCTACAAAAACTGATGTGCTCCTGGAAGGAGGAGGGGTTATATAGGGAGTAAATTCCCTTGATTGGGTTTACCAGTGTCAACACCTGAAGGTAGCCTAAAACCCATTAAGTAATTACTTAAGGCTCTGTGTCCCATGATGTACTCCAAGAAAAGGATTTTACAGGTAAGCTGTAATAAAAATCCTATTTTTTTAAACCATCAACGCTCCCTGCTGATACCACTGCTTGTGGAAGAGAATTACACATCTCTACTGCTCTGACAGTAAAGAACCCTCTACGCAGTTTAGGGTTAAACATTTTCTCTTCCAATTTTAGTGAATGGCCACGTGTCTTTTTAAATTCACTTAAAAGTTTTTTCCGTATGCTAGGGTCACCAGTAGGGAAGAGCTTTGCGTTTGAGTCGAACCCATGTTCAACTCGAACATCACATGTTCGACCGTTTGTCAATTTACGAACAATATTGCCCGTTCGCGCCAAATTCGAGTGGCACGTCACGGCCCATAATTCACTGCGGCATCGCAGTGCATTGCTGGCTGATGATTGGTCAAGCATGCACTATGACCCGCATCCTTGGCCAATCAAAGCGCCGTCTGTACAGAGAGATGTAATTGGCCAAAGCCAGGGTGGCTTTGGCCAATTATGGCTCAGGGGGTTTAGTACACGCCCCACACTATATAAGGCCGCCTGCACGTCGGCCCTGTGTAGTGTGTTCCGGTGTTGAGAGAGAGATAGAGAGAGAGAGACAGGGTCATTTGATTTAATTTAGAGAGTAGGCAGGCGAGTCAGTTAGGTGCACTTACAGTGTATTGTGTGTATATATATATATATATATATATATATATATATATATATATATATATATATATATATATATATATATATATATGTATTCTAGGTGTTGTGTGTGTGTGTGTATATATATATATATATATATATACACACTGTATTCAGTTTAGCTAGATCCGTTCCTGTTATTCTCTTCCTACTGACAGGCAGGCAGGTGTTTTTACAGTATATACAGCTACCTGAAGAAAATTGCTGGTGTTCTTCTGATCCTATTAGTCCTATTAGCTACAGTATTTACAGATAGTGTAGTGCGTCCTCTGCACAGTGTGCACCTAAAGCTACCTGAAGAAAATTGGTGGTGTTCTTCTGATCCTATTAGTACCCCCGGCAGCTGAAGTATTTACATCTAGTGTAGTGCGTCCTCTGCACAGTGTGCACCTAAAGCTACCTGAAGAAAATTAGTGGTGTTCTTCTGATCCTATTAGTACCGCAGGCAGCTCCAGTATTTACAAGTTAGTGTAGTGCGTCCTCTGCATAGTGTGCACCTAAAGCTACCTGAAGAAAATTGGTGGTGTTCTTCTGATCCTATTAGTACCGCAGGCAGCTGCAGTATTTACAATTTAGTGTAGTGTGTCCTCTGCACAGTGTGCACCTAAAGCTACCTGAAGAAAATTGGTGGTGTTCTTCTGATCCGATTAGTACCGCAGGCAGCTGCAGTATTAACAAGTTAGTGTAGTGCATCCTCTGCACAGTGTGCACCTAAAGCTACCTGAAGAAAATTGGTGGTGTTCTTCTGATCCTATTAGTACCGCAGGCAGCTGCAGTATTTACAGTTAGTATAGTGCGTCCGCTGCACAGTGTGCACCTAAAGCTACCTGAAGACAATTTCTGTTGTTCTTGTGATCCTATTAGTATCGCAGGCAGCTGCAGTATTTACAAGTTAGTGTAGTGCGTCCTCTGCACAATATGCACCTAAAGCTACCTAAAGAAAATTGGTGGTGTTCTTCTGATCCTATTAATACCACAGGCAGGCAGATACAGTATTTACAGTTAGTGTACTGTGTCCTCTGCACAGTGTGCACCTAAAGCTACCTGAAGACAATTGCTGTTGTTCTGCTCCTATTAATACCACAGGCAGGCACATACAGTATTTACAGTTAGTGTATTGTGTCCTCTGCACAGTGTGCACCTAAAGCTACCTGAAGAAAATTGGTGGTGTTCTTCTGATCCTATTAATACCACAGGCAGGCAGCTACAGTATTTACAGTTAGTGTACTGTGTCCTCTGCACAGTGTACACCTAAAACTACCTGAAGAAAAATGGTGGTGTTCTTCTGCTCCTATTAATACCACAGGCAGGCAGCTACAGTATTTACAGTTAGTGCACTGCGTCCTCTGCACAGTGTGCACCTAAAGCTGCCTGAAGACAATTGCTGATGTTCTGCTCCTATTAATACCACAGGCAGGCAGCTACAGTATTTACAGTTAGTGTACTGTGTCCTCTGCACAGTGTACACGTAAAGCTACCTGAAGACAATTGCTGGTGTTCTCATACTAATAATTCTACAGGCAGGCAGTTGATTCTGCTAGCTGCAGCATCAGTATATATATATACATCCCAGCTTTGTGCAGCTACATCTCACTGCAGGCCATTAGTATGTCTGGAAGGCCAACAAGGAGAGGCAGACCATCACCAGCCAATAAAAGAGGACAAGGAGGCTCTGTGTCTAGAGGCAACAGTGCTGGTCGTGGGGACGGTGCATCCTCATCAGCACGTGGCCGTGGGCCACGCTTGTCCTTTTTTTTCAGCAGATGGCCCTGTTGAGCCGCAACATGCGGAAGACTTGGTAGAGTGGATGACCAAGCCATCCTCATCCTCCTCATCCTCTCTCACCCAGGCTCAGGGTACTTTGTCTGGCAAAGCAGCTGCCAACGCAGCCTCTTCCCTCAATGGCATCAGTCACTCCTTCCCTAGCCCCACCATGTCCTCCTGAGGAGTCCCCCAAACTGTTTGACCACAGTGTTGGGTACATGCTCCAGGAGGATGCCCAGCGTTTTGAAGGCTCCGATGATGGTACCCAGCTAGAGGAAGGCAGTAACGTGAGCCCAGAGAGAGGGGGTGCCCAAGAAGGACAGCAATCTGGCAGTCATGTTCCCCCAGCTGCAGCATACTGCCAGGTTTGCTCCAGTGATGAGGAGGGAGGGGATAATGAGGTCACTGACTCCACGTGGGTGCCTGATAGGATAGTGGAGGAGGAGGAGGAGGAGGCACATCACCAAAGAGGCAGGATGCCCTCCAGGGGCCAGCTTAAGGGCAGCACACCGACTGCATCACACCGCAGAGCTCCGCATGTGCAGGCCAGGGTGCAGTAGTGTTGGAGGTTGTTCCGCCACCACGCCTCCAAAATTCTACTAGTGGTGATTCTGCCACACCTCTCTCCTCCACCCCCTCCTCTTCTTCTTCCTTCATGGCCTCTTCCTGTGCTGATTTGTCCTCGGAACCAGTGGTGCTTCGTAGGTGTTCAAGGAGCTACGCAAGCACGCAGGCAAAAAGATGCCATGTGGTGCTTGAGCTGGTGTGCTTGGGGGACAGGAGCCACACTGGGGCAGAGATTCTGTCAGCTCTGCAGGGGCAGGTTCAGAGGTAGTTGATGCCACGCCAGCTTAAGGCAGGTATGGTGGTTTGCGACAATGGCACCAACCTCCTCTCCGCCCTCCGACAGGGACAACTGACCCATGTGCCCTGTTTTGCTCACGTCCTTAACTTGGTGGTGCAGCGGTTCTTGGGCAGGTACCCGGGCATACAGGATGTCCTGAGGCAGGCCAGGAAAGTCTGTGTGCATTTCCGCAGGTCATATAATGCCAGTGCTCGGCTGGCTGACCTCCAAAAGGAATTTAACCTGCCCAAGAACCGCCTAATCTGTGACATGCACACCAGGTGGAACTCGACGTTGGCCATGCTGCAGCGGCTGCACACACAGCAGAGGGCCATCAATGAGTACTTATGCGACTATGGCACCAGGACAGGGTCAGGGGACCTTGGATTTTTTCCCCACGCCAGTGGGCTATGATCAGGGATGCATGCATTGTCCTGTCACCATTTGAGGAGGCCACGAGGATGGTGAGCAGTGACAGTGCATGCATCAGTGACACTGTACCTCTTGTCCACCTGTTGGAGCACACGCTGTGTGGAATAATGAACAGGGCACTTGAGACAGAACAGAGGGAGGAAGAGGAGGACTTCCTTACCTCTCAAGGCCTCCTTTATCCAGACAGTGCCCGCCGATCACACAGGAAGAGGACGAGGAGGAGGATTGTGTCAGCATGGAGGTGGAGCCTGGCACTTAGCATCAGCAGCAGTCTTCAAGGGATCATTTACAGTCCGAAGAAACTCATGGACTTGTACGTGGCTGGGAGGAGGTGGCTGCGGATCATGTCGTCCTTAGTGACCGAATGCCTCAGCAAACCTACGCTGCATGGCCTCCCTGATCCTGCAAAGCCTGCGGAAGGATCCTCGTATTCGTGGTATCAAGGAGAGGGATCAATACTGGCTGGCAACCCCCGTTGATCCACGTTACAAGGGTAAGGTTGCGGACCTTATCTTGCCATTGCAGAGGGAGCAGAGGATGAAACATCTTCGGGAGGCCTTGCAGAAAGGTCTGTGCAATGCGTTCCCAGAGACTGGGAGGTTACAAACTCCTGTTCCTCGACAACGTGTTGCTGAGGCTTCGGTCAGTCAAAGAAGGAGCAGTGTAGAAGGTGGCCGTCTGACCGATGCGTTCAGACAATTTTTTAGTCCGCAGCCCCAAGGTATGATCGGTTCCAGCAACCATCGCCAGCGTCTGTTTTACATGGTGCAGGAATATCTAGGGGCAAGATCTGACTTGGACACCTTTCCCACTGAAAATCCTCTGGATTACTGGGTCTTGAGGATGGATCACTGATGAGAGCTTGCACAGTATGCAATTGAGCTACTGGTCTGTCCTGCATCCAGCGTTCTTTTGGATCGCACATTCAGTGCTGCTGGAGGCTTTGTAACCGATCACAGGGTGCGCCTGTCCATCGACTCGGTCGATCGACTGACCTTCATAAAAATGAATCAGTCTTGGATCACCACCAGCTACCAGGCACCTGATGCTGATGTAACCGAATAATATTTTTTGAAATGTCAGATCCCTTCAAGACTGCCTATGCTGATGCTGAGTGACTATCCTGTTATGCTGAGTGATTTTTCTCTTCCTCCTCAATGATCATGCTGATAGCTTGTAAGAACATTTTTGGTTCTGGGCGCCGCCACCAGTGGCTAAGGCCCAATTTTTCAGCCCCTGTTTAACAGGGGTGTGTAATTACAATTTTTGATGCAATATTTTGCAGGAGGGTTCGTTGCTGCGCTCAACTAGAGTATCTGTGAGGGGTTGCAGTGTTGTGGCACCAGTGCCTAAGGCCCAGTTTTTCAGCCCCTGTTTAACAGTGGCGTGTAATTACAATGTTTGATGCAATACTTTGCAGCAGGGCTCATTCCTGCGCTCCAACTAGAGTATCTGTGAGGGGTTGCAGTGTTGTGGCACCAGCACCAGTGCCCAAGGCCCAATTTTTCTGCCCCTGTTCAACAGGCACATGTAATTACAATTCTTGATCTAATATTTCACAGCAGGGCCCATTCCTGCGCCCACCAAGAGTAACTGTGAGGACTTACAGTGTTGTGGCACCAGCACCACCACCAAAGGCCCAATTTTTCTGCCCCTGTTCAACAGGTGCATGTAAATACAATTCTTGATATAATATTTCACAGCAGGGCCTGTTCCGGCGCCCACCAAGAGTAACTGTGAGGACTTACAGTGTTGTGGCACCAGCACCACCACCACCAAAGGCCCAATTTTTCTGCCCCTGTTCAACAATGGCATGTAATTACAATTCTTGATCTAATGTTTCACAGCAGAGCCCGTTCCTGCGCCCACCAAGAGTAACTGTGAGGGCTTACAGTGTTGTGGCAACACCAACACCTAAGGCCCCAATTTCTGCAGAGTATATAGGGCAGGCCCCTACTTTCAAACATCCAACTTACAAACGACTCCTACTTGCAAATGGAAAGAGACAACAGGAAGTGAGATGAAATCTACCCCTAGGAAGGGAAATTCTCTCCTGTAAGAGTTAATATGAGAAAAACGTGTCTCCTCTACACTGATGCTTTATCACCAATCCTTGTTTCACTAAAAACCCCACATTTTCAAAAAACATTTGTCATTGGGACAGAAAGTGAGGTGAAATCTTCTGAAGAGGTGCACAGACAGCAAAACAAATGTTACAGGGGTGATAACCCTTCCCTCTGTTTTCCAAAAAGCTTAAAAATCGATTTTTTTGGCTGGTGCTACACTTTAAAAATGTACCAGTTCAAAATTACAAACAGATTCTACTTAACAACAACCCTACAGTCCCTGTCTTGTTTGCACCGCCTGTATACTGCTGTTCAGAGTATATAGGGCCTGGGGGCCCCACGCCTTTCCTTTTTTTAATTTGGGTGCGTTGTTCCCCTTAATATCCATACAAGACCCAAAGGGCCTGGTAATGGACTGGGGGGGGGGGGTACCCATGCCGTTTGTCTCACTGATTTTCATCCATATTGTGGGGACCCGACATTACATTAAAGCCGCAAGCAGTTTTAATATACTTTTATTCCTTTAAAAATGTAATTTTGTGTAGGAACAGTTCTAAGCACGGGAAACAGGTGCCACTTTACAGGCATACTATAGACACCCCCAGGTAAGATATTTTAAGGAATATGTGACTTTTTTATTTTTTTCACTTTGAACATCATTAAAATCACTGCTCCCGAAAAAACGTTCATTTTTAAAACTTTTTTTTTGCATTGATACATGTCCCCTGGGGCAGGACCCCAGTCCCCAAACCCTTTTTAGGACAATACCATGCATATTAGCCTTTAAAATTAGCATTTTTTTTTCGAAACGTTCGAGTCCCATAGCCTTTAATGGGGTTCTAAAGTTCGCGCGAACTTTCGGTCTGTTCGCAGTTTCTGGTGTTCGGCTCATCCGTAGTCACCAGTACGTTATTTGTACAGTGATATCATATTCTCTCTCAAGCATCTCCTCTCCAGAGAGAATACGTTCAATGCTTGTAGTCTTTTCCCATAGCTGAGGTCCTCCAGTCCCTTTATTAGCTTTGTTGCCTTTCTCTGGACTCTCTCCTTTTCCAGAACATCCTTCCTGAGGACTGGTGCCCAGAACTGGACAGCATACTCAAGATATGGCCAGACCAGAGTCTTGTAGAGTGGAAGATTTAGTGTTTTATCTCTGGAGTGAATCCCTTTTTTAATGCGTGCCAATATTTTGTTGGCTTTCCTTGCAGCAGCTTGGCATTGCATGCCATTGCTGAGCCTGTCATCTACTAGGACCCCCAGGTTCTTTTCCATCCTAGATTCCCTCAGAGGTTCTCCTCCTAGCGAGTAACTTGTGTTCGTATTGTTGGCACCCAAATGCATTACCTTACATTTTTCAACATTAAACCTCATTTGCAATGTAGTTGCCCACGCCATTATTTTTTTTAGGTCTTCTTGTAAGGTATCCACATCATGTGTAGAAGTTATTGCCCTGCTTAGCTTTGTATCGTCCGCAAATACTGAGATTGAGCTGTTTACCCCATCCTCTAGATCGTTTATGAATAAATTAAACAGAATTGGTCCCAGGACAGATCCTTGAGAGACCCCACTTTCCACACCAGACCATTCAGAGTACTCACTATTTATCACCACCCTTTGGACTCGCCCCTATAGCCAGTTTTCATTACAGGTACTCACCCTATGGTCCATGCCAACATACCTTAGTTTGTACAGTAAACGTTCGTGGGGACCTGTATCAAATGCCTTTGCAAAATCCAGATACACCACATCTACAGGCCTTCCTTTATCTAGATGGCATCTCACTTCTTCGTTGAAGGTTAATAGATTGGTCTGGCAAGAACAATTCTTCATAAATCCATGCTGATTACTACTAATGATATAGTTTTCATTATTAAAGTCTTGTATATAGTCCCTTATCATCCCCTTCAATAGCTTGCTATTGATGTTAGGCTAACTGGCCTGTAGTTCCCAGGGATATATCTCGGCCCTTTTTTAAATATTGGTGCCACGTTGGCTTTTCTCCAATCAGTTGGTACCATTCCAGTCAGTAAACTGTCCATAAATTAGGAATAATAGTCTAGATATCACCTGACTGAGTTCCCTAAGGACCCTCAGGTGTCAGTCATCTGGTCCCGGTGACTTATTTATGTTAAGTTTTTCAAGTCTATTTCTGATTCTGTTAGCCATGAGGGTGCTTTCTGTGTTATTAACCACTTGCCGACCGCCTCACGCCTATATACGTGAGCAGAGCGGCACGGGCAGGCAAAATCACGTACCTGAAACGTGATTGCCTTCCCGCGGGTGGGGGGTCCGATCGGACCCCCCCCCGGTGCCAGCTGCGGTCGGCATTTGGTTGGAAGCGATGGGAGACGAGGGGGAGGCCATCCGATCGTGGCCCCCCCCTCGCGATCGCTCCCAGCCAATGACAAACATCCCCTGCCTCTGTATAGTACACAGAGGCAGAGGATGTGATGTCATCTCTCCTCGGCTCGGGAGTTTCCGTTCCAGCGCCGAGGGGAGATGACATGTAAGTGCACCAACACTCACACACACACAGTAGAACATGCCAGGCATACGTTACACCCCCGATCCCCCCCCGATCGCCCCCCGATCCCCCCCCAATCACCCCCCCAAGCAGTTAGGGTAGTAACTGTTACCCCCCTGTAGGTCTAGGGTACCCCCCTTACCCCCCCTAATAAAGTTTTAACCCCTTGATCACCCCCCGTCACCAGTGTCGCTAAGCGATCATTTTTCTGATCGCTGTATTAGTGTCGCTGGTGACGCTAGTTAGGGACGTAAATATTTAGGTTCGCCGTCAGTGTTTTATAGCGACAGGGACCCCCATATACTACCGAATAAATGTTTTAACCCCTTGATTGCCCCCTAGTTAACCCTTTCACCACTGATCACCGTATAACCGTTACGGGTGACGCTGGTTAGTTTGTTTATTTTTTATAGTGTCAGGGCACCCGCCGTTTATTACCAAATAAAAGTTTAGCCCCCTGTAGGTCTAGGGTACCCCCCTTACCCCCCCCCTAATAAAGTTTTAACCCCTTGATCACCCCCTGTCGCCAGTGTCGCTAAGCGATCATTTTTCTGATCGCTGTATTAGTGTCGCTGGTGACGCTAGTTAGGGACGTAAATATTTAGGTTCGCCGTCAGTGTTTTATAGCGACAGGGACCCCCATATACTATCTAATAAATGTTTTAACCCCTTGATGGCCCCCTAGTTAACCCTTTTACCACTGATCACCGTATAACCATTACGGGTGACGCTGGTTAGTTTGTTTATTTTTTATAGTGTCAGGGCACCCGCCGTTTATTACCGAAAAAAGGTTTAGCCCCCTGATCGCCCGGCGGTGATATGCGTCGCCCTAGGCAGCGTCAGATTAGCACCAGTACCGCGAACACCCATGCACGCACCGTACACGCACCGTACACCTCCCTTAGTGGTATAGTATCTGAACGCATCAATATCTGATCCGATCAGATCTATACTGGCGTCCCCAGCAGTTTAGGGTTCCCAAAAACGCAGTGTTAGCGGGATCAGCCCAGATACCTGCTAGCACCTGCGTTTTGCCCCTCCGCCCGGCCCAGCCCAGTCCAGCCCACCCAAGTGCAGTATCGATCGATCACTGTCACTTTTTTTTGTAGCGTTTTGGTGAACTGGCAAGCACCAGCGGCCTAGTACACCCCGGTCGTAGTCAAACCAGCACTGCAGTAACACTTGGTGACGTGGCGAGTCCCATAAGTGCAGTTCAAGCTGGTGAGGTGGCAAGCACAAGTAGTGTCCCGCTGCCACCAAAAAGACAAACACAGGCCCGTCGTGCCCATAGTGCCCTTCCTGCTGCATTCGCCAATCCTAATTGGGAACCCACCGCTTCTGCAGCGCCCGTACTTCCCCCATTCACATCCCCAACCAAATGCAGTCGGCTGCATGAGAGGCATTTTCTTTATGTCCTCCCGAGTACCCCTACCCAACGAACCCCCCCAAAAAAGATGTTGTGTCTGCACCAAGCGCGGATATAGGCGTGACACTCACTATTATTGTCCCTCCTGTCCTGACAATCCTGGTCTTTGCATTGGTGAATGTTTTGAACGCTACCATTCACTAGTTGAGTATTAGCGTAGGGTGCAGCATTGCACAGACTAGGCACACTTTCACAGGGTCTCCCAAGATGCCATCGCATTTTGAGAGACCCGAACCTGGAAGCGGTTACAGTTATAAAAGTTACAGTTACAAAAAAAAAGTGTAAAAAAAAAAAAAAACACAAACAAAAATAAAAAAAAATAGTTGTCGTTTTATTGTTCTCTCTCTCTATTCTCTCTCTCTATTGTTCTGCTCTTTTTTACTGTATTCTATTCTGCAATGTTTTATTGTTATTATGTTTTATCATGTTTGCTTTTCAGGTATGCAATTTTTTATACTTTACCGTTTACTGTGCTTTATTGTTAACCATTTTTTTGTCTTCAGGTACGCCATTCACGACTTTGAGTGGTTATACCAGAATGATGCCTGCAGGTTTAGGTATCATCTTGGTATCATTCTTTTTAGCCAGCGGTCGGCTTTCATGTAAAAGCAATCCTAGCGGCTAATTAGCCTCTAGACTGCTTTTACAAGCAGTGGGAGGGAATGCCCCCCCCCCCCCCACCGTCTTCCGTGTTTTTCTCTGGCTCTCCTGTCTCAACAGGGAACCTGAGAATGCAGCCGGTGATTCAGCCAGCTGACCATAGAGCTGATCAGAGACCAGAGTGGCTCCAAACATCTCTATGGCCTAAGAAACCGGAAGCTACGAGCATTTTATGACTTAGATTTCGCCGGATGTAAATAGCGCCATTGGGAAATTGGGGGAGCATTTTATCACACCGATCTTGGTGTGGTCAGATGCTTTGAGGGCAGAGGAGAGATCTAGGGTCTAATAGACCCCAATTTTTTCAAAAAAGAGTACCTGTCACTACCTATTGCTATCATAGGGGATATTTACATTCCCTGAGATAACAATAAAAATGATTTAAAAAAAAAAAATGAAAGGAACAGTTTAAAAATAAGATAAAAAAGCAAAAAAATAATAAAGAAAAAAAATAAATAAATAAAAAGCACCCCTGTCCCCCCTGCTCTCACGCTAAGGCGAACGCAAGCGGCGGTCTGGCGTCAAATGTAAACAGCAATTGCACCATGCATGTGAGGTATCACCGCGAAGGTCAGATCGAGGGCAGTAATTTTAGCAGTAGACCTCCTCTGTAAATCTAAAGTGGTAACCTGTAAAGGCTTTTAAAGGCTTTTAAAAATGTATTAATTTTGTTGCCACTGCACGTTTGTGCGCAATTTTAAAGCATGTCATGTTTGGTATCCATGTACTCGGCCTAAGATCATCTTTTTTATTTCATCAAACATTTGGGCAATATAGTGTGTTTTAGTGCATTAAAATTTAAAAAAGTGTGTTTTTTCCCCAAAAAATGCGTTTGAAAATCGCTGCGCAAATACTGTGTGAAAAAAAAAAAATGAAACACCCACCATTTTAATCTGTAGGGCATTTGCTTTAAAATAATATATAATGTTTGGGGGTTCAAAGTAATTTTCTTGCAAAAAAAAATAATTTTTTCATGTAATCAAAAAGTGTCAGAAAGGGCTTTGTCTTCAAGTGGTTAGAAGAGTGGGTGATGTGTGACATAAGCTTCTAAATGTTGTGCATAAAATGCCAGGACAGTTCAAACCCCCCCCAAATGACCCCATTTTGGAAAGTAGACACCCCAAGCTATTTGCTGAGAGGCATGTCGAGTCCATGGAATATTTTATATTGTGACACAAGTAGCGGGAAAGAGACAAATTTTTTTTTTTTTTTTTTTTTTTTTGCACAAAGTTGTCACTAAATGTTATATTGCTCAAACGTGCCATGGGAATATGTGAAATTACACCCCAAAATAAATTCTGTTGCTTCTCCTGAGTACGGGGATACCACATGTGTGGGACTTTTTGGGAGCCTAGCCGCGTACGGGACCCCGAAAACCAAGCACCGCCTTCAGGCTTTCTAAGGCCGTAAATTTTTGATTTCACTCTTCACTGCCTATCACAGTTTCGGAGGCCATGGAATGCCCAGGTGGCACAAACCCCCCCCAAATTACCCCATTTTGGAAAGTAGACACCCCAAGCTATTTGCTGAGAGGTATAGTGAGTATTTTGCAGACCTCACTTTTTGTCACAAAGTTTTGAAAATTGAAAAAAGAAAAAAAAAATTTTTTTTTCTGGTCTTTCTTCATTTTCAAAAACAAATGAGAGCTGCAAAATACTCACCATGCCTCTCAGCAAATAGCTTGGGGTGTCTACTTTCCAAAATGGGGTAATTTGGGGGGGGTTTGTGCCATCTTGGCATTTTATGGCCTTCAAAACTGTGATAGGTAGTGAGGAGTAAAATCAAAAATGTATGCCCTTAGAAATCCTGAAGGTGGTGCTGGGTTTTCGGGGCCCCGTACGCGGCTAGGCTCCCAAAAAGTGCCACACATGTGGTATCCCCGTACTCAGGAGAAGCAGCTGAATGTATTTTGGGGTGCAATTCCACATATGCCCATGGCCTGTGTGAGCAATATATCATTTAGTGACGACTTTTTGTAAATTTTTTTTTTTTTTTTTTTTTTGTCATTATTCAATCACTTGGGACAAAAAAAAAAAATATTCAATGGGTTCAACATGCCTCTCAGCAATTTCCTTGGGGTGTCTACTTTCCAAAATGGGGTCATTTGGGGGGGTTTTGTACTGCCCTGCCATTTTAGCACCTCAAGAAATGACATAGGCAGTCATAAACTAAAAGCTGTGTAAATTCCAGAAAATGTACCCTAGTTTGTAGACGCTATAACTTTTGCGCAAACCAATAAATATACGCTTATTGACATTTTTTTTACCAAAGACATGTGGCCGAATACATTTTGGCCTAAATGTATGACTAAAATTTAGTTTATTGGATTTTTTTTATAACAAAAAGTAGAAAATATCATTTTTTTTCAAAATTTTCAGTCTTTTTCCGTTTATAGCGCAAAAAATAAAAACGGCAGAGGTGATCAAATACCATCAAAAGAAAGCTCTATTTGTGGGAAGAAAAGGACGCAAATTTCGTTTGGGTAGAGCATTGCATGACCACGCAATTAGCAGTTAAAGCGACGCAGTGCCGAATTGTAAAAAGTGCTCTGGTCAGGAAGGGGGTAAATCCTTCCGGGGCTGAAGTGGTTAACATTACAGTCTTGGTTACTGTCCCCCAGTTTCCTTTGTGAAGACCGAGGAGAAGAATACATTCAAAACCTTTGCCTCCTCTCTGTCTTTTGTAGCCAAATTCCCTTTATTCATCCTTTATGGGGCCAATATTTTCTGCCCTGAATTTCTTACTATTGAATTTGTTTTTTTTTTGTTTTGTTTTTTACTTTCCTCCACTATGTGCCTTTCATGTTCTATCTTAGCCACCCTGATTGCACTCTTACATTTCTTATTGCATTCTTTGTAATTGTGTAATGCTGACAATGACCCCTCAGGCTTGTATTTTTTTAAAGGCCCTTTCTTTTGCTTTTATATGCATTTTTACTTTGGAGTTTAGCCACCCAGGATTTTTTAAACTTGTTTCCCATTGGAATGCACTGGCCAATACCTTTATGTAGTATGCTCTTAAAGCACTCTCATTTTTCCTCTGCGTTCTTTGTTCCTAGGATACTATCCCATTCAATATTGACTGGCAAAGAGCGCAATTTAGGGAAGTTGGCTCTTTTGAAATTCTGTGTCCTTATATTACCCTTGTGCTTCCTATTTCTGTGATTTATACTGAAACGAATTGACCTGTGGTCGTTGTTTCCTAAGTTGCTCTGTATGTCTACATCTGCGATCAGGTCTGTATTGTTAGTAATCAGTAGGTCTAGTAACGTATTGTTTCTTGTTGGTGCTTTCACCTTCTGATCCATGAAATTGTCCTGCAAGGCATTTAGGAATTGGCAAGCCCAGTCTATATCTGGATAATTAAAATCCCCCATTATAATGACATTTCCCAGCCTTGCCGCCATTCCAAGCTGTGATAGGAGGTCCACCACTCCCTCCTTTCCCTGGTTAGGGGGCCTATAGCATATGCCCAGTATTACTTTCCCCTTAGTTTCCTCCCTTTGGAGCTCTACCCACATGGAGTCCACCTCCTCCCTAGCTCCATTAGTGATATCATCCCTCACATTCATTTGCACATAATTCTTGATATACAGGCATACCCCTCCCCCCTTTTACCCTCCCTATCTCTGCAATATAGGGACTACCCCTGAATGGTTGCCAGCCAGTCACGTGAGCTTTCTAACCAAGTATCTGAAATTCCCACAAAATAGAAATCCTCCTTGTACATTAGAAGCTCCAGTTCTCCCATCTTGTTAGCCAGACTTCTAACATTGGTATACAAGCCTCGTAATTTTGTCTGGTCGCATAATATTTCCTTGTTAGTTGTTATGAGGCTGCAATTTGGATTTGCCAACTAACTTACTTTGGGTTTTGGTATTCTACCCTACTGCTACCGCTCCCAATATTACCCACTGAACCTTGTTTCACGCTGGCTAGCTCTACATCTGGCCCCCTCTATCACCTAGTTTAAAAGCCCCTCTAACTTGCTACCAGGCCATAAGGACTAGCCAATGTATCTGCACTGGCACTTTTCTATTTTTGTATATGTATTTTCTCTCCACATGTGTCACGCTGCATTAATATGTTTGTTTTCCTCAAGATGAAGGGTATGGGTCTTTGGACCTCCCCTGAAGTCTAGGGGTGGATGTGTGGCCATTAGGTTTCCTTCTCCCCTGCCTTAGGGGGCTCTTTTCTGGAGAGCCTCTCACCTAGTATTTATTGGTTGGCTTTGGCTAAAAATGAGGAGCAGGGTCCACCAGATCTTTTGACTAGGTGGACCTGAATGTGCCTTATTCACATCAAGTGTCTTGTATAACAGGGGGTCAGGGAAGGGTCATTCCTCTTTGGGAGGGGACTAATAGACACACCCTAAGTACACTCTTTGTGTGTGTTCACATACGCAATTTTTTGTTCATTTTTCGTGTTTAGTTTTTGCACACCCAACATGGACTAAATAAATAAATAAACAGAAAATCACAGAGTGCACACATGTAGGTAAGGAATAATTGCTCAACACGTATTAAGGGGAATTTATCAAAACTGGAGTAGACAGAATTGAAAACAGCTGCGCATGGAAACCAATTAGCCTCTATCTTTCATTTTCAAAGCTAACCTGAACAAGCTAAAGATCGAAGCTGATTGGTTGCCATACACAACTACTTCAGATTTTGGCTGCTTCAGTTTTGATAAATTTGCCCCATTGGGTATTACTGCACATTCTGGGGTGATCAGTAATGAGCTGTAAAGGCTGTAAATTGCTGTATTACGCATGCACACAGTTTAGAGGCCTGACATTTTTGGTAGCGATTTATTTCCCACAACCTAATATTTTATTTTGTACAAAAAATAGGGGATTAAATTGAGTTTGTGGGAAAAAGAAATCATTTTAGTTAATTTTTTCCCTGAAAATATAGATTTTCTGAACAGTTGCACAGATATTGAAAAACATAAAAAGTTGCAACTACCATCTTTTTTTTCTACACGGCCTCTGCTTTCAGAAAATATGTAATGTTCTGGGGTTTTTAGTATTTTTTTTCTTTTGCCAAAAATGCAATTTTAACATCTGCAAAAAAATTAGCACATTGCTCCAGGGGAGAACTGGTTATTGCACAGAGTGGCCCCCTACCTTGTGTTTCTGTCCCTATCACCCTGTTTTTACATGAATCAAGTTTAAGTACCTGAATTGGCATCAGGCTCTTGCAGTCCCTGTACAGCAGAACTCGGCCTGAAAGAGGGAAGGGCAGTACTATGAGCCAGTCATGTGTGTTGCATACAAATGTGTTGACAAAAACTATGCTGATAGGTGGAGAAAGGACTGGGCCTCCCTCCCCCTCTATAGTAAGGGTACAATTCTTATTTAGCCTAGAGGGTTATAATAGAGAGGAATAATTATTACCTAATTCCAGCCGACCCTTTCCTTCACTCCTGCTCCAGCCCTCAACATCCTCATGTACAACGTAGGACCACGGGTCCTGCAAGCATTGCAGTTACCTGACCTGATATCAGCCTCTTGCATTCCTTGTACAGCAGGTTTGGAGTGAGAGAGAAAGTAGCAGCAGAAGTAGTCATTTGGTGACAGAGAAATGAGCTCATCTTATCTTATAAAGGGGATATTTATATTTACCTTATTTTTAGCTGGAGTTCTGCTTTAACCACTTAAGTCCACCCTATAGCAATTTTTACTGCTACAGAGCGGCACCTCTGCGCCAGATCACGTAAATATACATGATCAGACTTTTCCGGGTAGGGGCATGCAAGCGCGCCAATGGCAGCTCACTCAAGCTGTGATTACACACACTCAACGTCTGCCGGCACCTGCTGATCCTCAGGCAGAAAGACGGTTTGCCTATGTAAACAAGGCAGATCGCCTTTCTGACAGGAGGGAAGGGATGGAGTTTGTGTCCCTGCAAAGCACGGAATAAATGTAATCTATTCCCCTAGTAAAAGCACTCCACACAGTATAGTAAAAAACTGGTTATGCACACAGTTAACCCTTTGATTACCCCTGATGTTAACCCCTTCCCAGCCAGTGTCATTAGTACAGCGACAGTGCATATTTTTAGCACTGATCACTGTATTAGTGTCACTGGTCCCCAAAAAGTGTCATTTAGTGTCAGAATGTCCACTGCAATATCGCAATCCAGCTAAAAGTCACTGATCACCACCATTACTAGTAAAAAAAAATAAATAAATAAAAATATCATATAGTTTGTGGATGCTATAACTTTTGCGCAAACCAATCAATATACACTTATTGGGAATTTTTTTTTACCAAAAATATGTAGCAGAATACATATTGGCCTAAATTTGTTAAGAAATTCGATTTTTTATTGGATGTGTTTTATAGCAAAAAGTAAAAAAGTTTTCTTTAAAATTCTCTTTTTTTTGTTTATAGCACAAAAAATAAAAACCACAGAGGTGATCAAATACCACCAAAAGAAAGCTCTACTTGTGGGAGAAAAAAGGACATAAATTTTATTTGGGTACTATGTCGCACGACCGCGCAATTGTCAGTTAAAGTAATGCAGTGCCGTATCGCAAAAAAAGGCCTGGTCATGAAGTCAAGAAATCTTCCGGAGGTCAAGTGGTTAAAGTAACATCTGGCCATTTATAACACGGCGGGTAAATGGTCACAGTCAGTTTTGTGTGGGTCTAAGATGCTTCGAAGTTCTCACTCCACATTTCATGCTGTGGTTGTTTTTCTCCTGTTTTCTTAATCCCCACCTGCCCCCTTCCGAAATAGTTCAAAAATAGCTTTTGACAAATGCACCTTGCCCATTCTTCGAATAGTTGAGACATCTGGAATTTTTCTGAAGCACATCGGATACTCCTGGAGGAGTCTGTGCAATACAATAGGAAGGCCTGCGGAAGACATTAAAGTAGACCTTTCAGTAACGTTACATCTGCATGAATAAATTCCTGATGCAACAACAAAACTATCTTTTTTCACTAGAGCTCCAGCTATATTAGCAGCTTCATTCAACTTTGCCTAGGCTGAAATTATGTCATCAGTCTGCTGCACGCAGGAGGAAGCATTTCCTCAGTCTTCTCTTCCCCAGTGATCAGGCTGTAACATTACTTTGTAGCCAGTCACAAGGTAGGAGTTACCATGCTCTTTGTAATCTCAACTGGGGGACATATGTGAAAAGGAGGCAACACAGGAGTACAACAGGGGACAGAGCATTATCACCCCATAACAGGAAGGGCCTCAACAAAGATCCTCATGGCAGGATTGCCAGGGATCTTTTTAAGCAAAGCTTCAGATGTTCAAAGATTGAAAATAACTTTTAAAATGGCACTGCCCACATGCTAAAGGCTCAGCCTGCAGGCAGCTGTCAGTTTTTCCCTGCAGTGAGCAGCGGGGAGGCCACAATGTGATGCACTTTTCAGCACATCACACTGTTCTTTTTTCTTTTTGACAGGGGAGTCTTCGATGGTCGTTGTAAACGAACTAAGTACAGGAGACACCAATGAAAGTCCATTTCCATCTAAGAATTGTTTTTACTAGCTCATATAGCAAAACGCAGTGTTTTACTGTGCAGGCTGGTGTCTGTGCGAGGTCCAGCAACTCCCATGGTTGATTTTTACCTATAACTAAGTAAGTCTTACTTATAGGTACAGTACATATCTCCTAAACGTGCACCATTTAGGAATTATTTACTTGTGAAGCCACCGGTGATGTCACAGGTGCATGCGGTCTGAAGAAATGGCATACGCATGCCATTCCTTCAGAGCCCTCTGCCATGAACAGCGGCTACCGCATGCATGAGCGGGAGTGATGTCACCGCCGCTAGTCCAATCAAAGGACAGGAGCCCACCAACCTGGAAGGAAGACCGGGTGAAGATGGATTGCAGTGCATACTAGGAAATTATAACTTTTCCCTGCAGGTTTTTTTTTTTTTTTTAAAGTCTGCGTTTACTACCGATTTAAAACAATACACTGATCATTCATAACTTTATGATCACTGACAGCTTAGGTAAATAACATTGAATATTTCATTAGAATGGCATCTGAAAGTCGGTAGGATATATTAGGCAGCAAGTAAACATGTTGTCCATTAAATTGATGTGTTGAAAAATTTGCAGTGCAGTTTGTTGCATATGGGCTGTGTACTGGTTAGAGGGCCCATGCAGACCCGTGCCCACAGTCAAAAGCGCCTACAATGGGCATGTGAGCCTCAGAACTAGACTATGGAGAAATGGAAGAAGGTGGCCTGCTCATTTTCTTTTACATAATGTGGATGGCTTGGTGTGTGTGCATCACTTACCTGGGGAGGAGATGGCATCCGGATGCAATATGGGAAGAAGGCAAACTGGCAGAGGCAGTGTGATGCTTTGGACAATATACTGCTAGGAACCTTGGCTTGCTGCAATTCATGAGGATGTTACTTGACATGTACCCCCTACCTTAACATTGTTGCTGACCCAGCTTCAGCAGGATAATGCGCCTTGACACATTGCAAAAGTGGTTCAAGAATGGTTTGAGGAACACAACGAGCTTGGCTTCCAAAATTCCCAAACCCATTGAGTATCTGTGGGAGGTGCTGGATCCATGTTCTATCCATGGAGGCCTCACCTTGAAATTTACAGGACTTAAAGAGGTTCTTCAGTCAGGTTTCCAAAAATGGCAAAGGCTGTAGCTGCTGACTTTAAATTTTAATTTTTTTATTGAAAAGTATGCAAAAGATACAATTAGGAGGTAACTTAGCAAGAACATTCAAATCATTCAATCAGTAGTTAACATCATTAACACAAGCAGTACTCGAGGAGTAAGGCAAATACTTATGGAATCAAGAAAGAGATCATGCTTATAATAAATTGCCATAACCCCTCCGATCAATTTGCGTTAAGGTTAATCTCTCCTCTCTGAAGAAACAAAAGAGATCGGCCAGGTTACTGTGAGAAGTTTATAATGGTGTGTATTACTAGGATCTGCGCACACCATTCTTTTTTTTTAAAATACCTGAAGTCAGGTAGAAATTGGGGATAGACCTAGATGAGGAAAAGAATACTAGAGGGGGATAGAGAGAGAAAGTGGGAAGGAAAGAGAGAAGGGGAAAGAAAAAAAAAAGAAAGAAAAGGAAGAAGAGGGGGGGGGGGATGGGGGTAGCAATAAGGCTGGAGATGTGTCATCCCCCGGGAGCCAGGGTCATCAAGGCCTGTCAGACATTAGGGTTCACTGGCAAAGATCTTGATATTCATCGGAGGAGCGGTATTGGACCCAATAAAACTATCTGGTCTGATGTTCCTCCGTCTTATCTCGCTGAACCGAAGTCAAGTCTTCCATTTGCTCTATATCCCTCACCCTTGCGAACCACTGAGCCACTGTTGGCGCAGTTTGTTGTTTCCATAGAGGCG
This sequence comes from Lithobates septentrionalis, assembly GCA_037952835.1. Lineage (NCBI taxonomy): Eukaryota > Metazoa > Chordata > Amphibia > Anura > Ranidae > Lithobates > Lithobates septentrionalis. The sequence continues at coordinate 351,818 of JBBDGP010000368.1, forward strand.
GGATGCACGCTCGTGCTGCATTAAGAAGGTGTTTGAGGAGGAATTTATGATAACCTTTCCTTGATAAAGGAGTAAGGTTTAGCAGGACCGCGGCCCGGTTGTCTTGTAGGGAAATGTCAGTAAATTTATGTATGAGTTTGAGGACTGGTTCCCAAAAAGTTTTGAGCACTGGGCATTCCCAGAAGATGTGGAAGATAGTTCCCCGGTGAAGGCCACAGCGCCAACAGTAATCCGTTTGGTTAGGAAATATCCTAGCCAGGACTGACGGGGTTCTATACCAGCGTGTAGTTATTTTATATGTGGTCTCCTGGTATTTACTACATAAAGCAGACTTCTGTGCAAAGAAAAGTATGCGCTCTTTTTGGGGTAACGAGAATGTAATTCCCAGGTCTCTCTCCCATTTTGCTAGATATGGGGGATCCTCAGCGGCGTGGAATACCAGCAAAGATTTAAAGGCGGTAGATAGGGAACCCCAAATCGGCCTTCCCCCAACATAGAAACATCGTTCCTCGAGAGAGTGAAGTTTTCGGGTAAATAGCGCTGGTTTAGGCAGTGAACCCAGGAAGTGTGAGAACTGAATAGTCCTCCAATGGTCTAATGACAGAGGGGCTCGTCCAGAGGGCACAGTCCCTGTAGGGAGCCAGCCAGAAGGCTGTAAAAACTGGGAGGCCCTCAGAATTCCGTTTGGGGCTTGTGAATAGAAAGTTGGGTCAGTGAGGCCAGGTGTGAACCCTGGGTGTCCCACAAGTGGTGTCATTGGGGAAGGGAAATTGGTCAGTGAAGATAGACGAAAAAATCTGTCCATTTCCGCTAGAGTAGGGCCAATCAAAGGGTGAGCTGTCAGATGGCTAGTGTGGGTTTTCTCTACCCACGGTAATCCAGCGAGTGGAGCATGGGCGGCCTCCTGTTCTAGTGTCACCCACAATTTCGTGTCGCCATGTCGGCACCAAGTCAACCACCCTGGCCAGATGTGTCGCAGTGTAATACAGAGCAGGATCCGGGAATCCAATACCGCCTCTAAGCTTGGGTCTTAACAACAACGTTCTGCCAAGGCGTGGATGTTTACCTCGCCAAATGAATTTAATAAATGCTGATTGAACCGCGTGGAAATAAGACTGGGATATTTTGATAGGCTGCGTTTGTAATAAGTACAGGAGTCTGGGCATCGCATTCATCTTAAGGACGTTACAGTGACCGAACCAGGACAGGGCCAGGGAATCCCATTTTTTGAGATCCGTGGTTAACGTCGATAAGAAAGGCTGGTAATTGAGGGGGAAAACGTCGCTTAGATCTGCAGGAATTTTGGTTCCCAAGTATTGGATCGAGCGGGTAGCCCATTTAAATGGAAAAAAGGGGCGCAATCTCGCCACTGTAGATTCCGATAGGGAGACATTCAATGCCTCTGATTTTTGTAGGTTGACCTTGAACTTAGATAGTGCGCCGTACCTTTTCAGTTCCTGTAGTAAAGAAGGCAAGGAGATGGGAGGTTCAGTGATGTAGAATAAGAGGTCATCGGCATAAGCTGCCACTTTATGTTGGTGTGGGCCGGTTTGGATGCCTTTAATAGACAGGTTACCTCTGATATGGTGTAGAAAAGGCTCCAGGAAAAGGACAAACAGCAAAGGGGACAGGGGGCAGCCCTGTCTACTGCCGTTTGAGATTGAGAAGGGGGCGGAGTTGTGGCCATTTACCCGTACCGTTGCTGTAGGATTTTTGTACAGGGCTGCTATCAGCTGCTGACTTTAAATAAACGGACACTCACCTGTCCAGGGATCCATCATTTTTCAGATGAGTGGCTGGAGGGTTATAAGAACAAGCAGTTGAGCCGCAATTTTACTACCGCCCAGACGCCCACCTGAACTGTCACAGTGCAGCTGAACAGGGCTGTACACATGCCACGGCTTTGCTTTATGGCCACTGTATTTTTAACTCAGGGTGTACAGTTTGACAGGCGGTACTGCCTGTCCAACTTACCCATTGAGTTTAATGGGGCCACAATGCAACTGCAAGCCAAGCGCTCCACTCGCAGTTGTATTGCACTCCCACAATAAAAAATTGCCATTTGGCAATTTAAAAAAAATAGAGGCGTCAGGAGCTGGCAGTACTGCCGCCTGAATGCCTGTCAGTCACTGCTATACTGCCCTCTAAAAAGTGATTTACGGTGGATTGCTATTCAGAAGGTAGTAAGAACTGCAGCGTATCTGAAAGAGCACATTTTAAAGCTTACATGAGATTTAGTGATTGACTTTAAAACAGCTGACTCTTATTAATTATTTATTGTTACATATAAAGCTGGCATTAGATCCCACTTAGTGCCCAGGGTTGAGTGTTTTTCAACTATTTCAGCTCTGAATCTGAATTTTTGTGTTTCTATGAAAAACCAAAAACAGAGAAGAATCCTGTGCTCGGTGCTGTGGAATATTCTACAGCTCTTCGTTTGTGAAGTTTTCCACTTGACATACGTTGGAATGACAGAATTTTTGTTCAGCAAAAACAGCGCCTGTGAGGCAGCTTGTAAAGGGTCGGCGTACCTGGAAGGCTGATTCGTCTTTTTTTTTTGTGTTCCCTTCAAGTGAGGCTCTTGTGTGCTGCAAATGTTTTATCAGCATAATTTGGGTTCTAGGTATAGAAGCGGGACAACGTCAAGAATGATTCTGTTTCATGGGAGAATTTGTGGAAAAATAAATGAGAAACTCGAGAGCGAAACCAGAGAGGTGCGGGGCAGCGGCCACATCAGAGGGGAGTGCGCGTCAGTGGAGAAGGAGCCCCCTCGGCACCGCTGACAGCGCTGGGCGCTCGGTAAAACCTGCCAGGGGGGTTACAACAAGGCTGTACTTGTTAGAAGGCTCAGCCCTGAGCCATTGGATCCGTGCGCTTGCCTGTGAAAGTGGTCCTGGAACGCCGATCGCTGAGCTGTGCATTCGTGGAACTGGTTGGGGGGGGATGTTGGAAGAGATTTGCTTTCTGCGCAAAGCATTTCAGTGTGCCAGTGTCGCTGTGTGTCACAGCATACAAGAAAAAAAGTTTAACCCAGGACCTGAGATTTAAAACTCAACTGAAGTCTCAGCCTAAACCAGCTAAATACATCAAAACAAAAGGTGTGCAATGTCTTACGGTTTGTTCTGTTTAGAAAGCAGCCATCAGTTGAGTAGAAAAGCCTGTCCCCTGTCAGCAGGCTGCAAAGAAGGACCCTTGGAAGCAGTGGTTTCCTTGAAGAGGTCTGATATGACCTATGCTGAGTCAGAGCATAGGCGTGCGCACAGGGTGTGCCAGGTGTGCCTGGGCACACCCTAATCACCTTGTGTGGTGCATAATTCCCCCTGTTTAGACCACTGATATTTCATCCCCAAAAAAATGTTACAAAATAAAATAATTTAAAAAGAATAAAAATAAAACTACTGACACTGTCCATTGCCCTACTGACACCATCAGTACATATACACATGCATATGTATTTGAGCTTTGGGATGCACACCCTAATGCAAGAGGCTACACACACCTATGAGTCAGAGATACAATACAGTATATCACCAAAAGTATTGGGACACCTGCCTTTACACATGAACTTTAAAAGGCATCCCAGTCTTATACCGCGTACACACGAGCAGACTTTGTCCGGCAGACTTTACGACGGACTTTCCGAATGAACGGACTTGCCTACACACGATCAACCAAAGTCCGACGGATTCGTACGTGATGACGTACGACCAGACTAAAACAAGGAAGTTCACAGCCAGTAGCCAATAGCTGCCCTAGCGTCAGTTTTTGTCCGTCGGACTAGCATACAGACGAGCGGACTTTTCAACCGGACTCGAGTCCGTCGGAAAGATTTGAAACATGTTTCATTTCTAGGTCCGTTGGACTTTTGGGGAAAAAAAGTCAGCTGGAGCCCACACACGATCGAATTATCCGACGGACTCCGTAAAGTCCGCTCGTGTGTACGCGGCATTAGTCTCTAGGGTTCAATATTGAGTTGGCCCACCCTTTGCAGCTTTAACAGCTTCAACTCTTCTGGGAAGGCTGTCCACAAGGTTTAGGAGTGTGTCTATGAGAATGTTTGACCATTCTTCCAGAAGCGCATTTGTGAGGTCAGGCACTGATGTGGACGAGAAGGCCTTGGGAGCATAAAATTGTTCAAAATCTCTTGGTATGCTGACACCTTAAAGTGGTTGTAAACCCTTTACAACTACTTTATACTACAGGCAAGCCTATAATTAGGCTTACCTGTTGCTACACTGGATATTTTCTACACCTGCATGGTTTAAGAGATCTCCCTGTATTTGCATGTGACGATGTCATCAGCACATGCGCACGTACATGCCATTGTTTCAGTTGTACCGTGCCATTACCGGCGGCTCCCGCGTGCATGCGCGGGAGTGACGTCTTTGCGACTCCAGCCAATCACAGCGCCGGAGCCGCGATACCTGGAAGTAACCCCCCCGCAGAGATGTCCGGTGATAGAGGACCGCTGCAGGGGCTTCGATCTCAGGTAAGTAATTCATAATGAGCTAGTATGCTATGCATACTAGCTCATTATGTCTTTGTCTTGCAGGGTTTTTTTTTTTTAGGAATTTTTTTAAAGGGTTTACAATGACTTTAAGAGTTCCCTTCACTGGAACTAGGGGGCCAAGCCCAACCCCTGAAAAACAACCCCACACCATAATCCCCCCTCAACCAAATGATTTGGATCTGCACAAAGCAAGGTCCATAAAGAGATGGATGAGCGAGTTTGGAGTGGAGGAACTTGACTGGCCTGCACAAAGTCCTGAAAGTGATAGAAGACCTTTGGGATGAATTAGAGCAGAGACTGCGAGCCAGGCCTTCTCGTCCAACATCAGTGCCTGACCTCTCAAATGCGCTTCTGGAAGAATGGTCAAACTTTCACACACTCCTAAACCTGGTGGACAGCCTTGCCAGAAGAGTTAAGCTGTTATAGCTGCAAACGGTGGGCCTATTCAGTATTGAACCCTACAGACTAAGACTGGGATGCCATTAAAGTTCATGTGTGTGTAAAGGCAGGCGTCCCAATATATTTGGTAATATAGTGTGCATCACTCCAATCTTCAGGGAACATGGGTTTTGCTGATTGCTATAGGCCTTAGGCCCCTTTCACATGGGCCAGATCTGGTTTTGCTCAGCAGGGGATCCATCCGCTAATCCCCTGCTAAGCTGATCGAAGCAGCTGGATGACAGGTCTGTGTCTGCTTTGCTTATGCAGAGCGGACATGGGCACAGCACGCTCTGCTCTTTGACCAGCTGGATATAAATGGACTGGCTGCCCATTTACACCTGCCTGCCTTCCAATCTGATCTGGCCAGATAGAGCGGAATGCATCCCCTTCTGTTCTTTTTTGCCAGATCGGATCAGAACTGGAGGTAGCCGAGTGTAAGCTGACACGATTTTGTTTACATCCGACTGTCCATAGAGTAGAACAGAGGGTCCAATCAGGTCCGGCTGAGAAACGGACAGTCAGACTTGATCAGACCTCATGTGTGAAAGGGACCTTTTTCAGTGGGGGACAGGCTTTTCTATTCCAGCTGTGGCTGCTTTATAATAAAATTGATCTGTAGGATATTGAGTACCTTTTTTTTTTTTTTATAGAATCCTTTTAGCTGATTTAAACTTTAAGTTCAATTGGGCTTTAAAGCTGCACTCTAGGCAAACAACTAAATACATATGATGGAGTTGTTTTACCTGCTGAAGTGGGGGGCGGGCCACCCCGCGTGCCACACACGGAAGGGGGGGGGGTGTTAGGCCGGCGCCCCCCTCTCCCACAACTGAAGTGGTGACAGCGGGGTGGGTTTAGGCAGCAGTACGGTGACAGGGCAGGTTAGAGCATGGAGAGGCGAGCTGCAGTGGCGTTGTGTGGGGGGTGCAGGGTGACACCCGTCGGCAGGGCCCAGGGCAACACCACTGCACCAATGATCCCCATCTCTCGCGGCCGCGGGCTGTCTGAGTGGCTCTGAGCAGTCCCGGCTGTATCACACAGCTGAGCAGTGTGAAGCTACCTCCCCCTCCTCTCTCTCTCTACCTCTCCCTCTATGTCTACACAGGGGGAGGGGACCTGCTGTGCATGTCCCGCGCTGATCTCAGGTACATTATGGGGTCCAGAGGTGCAGGGGGCTGTGTAATGTAAAGAGGTCCAGAGATACAGGGTGCTGTGTAATGTAAAGGGGTGCAGGGGGCTGTGTAATGTAAAGGGGTCCAGAGATACAGGGTGCTGTGTAATGTAAAGGGGTCCAGAGGTGCAGAGGGCTGTGTAATATAAAAGGGTCCAGAGCTGCAGGGAGAGCTGTGCAATGTAAAGGGGGCCAGAGGTGCAGTTGTGGAGAGGAGGGGGTACACAGTAGTGACAAAGAAATATTGAAGGATGGCACAGTGGGATGTTTTTACATTTTAACGAGGTGGGTGCCAGATATAGGATGGGCCCCGGGTGCCAAATGCTCTAGGTACACCCCTGGCTGAATTATTTGTCATTTTGTCCAGCCAGTCTTGTGAACCCTTCCTAGGAGAGCAGAGCCAGACCAGGGTCTTGTCGAATACTGTCCCCCATCCGATAGTGTCCGCCCTGTACTGCGCAGGCGCAGTACAGAGGACAAACGAGAGCCGAAAGTCTCCGAAGTTCAACAGCTTATCGTCAGCTGTACACGGCGCCTGCGCTTTTATTCTTACCCTGTGTCCAGGTTCATTCCCTACTATCCAAGTGGACATAGAGCAAGAACAAATAGATGCCGAGCACAGCGAGGCCGTGCCCGAAGCGCGGCGAGCGAAGCGAGCCCGCGAGGGGCCCTCTTACACAGCCATCACTAATAAGTGCCCAAGCGCCGTGTACAGCTGATGGTCAGCTGATCAACTTCGGACACTTTCGGCATCTCCTTCTCCTCCGTACTGCGCAGGCGCTGCGCCTGCGCAGTACGGGGCGGACACTATGTGATAGGAGGACAGTTCTCGTCAGAACACCGGATTAACATAGGGGCTGGTGGAGCTGCAGCTCCAGGCCCCTCCCTCAATATAGGCCCATGGCAGTGGCTTATGAATATCTGTGTGCCTTTCTGAAGGAAGAGGAGCTCTCTGTGCACTGCACACATGGAGAAGACAAGTGTTAGTCAGTGCAGCCGAGTCCTGTCTCTGTCGATGCCTGACTCCTATCACAGGACCTGTTACACTCACACAGATCCTCAGTGTCTGGGAGCTGTCTGGGGGAGGGGCGCTGATGTTCTAACCAGCAGGAGCCCGGGAGGAAGGACATCTCCCATGCTGTTGAGATAAGGTTAGTACATTTGTTAGGGAGGTGTTTTATTGTGCTAGGGGAAAGACTGCTGCATCCCCCCATGTAATGTGCTCTCTTGTGCCCAGTGCCCACCATGTCATGTGCATTGCAGTGGCCCCATGTAATGTGCTGTGCCCACTATGTCATGTCATGTGCATTGCAGTGCCCCCATGTAATGTGCTGTGCCCACCATGTCACGTCATGTGCATTGCAGTGCCCCCCCCATGTAATGTGCTGTGCCCACTATGTCATGTCATGTGCATTGCAGTGCCCCCCATGTAATGTGCTGTGCCCAATATGTCATGTCATGTCATGTGCATTGCAGTGCCCCCCATGTAATGTGCTGTGCCCACTATGTCATGTCATGTGCATTGCAGTGCCCCCCATGTAATGTGCTGTGCCCACCATGTCATGTGCATTGCAGTGCCCCCCATGTAATGTGCTGTGCCCACCATGTCATGTCATGTGAATTGCAGTGCCCCCATGTAATGTGCTGTGCCCACCATGTCATGTCAAGTGCATTTCAGTGGCCCCATGTAATGTGCTGTGCCCACCATGTCATGTGCTGTGCATTGCAGTGCCCCCCATGTAATGTGCTGTGCCCACTATGTCATGTGCTGTGCATTGCAGTGCCCCCCATGTAATGTGCTGTGCCCACTATGTCATGTGCTGTGCATTACAGTGCCCCCCATGTAATGTGCTGTGCCCACTATGTCATGTGCTGTGCATTGCAGTGCCCCCCATGTAATGTGCTGTGCCCACTATGTCATGTGCTGTGCATTGCAGTGCCCCCCATGTAATGTGCTGTGCCAACTATGTCATGTGCTGTGCATTGCAGTGCCCCCCATGTAATGTACTGTGCCCAGTATGTAATTTGCTGTGCATTGCAATGCTCACTATGTAATGTGCAGTGTCCACCATGTCATGTGCTGTACATTGCAGTGCCCACCATGTCATGTGCTGTACATTGCAGTGCCCACCATGTAATGTGCAGTGCCCACCATGTAATGTGCTGTGCCATGCAGTGATCCCACCAAGTAATGTACAGTGCCCACCATGTAATGTGATGTGCCATGCAGTGCCCACCATTTCATGTGCAGTTCCCACCATGTCATGTGCTGTGCCCACCCTGCCATGTGTTGTGCCCAGCATGTAGTGTGTTGTGTCCACTGTGCAATGTGCTGGGCTGTTCAGCAGTGCCCACCATGTCATGTGCAGTTCCTAACATGTAATGTGCAGTTGCATTGCCCACCATGAAATGTGCTATGCCATGCAGTGCCCACCATGTAATGTGTTGTGCCATGCAGTGCCCACCATGTAATGCGCTGTGCCCACCACATCATGTGCTGTGCCATGCAGTGCCCACCATGTAATGTGCTGTACCCACCATGTAATGTGCTGTGCCATGCAGTGCCAACCGTGTCATGTGCAGTGCCCACCATGTAAATTACTGTGCAGTGCCCACCCTGTCGTGCTGTGTTGTGCCCACTATGTCATGTGCTGCGCCATGCAGTGCTTACCATGTAATGTGCTGTACCCAGCATGTAATGTGCTGTACATTGTCCACCATGGCATGTGCCGTGCAGTACCCACAATGGAATGTGCTATGCAGGGCTCACCATGTCATGTGCGGTGTCCACCAATTAATGTTCTGTGCTCACAATGTAATGTGCTGTGCTGTGTCATGCAGTGCCCACCATATCATGTGGTGTCATGCAGTGCCCACTTTGTCATGTGCTGTGCAGTGCCCACCATGCCATGTGCAGTACCCACCATATAATATGCTGTGCCCACCATATAATGTGCTGTGCAGTGCCCACTTGTAATGTGCAGTGCCCACCATGTAATGTGCTCAGCTGTGCCCGCCATGTCATGTGCTGTGCCCACAATATAAGGTCCTGTGCCCACCGTGTGCATGTGCTGTGCCCACCATGCAATGTGCTGTGTTGTGCAGTACCAACCATGTCATGTGCTGTGCCCACCATATAATGTACTGTGCCTACCTTGTAATGTGCTGTATTGGGCAGTGCCAACAGTGTAATGTGCTGTGCCCGCCATGTAATGTGCTGTGCTTCGCCCACCATTAAATGTGCTGTATCCATGTATCCACCATGTAATGTGTTGTGCCAACCATGTAATGTACTGTGCTATTCCCCCCCCCCCCTGTGTAATGTACTATGCTGTGCCCCCCACAGACTCACCCCCTCACTCTCACCCCCCTCTCTCTCTCTCTTTCACCCCCCTCTCTCTCTCTCATCCCCTCTCTTTCACCCTGTTCTCTCTCTCACCCCCTTCATCCCCCATTCTCTCTCTCTCGCCCCCTTCAACCCCCTCTTTCCTACCACCCTCTCTCTCTTTCACCCTCTCTCTATTCCCCTTTTTTTTCACCCCCTCTCTCTCGTCCCCATCTCTCTCATTCAACACCTTTCTCTCTCTTTTCCCCTCCCTCTCATCCCCTCTTTTCAGCCCCCTATCTCGCTATCACCCCCCCCCCCTCTCTCTCTCTCTCAACCACTCTCTCACACCCCTCTCTCTCTTTAATTTAATTCAACAAAAAATTGTTTGCATTTTCATTTTATTTATTTTCAAAAAAGGCCCACCAAACTCCTTAGCACCAGGCCCATGTTGCTCTTAATCTGGCCCTGAGCCAGACTGATGACCTTACTTTTCTCTGGTACAGTTACCTAATACAGCTTGGTCACCTCCCCGTCCCCAGCATGTGACTGCACAGTGACAGAGCAGCAGCCAGTTGATGCTCTCCACCTCTCAGCATCTCCCTCGGCAACACAGGTGCATGTAGGACACCTGATTGGATCCTAGTGCTGCTTCTCCCTCACCTAGATTGAGTACTGCTGCGCAGTATGTTTGATATCAAAGACTTTAAAGAGTCCCCATCACCTTGCTCATGCAGGGTAAAGGTACAGGTGCTCCCCGTGCTATTTCACCTCTCAATTTCTATGGTAGAGCTCTCAGTCCTAACTCCATGAAAGCCCTGTATCAGATGGTGCCAGAGCCTACACAAGGATAAATTCTTCCTGATCATCCTCATGTGATGGTGTCTGGCATGCAGCTAAGGTGAGTATTAGGCTGGGTTCACAATGGGGTGGCTTCAAAGTCCCACGACTCTGAAACCACCCCGTACAGCGCGACTTCAGAGCAGCTTGCAAATGACTTCTGTAGAAGTCAATGCAAGCCGCTCCGAAGTCGCCCCCAAATAGTACAGGTACCTTTTTCTAAGTCAGAGCGACTTGAGTCACTCTGATTAGAATGGTTCCATTGCACTGAATGGACCTTGACTTGTCAGTGACAGGTCCCCCAGTGTGAACTAAGACTTAGACAAGTTGGGGGTTGTTGTTACAAAAGAGCCTGCCACTTTGCCCTGAATGAGCAAAGTAACATATTATCTTAAAAAAAAAGCCCAGTTTTAAAGCAGTAGTAAATTTCACCATTTAAAAAAAAAAACCTGCAAGACAATGGCATATTGTGCTAGTATGCATCGAATACGGGCACATTATGAAATATTTACACTAGAGTGAAGCCCTCCAGCGGCGCTCTGTCATGGCTTCCATCTGCACCCCATCTTCCCTCGGGGTTCGCGTGCTCCGGCTGTCTGAATGGCCACGCTGCAATGATGTCACCCCCGCGCATGAAGGACAGGTATGCTGTCCTTTTAGAGAACATGCGCCAGTGACATCACCGTCTGCATGCAGTGTGAATATATCCTAAACACTGAGTTTAGGAGATATTCCCTGTACATACAGGTAAGCCTTATTATAGGCTTACCTGTAGGTACAAGTTAAAAAAAAAAAGAAAAAAAAGACTTTACTACCACTTTAAAAGCACTAGTGCCAAGAACAAAGCAATGGAAGCAGTATTTGGAATTACATAGGTCAAAATAACGTTTATATGAGATTTTAGTGATTGGATTTAGATCTACTTTGTACCTGTAGAAAAAAACAAAAAACAAAAAAAAAAACAGAAGTTTTATGTAACAGAGGTGACTATTGGTGAATTTGTTACATACTGTAATATTGGGAACCGTAGGGTATTGGGCAGCGCTCGACTAGAAGTTTCATAGGGTGCCATCCGAATTCCTCCCAAACTGCATGCATGCCCCCCCCCCCCCCATATATATCCCGGGCTCCGCTTGCCCATCTGCGGGCCCAGGACAGTAATAGCAGGTGCTGCTGGGTAGAGGGGAGGGAGGAGAGCGGACACGCGTCCTCTCTCCTCCCCTTTTAGTTGCTGACCTAGAAGAGACACATTACGTCACTTCCGGGTCCCTGTTCAGTTTCCCCAGCCATCAAGGCCAGGAAAGAATGTAATACAGTGCGATATGCATTGCATAGCATAGAGCCTGCATGTTTCATTAAAGAGAACCTGTCGCCATAAAAAATCATAACATAGGGGACTTTTTACCCCCTATGTGATGTAAAAAAAAAGTTACATTTTAATTGTAAAGTAACACCCAAGCACATAAAATCACTCCCCCTCCCCCTAAAAAAATTGAGGCCCCCATATATGAGCACAAACTACAAACGTAAATGCATACAGGGGTACCTATACCTAAAAATATTGATTGCCATGTGGAAAAACATCGCCTATGAAAAATATAGGGTACTGACATGTTTAAGGTTTGACATGTTGGGTATCTGTTTATTTGGTGCAACCTTGGCTTTTATATTTTACCAAAAAATTGGGTATTTTTTTTATTTTTGTGCCCCCTAAAATCAAATTTTAATGTGTTTTTTTTTACTGAAATTCTCGCATATAACCTTTGCAGTAATACTGCAAAAATTGGAACCATCACTATTTTATTCACTAGGGTGTCTGCTTTCAGAAAATATATAATGTTTGGGGGTTTTATGTAATTCTCAGGCCCACCCCTATCTTAAAAAAACTCTCAATGAGGCAATATCCTATTGATTAATCTTCAGGCCTAATGATTTTTTAAACGTGTGCAAAAAACGCAAAACTGGCTCTGGCTGTTAACCACTTCAGCCCCGGAAGGATTTGCCCCTTCCTGACCAGGCCATTTTTTGCACTGCATCGATTTAACTGACAATTGCGCGGTTGTGCGATGCTGTACCCAAACAAAACGTATGTCCTTTTTTCCCCACAAATAGAGCTTTCTTTTGGTGCTATTTGATCACCTCTGCTGTTATAATTTTTTGTGCTATAAACAAAAAAAGAGCGACAATTTAGAGAAAAACATAATATTTTGAAGTTTTTGCTATAATAAATATCCCAAATTTAAAAAAAAAAAAAAAAACTATTTTTTTCCTCAGTTTAGGTTGAGATGTATTCTTCTACATATTTTTGGTAAAAAAAAAAATCTCAATAAGCGTAAATTGATTGGTTTGCGCAACAGTTATAGCGTCTACAATATAGGGGATAGATTTATGTAAGTTTTATTATTTTTTTTTTTTACTAGTAATGGTCGCGATCTGCAATTTTTATCGGGACTGTGATATTGCGTCAGTCAAATCGGACACTTTTGACACTATTTTGGGACCACTGGCATTTATACAGCGCTCAGAGCTAAAAATAGCCATTGATTACTCTATAAATGTCATTGGCGGGGAAGGGGTTAACACTAGGGGGCGATCAATTGGTTAACTGTGTTCCCTGGGTGTGTTCTAACTGTAGGGGGGATGGGACTGACTAGACTAATGCTGGCCATACACTATACGAAAAATCGGCCGAAAAATCGTTCGTATAGACACTTCGTTCGTTTTTCGGCAAGTTAATGGGCACAAATCGATAATCGTTTGTGACGTTTTTGTGGTAAAAAAACGAACGGGAAGTTTGGTAAATTTCTGCCGAACGTACGATAAATTGCAAGGTTAATGTGTTTCCAGTCCGAACTTTCTGCACTAGGTATATGTAAAAAAACGAACAAAAAATTATTTATTCATGTCCACTGAACAATTTATCGGTCATTATATGATGGCACGATCGTTTGCGATCACGGTCGAATGTTCGTTTTTCGAAAATGGGTTCGGCCGATTTTCTGTATAGTGTATGGCCAGCATTAGTATGGGTCTTCATATTTAGTATGAACACACGATCGGTCTCCTCTTCCCTGAGAGAACCGGGATTTGTGCGTTTACACACACAGATCCCGGTTCCCTCTCTGTCACGAGCAATCGTGGGTGCCCTGCAGTCATCGCGCCTGCCGGCCACGCACATCGGCTCCGGGGACACGCGTGCACCTGCTGTCACGTCTTAAGGAGCGACGTACAGCTACGGCAATTTGCCCAGCTGAGCCAACCTGCCTCAGTATGACTCCTGTGGCTGGTTGGCTAGTGGTAAAGGATACATTCACCTACAGGAACATGTTACATGTTCCACCTGTAAGATTTGTTAGTTAACCACTTGCTTACAGGGCACTTAAACCCCCCTCCTATCCAGACCAATTTTTAGCTTTCAGCGCTGACGCACTTTGAATGACAATTGCGCGGTCATACAACACTGTACCCAAATGAAATTTTTATGTCATGTGCTGTACATTGCAGTGCCCACCATGTAATGTGCAGTGCCCACCATGTAATGTGCTGTGCCATGCAGTGATCCCACCAAGTAATGTACAGTGCCCACCATGTAATGTGATGTGCCATGCAGTGCCCACCATTTCATGTGCAGTTCCCACCATGTCATGTGCTGTGCCCACCCTGCCATGTGTTGTGCCCAGCATGTAGTGTGTTGTGTCCACTGTGCAATGTGCTGGGCTGTTCAGCAGTGCCCACCATGTCATGTGCAGTTCCTAACATGTAATGTGCAGTTGCATTGCCCACCATGAAATGTGCTATGCCATGCAGTGCCCACCATGTAATGTGTTGTGCCATGCAGTGCCCACCATGTAATGCGCTGTGCCCACCACATCATGTGCTGTGCCATGCAGTGCCCACCATGTAATGTGCTGTACCCACCATGTAATGTGCTGTGCCATGCAGTGCCAACCGTGTCATGTGCAGTGCCCACCATGTAAATTACTGTGCAGTGCCCACCCTGTCGTGCTGTGTTGTGCCCACTATGTCATGTGCTGCGCCATGCAGTGCTTACCATGTAATGTGCTGTACCCAGCATGTAATGTGCTGTACATTGTCCACCATGGCATGTGCCGTGCAGTACCCACAATGGAATGTGCTATGCAGGGCTCACCATGTCATGTGCGGTGTCCACCAATTAATGTTCTGTGCTCACAATGTAATGTGCTGTGCTGTGTCATGCAGTGCCCACCATATCATGTGGTGTCATGCAGTGCCCACTTTGTCATGTGCTGTGCAGTGCCCACCATGCCATGTGCAGTACCCACCATATAATATGCTGTGCCCACCATATAATGTGCTGTGCAGTGCCCACTTGTAATGTGCAGTGCCCACCATGTAATGTGCTCAGCTGTGCCCGCCATGTCATGTGCTGTGCCCACAATATAAGGTCCTGTGCCCACCGTGTGCATGTGCTGTGCCCACCATGCAATGTGCTGTGTTGTGCAGTACCAACCATGTCATGTGCTGTGCCCACCATATAATGTACTGTGCCTACCTTGTAATGTGCTGTATTGGGCAGTGCCAACAGTGTAATGTGCTGTGCCCGCCATGTAATGTGCTGTGCTTCGCCCACCATTAAATGTGCTGTATCCATGTATCCACCATGTAATGTGTTGTGCCAACCATGCATACCTCCCAACTTTTGAACTTGACAATGAGGGACACTTAGAAGATCCGATGTGTGGAGAGCGCAGCGCACCATGCCGAGAAGTGGGCGTGGCCAGCAAAAAAGGGCGTGGCCATTTGGTTGTGGTTTAAGAGGTGTGGTCAATCATATTGGAGACATGTTTACATCACTATAATATATCTCAATTTAACAAAAGTCTGTCTATTTTTACACTATTTTTAGAGTATTTTGCTTAAAGTTTATTAGAAGAATGTAATGTAGTTGAATACAGTTGGACTGAGAAACTCTCTTATGTTTCTGCATACATCCTGACCTCTGAAGACACGCAGCGCACTGGATGGGGCCACATGTCCAGAGAGACCCCAGGATGGGATGGGGGGGTGGACGGGGAGATCGCAGGATTGGACGGGGAGATCGCAGGGTGGGACGGGGAGATCGCAGGGTGGGACGGGGAGATCGCAGGGTGGGACGGGGAGATCGCAGGGTGGGACGGGGAGATCGCAGGGTGGGACGGGGAGATCGCAGGATTGGACGGAGAGATCGCAGGATTGGACGGGGAGATCACAGGATGGGACGGGGGGGGGTGGACAGGGAGATCACAGGATGGGACGGGGGGGGGTGGACAGGGAGATCGCAGGATGGGACGGGGAGATCGCAGGGTGGGACAGGGAGATCGCAGGATGGGACGGGGAGATCGCAGGATGGGACGGGGAGATCGCAGGATGGGACGGGGAGATCACAGGATGGGAAGGGTGGTGGACGGGGAGATCGCAGGAAGGGAAGGGGGGGTGGACGGGGAGATCGCAGGATGGGACGGGGAGATCGCAGGATGGGACGGGGAGATCGCAGGATTGGACGGGGAGATCGCAGGATTGGACGGGGAGATCGCAGGATTGGACGGGGGGGTGGACAGGGAGATCGCGGGGTGGGAAGTTGGGGTGGACAGGGAGGTCGCAGGATGGGACGGGGAGATCGCAGGGTGGGACAGGGAGATCGCAGGATGGGACGGGGAGATCGCAGGATGGGACGGGGAGATCGCAGGATGGGACGGGGAGATCGCAGGATGGGACGGGGAGATCGCAGGATGGGACGGGGAGATCACAGGATGGGACGGGGAGATCGCAGGATGGGAAGGGTGGTGGACGGGGAGATCGCAGGAAGGGAAGGGGGGGTGGACGGGGAGATCGCAGGATGGGACGGGGAGATCGCAGGATTGGACGGGGAGATCGCAGGATTGGACGGGGAGATCGCAGGATTGGACGGGGAGATCGCAGGATTGGACGGGGAGATCGCAGGATTGGACGGGGGGGTGGACAGGGAGATCGCGGGATGGGACGGGGAGATCGCAGGATTGGACGGGGAGATCGCAGGATTGGACGGGGAGATCGCAGGATTGGACGGGGGGGGGGTGGACAGGGAGATCGCGGGATGGGACGGGGAGATCGTGGGATGGGACGGGGAGATCGCAGGATTGGACGGGGAGATCGCAGGATTGGACGGGGAGATCGCAGGATTGGACGGGGAGATCGCAGGATTGGACGGGGAGATCGCAGGATTGGACGGGGAGATTGCAGGATTGGACGGGGGGGGTGGACAGGGAGATCGCAGGATTGGATGGGGGGGTGGACGGGGAGATCGCAGGGTGGGACGGGGAGATGGCAGGGTGGGACGGGGAGATGGCAGGGTGGGACGGGGAGATGGCAGGGTGGGACGGGGAGATCGCAGGGTGGGACGGAGAGATCGCAGGGTGGGACGGAGAGATCGCAGGATTGGACGGAGAGATCGCAGGATTGGACGGAGAGATCGCAGGATTGGACGGGGAGATCGCAGGATTGGACGGGGAGATCGCAGGATTGGACGGGGAGGTCGCAGGATTGGACGGGGAGGTCGCAGGGTGGGACGGGGAGATCGCAGGATTGGACGGGGGGTGGACAGGGAGATCGCAGGATTGGACAGGGGGGTGGACAGGGAGATCGCAGGATTGGACGGGGGGGTGGACAGGGAGATCGCAGGATTGGACGGGGGGGTGGACAGGGAGATCGCAGGATTGGACGGGGGGGGTGGACAGGGAGATCGCAGGATTGGACGGGGGGGGTGGACAGGGAGATCGCAGGATTGGACGGGGGGGGGTGGACAGGGAGATCGCAGGATTGGACGGGGGGGTGGACAGGGAGATCGCAGGATTGGACGGGGGGGGTGGACAGGGAGATCGCAGGATTGGACGGGGTGGTGGACAGGGAGATCGCAGGATTGGACGGGGGGTGGACAGGGAGATCGCAGGATTGGACGGGGGGGTGGACAGGGAGATCGCAGGATTGGACGGGGGGGGTGGACAGGGAGATCGCAGGATTGGACGGGGGGGGTGGACAGGGAGATCGCAGGATTGGACGGGGGGGGGTGGACAGGGAGATCGCAGGATTGGACGGGGGGGGTGGACAGGGAGATCGCAGGATTGGACGGGGGGGGTGGACAGGGAGATCGCAGGATTGGACGGGGTGGTGGACAGGGAGATCGCAGGATTGGACGGGGGGGTGGACAGGGAGATCGCAGGATTGGACGGGGTGGTGGACAGGGAGATCGCAGGATTGGACGGGGGGGTGGACAGGGAGATCGCAGGATTGGACGGGGGGTGGACAGAGAGCTCAGGAGAGGAAGCATAAACAGGGCAATTCAGATTGAGACACACACAGAACACTTCCCCGTTCTCAGCACACACTCTCCTTATCTCCTGCTGCAGAGTCCTGTACAGATTAAACAGACAGAACGAGTGATGCTCTGTGTCTGCAACCTGAGCTAAGATTCTGGGCACAGGCTTCACCAGAAATCTATCTGTCATCTGCCAGGACACTGCAACAGCTTAAGTTAACTGCAGCAACTTTCCTATCACACATACACAGACCTGCAGAAAGCCCTCCTCCTCGTCTTCAGCACAGACTGGCAACTGACCCCGCCCCCACGCACAGAATGTTCTGTTGGCAAATACAGGAGGATGATTGCCATGTGCTGCAGCCAATCACCATGAGGACAAGCAGCCACGAGTTCCAATCAAAGAAAATTTCCACACAGTGAGAAAACCAGCCTCAGGCTGTGCCGTGCGGGATTCATTCTGTGTGCACAGGACAATGCAGGGAGCATTCTCCTACCTTTCTTCCAGAGCAGGAACAGCCTTCAGGGGAGACCCGGAGTTGGGGGTGGAGCCGGGGGCGGAGCTTAGGCGCGAGGAGGAATCCTCCTCCAGCTCGCACTGAATGCTGGGGCTCCACTCTCCTCCTCGTCGTGACGTCACTGGTTGTTAGACGCCAGGCGGGCCATGCCTAGCAACCAGTTGTTTTGGCATTTAGCCAGGCAGCATCTGGGGGTGAAATGAAGCGGTCTTGGCCAGAACCAATACAGCGCCGGGCAGTGAGGGACAGCGGCAATGCAGCGGCAATTTTTAGGGGGCATCAGATCCCAATGGGGCGATTCCGGGACATTGTATTGTCCCGGAATGAAGGTGCCCGGGACGCGGGACAGACCTCCCACAGCGGGACTTTCCCGGGCAATCCGGGACGGTTGGGAGGTATGACCATGTAATGTACTGTGCTATTCCCCCCCCCCCCTGTGTAATGTACTATGCTGTGCCCCCCGCAGACTCACCCCCTCTCTTTCACCCCCCTCTCTCTCTCTCATCCCCTCTCTTTCACCCTGTTCTCTCTCTCACCCCCTTCATCCCCCATTCTCTCTCTCTCGCCCCCTTCAACCCCCTCTTTCCTACCACCCTCTCTCTCTTTCACCCAAGATTTGTTAGTTAACCACTTGCTTACAGGGCACTTAAACCCCCCTCCTATCCAGACCAATTTTTAGCTTTCAGCGCTGACGCACTTTGAATGACAATTGCGCGGTCATACAACACTGTACCCAAATGAAATTTTTATCATTTTTTCCCCACATATAGAGCTTTCTTTTGGTGGTATTTGATCACCTCTGCGGTTTTTATTTTTTGTTAAAAAATTTTAAAAAGACCAAATTTAAAAAAAAAAAAAAAAAAATTTTTTTTATATTTTGTTATAAAATTTTTAAAAAGGGTAATTTTTCTCCTTCATTGATGTACGCTGATGAGGCGGCACCAATGGGCACTGATAGGTGGCAGTGATGGGCACTGATGGGTGGCAGTGATGGGCACTGATTGGTGGCAATAATGGGCACTGATCTTGTACACTGCTAGGTGGCACTGATTGGCACCACTGGTGGGCATTGTTAGGTGGCAATGGTGGGCATTGATAGGTGGCACTTGTAGACATTGATAGGTGGCACTTATGGGCATTGATACGTGGCACTGGTGGGCACTGTGGGCACTGTGATGTGGCAATGTCAGGTGGCACTGGCAGGGGGTACTTGTGGCACAATTCAGGCATTATTGCCTCCTCCTCTTCGGGACCGATGTCCCTTGCTGGTGAGCCGGTGATGGTTTTTTTTTCTCCTCGCACTGTTAGCGCGAGGAGAAAAAAAAAACGATCACAGAGCTTTTGTTTTGATCATGTGATCAGCTGTCATTGGCTGACAGCTGATCACATGGTAAGGGGCCGGGACCGGGCCCTTACTTGGATTGGTGATCACCCGAGTCTCAGTGACTCGGTGATCACAGCGCGCTCCACGCGCGCCCTGCAGGGCGCGCGCAGGGCACATGCACAGGGGAGGCCGTCATATGACGGCCTCCCGGGAATTCAGGTCCACGCTGTAGCCGTCATTCGGCTATAGCGCGGATGTCAAGCAGTTAAAAAAACCTGGCTCCTAACTTTTTTAGCTGGCTCCTACAGTGAGGTAAAAAGTACAGTGATACCTCGGTTCGCGAACAGAAGAGTTCACAAAAATTTGCTTCAGTACGTGAACTCCACTTTGGTTCATGAACACGAGCCGCGGCCATTTTCCCTGCTGTGACATGTGGTCGCGACATCTTGTAAGCGAGATCGCGGTCACAGAGAGACACTGAAAGTGTACTGTGAAGACACTTACAGTATTGAGAAGCTTTTTGGTGTGCTTTTTAGCACATACACCCTGTTCCAAATTATTATGCAAATTCTATTTCAGTGTCACAAAGATTAAATATTTTGTTTTTCAGTTTAATTAATGGATGGCATTGTGTCTCGGGGCTCTTTTGATCACTGAAAACAATCTCGGACACCTGTGATAATTAGATTGCCAGGTGAGCCCAATTAAAGCAAAAACTACTAAGACCCCTTTCACACTGGGGCGGTTTGCAGGCGGTATTGTGCTAAAAATACCGCCTGCAAACCACCCCTAAACAGCCTCCGCTGTTTGTTCAGTGTGAAAGCCCGAGGGCTTTCACACTGAAGCGGTGCGCTGACAGGACGGTGAAAAAAAGTCCTGCAAACTGCTTCTTTGGAGCGGGGAAGGAGCAGTGTATTCACCGCTCCTTCCCCGCTCCTGCCCATTGAAATCAATGGGACAGCGCGGCTATACCGCGGCAATACCGCGGCTATAGCCGCGCTGTACGAGGGATTTTAACCCTTTTTCGGCCGCCAGCGGGGGGTAAAACCGCACCGCTAGCGGCCGAATACAGCTGCAAGAACGACGGTACAGCTGCGCTAAAAATAGCGCTGTTGTACCGCCGACGCCCCCACCGCCCCAGTGTGAAAGGGGCCTAAAGGAGGGTGTTCCACATTGTTAAGCAGAGCACCATTTTCAAGCAATATGGGGAAGAAAAAGGATCTCTCTGCTGCTGAAAAGAGTGAAATAGTTCAATGCCTTGGACAAGGTATGAAAACATTAGATATTTCACGAAAACTTAAGCGTGATCATCGCACTATTAAGAGATTTGTGGCCGATTCAGAGTTTGACAGGTTATGTGCAGATAAACGCACATTGAGGAAGATTTCTGCCAGAACCATGTGCAGCACTAACTCACGGTGGAGCTGCTGATTTGTTGCGGGCTTCCATTACCTGTGATTTCACCAACACCGGGTCTAGGGTCCCGTTGAGCTTACTATCAGACAATGTAGGCACCAGTCACTTGAATATTTTTTCCAATGCTTTAATGGGATATAACTGGAAGAAGTAGCAGGAAAGAGGTAGAAGAAGAGTTGCAGGGAAGTTCAAATACCTTTTCTTGGTATAGCACTGAATAATTGGAATTTCAGGGATGAATATATTTTCCTTTCAAAGTTAAATCTTTGTCTCTCTCACCAACCTAGCAGCCGGTACGAAGCACAAACAAAAAGTCTCTGCCACAGACTTGAGTGAAACAAAACCCGTACGATCCTCTGCCACAGAATGTAGTGGTTTTCGATGAACAGCAAACACAGTACCAGAATCTTTAAGCCGACCCGGCAGTACTTGTGCGGTAGGGTAGTTTAGGATACGTCCTCCAATCGAGTCACCAGGCCCTTCTCAAGACCAGCCTTGCATGGTCCCTTCCAAGATGGGTAATCCCCTGGATCTTCCCGATTGTCCGGCTTCTTCCTGCAGGACAGACAGCACAGGACCATCCCAACGATAGCAGGCCCCAGACAGGCTTCTGGATCCACCTGCACGACTGCAGCTCCGTAACCCTCCAGACCGGAGGGCTACGAGATAACACTCACTGACACATACCTCTAGGCCAGGAGGGCCACAAGGCAAAAAAGCTCCCCGAAACATGGCGTCTGCGCCATAAATACCCTCTCCCAAAATGCAACCCGGAGGACCACCTCCGCCGAGTTATCTCCGGGACAGAAGAGCACTCATTCACTTCAGCATGTTGCCTTTCCAACACCGACCCATGGTGACAACGACACCCACAGGCACAGTGTGAAACTACACGCAACACAGCCAAACTGGAACAGAGGCCAAATCTGACAATAAACTAAATCTGAACTATGTACAAAACATTTGACCCACTAAATTTACCTATAAGCGGTAGATTGAAAAATCCACCAGCGCTACACATGCATCGGATCAAGAGAACAGCAGCTAAAAGACCATTACATAGCAGCAAACACATATTTGAAGCTGCTGGTGCCTCTGGAGTCCACGGACATCAAGGTGTAGAGTCCTCCAGAGTCTTGCAACTGTGCATAAACCTTCCATTCGGCCACCACTAACCAAAGCTCGCAAGCAGAAACGGCTGCATTGGGCAGAAAAATACATGAAGACTAATTTTCAAACAGTCCTGTTCACTGATGAGTGCCGTGCAACCCTGGATGGTCCAGATGGATGAAGTAGTGGATGGTTAGTGGACGGCCACCCTGTTCCACCAAGGCTGCAACGTCTGCAAGGCGGTGATGGAGTCATGTTTTGGTCTGGAATCATGGAAAAAGAGCTGGTCGGCCCCTTTAGGGTCCCCGAAGGTGTAAATATGACCTCTGCAAAGTATGTGGAGTTCCTGACTGACCACTTCCTTCCCTGGTACAGAAGGAAGAACTATGCTTTCCGTAATAAAATAATCTTCATGCATGACAATGCACCATCTCATGCTGCAAAGAATACCTCTGCATCAATGGCTGCTATGGGGATAAAAGGAGAGAAAGTCATAATAATATAATATTATAATATATATAATTATTTATTTTCTTATTTTATATCTTTTTTGCTACCCTGTATGATACATCTGTCCCTATTTTGTATTTGTCCACTCTATTTTGTTATGAAAAACTTTAATAAACTAAGGTTGAACACAGATAATTATTTCCTTACCTCTGCTACATGAGAAATCTCTAGACTTTTTTCTTCTAGTACCAACTTCTTGATATCCATTGAGCAGACCTGGGACTGGACTCCCCCATGCATTGAGAGTGACCTTGACTTCCTTTACATGAAGACAGACATATTCTCACCAAGTGCTCTATTGAGGTAACATATACCATAAGCCAACAGTCACTCGCAGCGTTGCAAGAGGTCTTATTTTACTACAAGTGCCTAATGTGTTTTTGTGCATTTGCAATAATCTAGTATTACACCATAAGGGCTTTCCCTTCTTCCAAGTTTCTCCTTTTGTTGTAGATGTCCTTGAGTGTACCTATTTTTTCACTCTAAGCTACAATCTTTTTAAGTCCAGTGAGTTATGGGCTCCCACCCATTATAGAACTCTTCTCAATGCTCTTTTTGAACAGATTGCCAATAACATAACTGAGCATTCAGGCAAAATCTTCTTCCGTAAGTTTCAAACATTTGCCACTTGTGTGGCCCATGTATGTACTGTAATAACTTCATGTTAAAGAATGTAAAAAGTTAGGCTCTTTTCTGTCTAACTGCTACAAATGCTGCAAAGCCAGCTGATTGTGTACTGCTCCACACAACTAATTTGTGGAAAATAGTATAATCTCTGTTATAGTCTTGTGGGAGGGGATGGAGTATCTCGCCACTAGAACACCTGATCAAAACAAGAAACTGGCAGGTGGTATAAACCAACAATGTCCATATAAAGCTGAGATGTCAGTATCAGATGAATTTATTACTGTTAAACCGGCCATAGGTGGTTTAAATCTTGTCTGATTCAGTAGGGACTGGCCAAGATTCAATCCTTCTATGGGCAGGCTGGTTGTACTGAAGTTGATCAATCAATCACCTTCAGTACAATTGGCCTGGTGGATTTTTTTCACGCAATCACTGGTGGTAAATACTAGCAATGATCATTGTGGTCTGCCAGTAGGGAGGGCCCCCTGCTAGAAGAACACAATAGTGCTGTGAGCGGGACTCCCGCATCAACACTAATGCCCCGTACACACGGTCGGACATTGATCGAACATTCCGACAACAAAATCCTAGGATTTTTTCCGACGGATGTTGGCTCAAACTTGTCCTGCATACACACGGTCACACAAAGTTGTCGGAAAATCCGATCGTTCTGAGCGCGGTGACGTAAAACATGTACGTCGGGACTATAAACGGGGCAGTGGCCAATAGCTTTCATCTCTTTATTTATTCTGAGCATGCGTGGCACTTTGTCCGTCGGATTTGTGTACACACGATCGGAATTTCTGACAACGGATTTTGTTGTCGGAAAATTTTATATACTGCTCTCAAACTTTGTGTGTTGGAAAATCCGATGGAAAATGTGTGATGGAGCCTACACACGGTCAGAATTTCCGACAACAAGGTCCTATCACACATTTTCCGTCGGAAAATCCGACCGTGTGTACAGGGCATAACTGTGGTGGAAGGAAACTAAATTGTATAATCTATGGGCTGCTTAAGTCACACCTTGCTTCCACCCTTAACCTATGGTGCCAGTGGTCCAACAGTTGCACGCAAGAGCCAATACAGAGGCATAAGGCTGGTTCTTTGTCACATTCAGCCTCGGGGTGACCCCTGGATTACAGCATGCATTGTAATCAGTTTTTTAATAAAATTACTCTGACGTGTTGGCAGAGTTTGTATGCACTGACCTTTATACTTGGACACCTCCCTCAACATTAGTCTTCATTGTCCATCTCTGGCCATCTGGTCTGTCCCTCCTGAGGATGACACATGCACAGAGGAACCATGAGATGGACCTCCAATTCCTTCCAATGCCACGTAATAGTGGTAATATTAATCCTAATAGTACCAAATAAACAGACTCTGTGTGTGATCTGAAATAATTGTTATTTCTGACATGACATCACTAGGGAAGGTCCACACCTCGCCTCCCAGTGACCCTCACCTCCTTCACTAACCCAAACAGACATGAAACAGTACGTAAGCAGGAACCTGGCCACAGAATCCATGACTCAACCCAAACAACGACTCTATATGACTCCATCACAAAAGAAAGGTCACAGACTGACCGTGGAACGAAACACTAGACTGCTATTCTTGTGTAAGAAGACTCCTTAATGGGATTTTCCTTCTTGTCCAAACTTAACTCTTCTCCTTCTTCTTCTAACTTAAAGTTGACCTTTCAGTAAACTTACAAGGGTGCCTAAAGAAAGTCCTAAAATGTCACAATATGCAACAGTATAATTTTTTTGAAAAGCTCCACCAGTTATCATTAAAAAGCCATTATTACTTTCTAGTCAACTAACTTAGCCTAGGCTGGGATGATGTCATCAGTTTGCTGCAGACAGGAGGAAGCATTTCCTCAGTCTCCTCTCCCTCAATCACCAGACCAGACATAACATTGTTGCACTGTTGAACATCACAAAGTGAGAAGTTGCAACACAGGCTTTTCTGTGTCATTTTTGACATTTGTAAACACAAGAACTCCAGAAGCATCTCTGAGCCAGCACAGCAGTCCAGGAAAATGATACGGACCCTGCATGATGCCTGAGCAAAGATTGCACCATCCTTCTGGAGAGAAAAGCAGATAAAGGAATTGTCAGGGGGAGTACTGTGGTCTCTGTGAGATGTAATATAACCTGGATGTGTTACACTCACACAGCACTAAGCATGATGCACTTAAAGCGGAGTTCCACCCAAACATGGAACTTCCGCTTTAAGTGCTGGTGACCTTCTGACATGCCACATGTGCAAGAGAAAATCTCTAAAAAGATGTGCACTTTCTAAAGAATATATAAAGATGAAGACAGAAGATATACATGTAAAACTTTTGTAGGGAGATTTGCTTCATCTGTGTATCATCTAAAGCTATTCACTTCACTGGGTATATGTGAGGGTTTACATCCACTTTAAGGTAAAAATTCTTCGGGATGTGTATCGCCTCCTCACCCCCCTATACTTACCTGTTCTCGATCCAGCACCGTGCATGTCTTTAGTGGCTCTCTCCTCTTCTCCCCATTCTCACAGGCTTTGCTGAGAGTAGCAGGGACTATTGGTGACGAGGGATCAGGGGGCAGGGCTGAGCCTCGCTGTCTGGAGCTTCCTATAGTGGCTCACCGAACATAAGGCACCAGGAGTGCTGGCGGAGAACTTGAGGAGGAGGATCGTAAGTATATCATATTTGTTATTTTAAAAAAAATGACCTTACCACACTTTAACATAAAAAATACAATATATCTGATGCTAGGTTTGCTTTAAAGAGAATCTGTTGCAATTGAACTTATTCAAGAACCCAAATACTCATCTGATGTTGGACGAGAAGGCCTGGCTTGCAGTCTCTGCTCTAATTCATTCCAAAAGTGTTCTATTGGGTTGAGGTCAGCACTTTGTGCAGGCTAGTCAAGTTCCTCCACCCCAAACTTGCTCATCCATGTCTATATGGACCTTGCTTTGTGCCTGACCTCACAAATGTGCTTCTGAAAGAATGGTCAAACATTCCCATAGACACACTCCTAAACCTTGTGGACAGCCTTCCAAGAAGAGTTGAAGCTGTTATAGCTGCAAAGGCCAACTCAATATTGAACCCTACGGATGAAGACTGAGATACCATTAAAGTTCATGAGCGTGTAAAGGCAGATTTGTCAATACTTTTGACAATATAGTGTATTTGAGTATGATCACTGATTAACCACTTCAATACCGGGCTATAGTCATATGACGTCCGCAGATGGGATCTCCCCATCCTCAGTTTCTCGCCGCTCCTGCGGCCCCCAGCGCGGCGATCGGGGATGAGGAGTGTCCCTCAGACACAACCCATCCCAGATACGTGTAAAGAGCCAATAAGAGCCTCTTCACCACGTGATCGGCTGTGTGCAATCACAGCCGGTCATATGTACTGCCCACGTGCACGGCGCTCATGCACGCCCCTAGGGCGCGCACCGAGCGGCGATCGGGGACAAGGCTTGTCACCCTGACACAGCCCAACCCCGATCGCAATAAAGAGCCAATGTAATTGGCTCTTTACCACGTGACCGGCTGTATCCAATCACAGCCGGTCACAGAATGTCAACAAACCGCGGTAACGAGATGTTACCGCGTTCTCCTCCTCATACACCGCTCGTGTGTGAGAAGGAGATTGCGGTAACACCTCCTTACCGCTTACAGTACACACCGATTGCCCCCCTAATAAAGAGGACCTGTCAACAGTCATCAGAGTACCTGTCACCACCCATCAAAGTAAGTGTCACCAGCCATCAGAGTACCTGTCACAGTCCATATGAGTTCTCGAGTACCTGAGTACCTGTCACAGCCCATATGAGTACCTGAGTACCTGTCACAGTCCATCTGAGTACCCGAGTACCTGTCACAGTAGATTTGAGTACCTGAATACCTGAGTACCTGTCACAGTATATCTGAGTACCTGAGTACCTGTCACAGCCCATCTGAGTACCCGAGTACCTGTCACAGCCCATCTAAATACCTGAGTACCTGTCACAGTATGTCTGAGTACCTGAGTACCTGTCACAGCCCATCTGAGTACCCGAGTACCTGTCACAGTATATCCGAGTACCTGTCACAGTATATCTGAGTACCTGAGTACCTGTCACAGCCCATCTGAGTACCTGAGTACCTGTCACAGTCCATCTAAATACCTGAGTACCTGTCACAGTATATCTGAGTACCCGAGTACCTGTCACAGTATATCTGAGTACCCGAGTACCTGTCACAGCCCATCTAAGTACCCGAGTACCTGTCACAGTATATCTGAGTACCCGAGTACCTGAGTACCTGTCACAGCCCATCTGAGTACCTGTCACAGTTCATTTGAGTACCCAAGTACCTAAGTACCTGTCACAGTCCACCTGAGTACCTGAGTACCTGTTACGGCCCATCTGAGTACCCGAGTACCTGTCACAGTTCATCTCAGTACCTGTCACAGTCCATCAGAGTACCCGAGTACCTGTCACAGTTCATCTGAGTACACGAGTACCTGTCATGGCCCATCTGAGTACCTGTCACAGCCCATTTGAGTACCTGAGTACCTGTCACAGCCCATCTGAGTACCTGTCACTGCCCATCTAAGTACCTGTCACTGCCCATCTAAGTACCTGTCAGCATCCATCAGAGTACCCGAGTACCAGTCACCAGCCCATCAGAATACCCGAGTACCTATCTGTAGCCCATCAGAGTACCTGAGTACCTGTCACCAGGCCATCAGAGTACCTGAGTACCTGTCACCAGGCCATCAGAGTACCCGAGTACCTGTCACCAGGCCATTAGAGTACCCGAGTACCTATCTGCAGCCCATACCTCATAGAATATACGTTGGGGTGTTTGCTTTCCAAAATTGGGTAATTTTGTGGGTAATTCCTTTGTCCTGGTGCTCCAGGACCTTCAAAAGTGTGATAGGTAGGAATGAAATGATATGTGTAATTTATGCTCCTAGCACGCCTGAATGTACTACTTCAATGTTGGGCCTCTGTATGTGGACTGGCTGTGTAAAAGTCTCACACACATGGTATCGCTATACTCTGGAAGAGTAGCAGAACGTGTTTTTTTGGGTGTAATTTTGCTATATACATGCTATGTGTTAGAAATATCTTATAAATTGACAACTTTGTGTAAAAAAAAAAAAAAATTTTAATTTTCTTTCCACGTTTTCTAAAGACTTGTTTAAAAAAAATTAACCGTTCAAAAGACTCATAATGCCTCATAGAATATATGTTGGGGTGTTTGTTTTCCAAAATGGGGTAATTTGTGAGTAATTCCACTGTCCTGGTGCTCCAGGGCCTTCAAAAGTGTAATAGGTCGTTAAGAAATGAGAGGTGTAATTTATGCTCCAAGAACGCCTGACGGTGCTCCCTGCATGCTGGGCCTCTGTATGTGGCCAGGCTCACACATGTGGTATCGCCATACTCAGGAGGAGTAGCAGAATGTGTTTTGGGGTGTCATTTTTGCTATATACATGCTTTGAGTTAGAAATATCTTATAAACTGACCACTTTGTGTAAAAAAATATGTTTTAATTTTCTTTCCACGTTTTCTGAAGACTTGTGGAAAAAAAATGAACCGTTCAAAGGACTCATTATGCTTCATAGAATAGACATTGGGGTGTCTGCTTTCCAAAATGGGGTCATTTTGTGGGTAATTTCACTGTCCTGGTGCTCCAGGGCCTTCACAAATGTAATAGGCCGTTAGGAATTTAGAGTTGTAATTTATGCTCCTAAAACCCCTGATGGTGCTCCCTGCACGTTGGATCTCTCTGTGTGGCCAGGCTGTGTAAAAGTCCCACACATGTGGTATCGCCATACTCGGGAGGAGTAGCAGAATGTATTTTGGTGTGTGATTGGAAGTATGCATATGCTGTGTGTGAGAAATAACTTGTTATTATGACAATTTTGTGAAAAAAAATTCTTAAATTTTACAAGAACTGTGGGAAAAAATTACAACTTTAAAAAACTCACCATGCCTCTTACTAAATACCTTTGACTGTCTACTTTTCGAAAAGGGGTCATTTGGGGGGTATTTGTACTTTCCTGACATTTCAGGGCCTCAAGAAATGAGATAGGCGTCAGTGCATCAGGTGTGATAAATTTTCAATGATTTGCACCATAGCTTGTAGACTCTATAACTTTCACAGAGACTAAATAATATCCACTAATATGGGTTATTTTTTACCAAAGAGATGTAGAAGTATAAATTTTGGCCCAAATTTATGAACAATGAAATATTTGCAAAATGTTATCATAGAAACTAAACAAAAGTGTTTTTTTTTTCAAAATGTTTGCTCTTTTTTGACTTATGTCGCAAAAAATGAAAAACCCAGTGGTGATTAAATACCACCAAAAGAAAGCTCTATTTATATGAAAAAAATGATAAAAATTTTGTTTGGGTACAGTGTTGCATGACTGAGTAATTGGCATTCAAAGTGTAAGAGCACTGAAAGCTAAAAATTTGTCTGGGCAGGAAGGGTGTATAAATGTCCTGTATTGAAGTGGTTAAAGGATAAGTTCACCTTTGGGAACATGTTACATTTCAACTGTTTTTAGGTGGAACATGCAACAAGTTCCTGATCCTGCAGCCGCTCCCCGATCCCCGCACTCTCTGTAACAGCAGGCTAGGGATCTTCTCCCTGTCCCTGGTGTCACTATATAAAAAAAAAAAAGTACGGCCAGGCGGGGCTCCACCCATGCGGTCACGTCATTTATTCACAGAGATCTCAAAATAAACAAATTAACTACAAGTACCGACAGCCTTTGTTCATAGTTCTCCATGAACTACCAGGGTGCTGTTGAGTGCTCTGGTAGTCCATTGATTCTTCCTGTCTTTGTGAACCTGCCTGCCTGTACGATGTACAGGAGGACAGCTTACACTGACAGTCTGGTCAATATTTCTATCACACAAGTTCCTGGCAAATATGGCTCATAAAATGGTGGGTGCTGCAGCGATTACCAGTTGGGGTTCTGGAAGCATCAAGCAAGTGTACATATTCGCCAGCACACCATGGATCGACAACTTCTGTCCTAAGGTTTCTTTAAATGAAAGACATCACATCAGGGCCCCTTCGTCCGGCATGTGATAAGGTGCAACAGTGTCAAAGCAGAATATAAATACATTAGCCACCAATCAAAACATGTAAAAAATGAAAAAACTGTAACACCCCCATCCTGTGACATCAATATGACATCAGAATCCCGCCAAAAAAGCGTTAAAAACTAACAGGCATTAAAGTGATTTAAAGCACGCAGGAGCAATAAAACTTTAATATTGCGGAAAACAGCCCGCATGTCTGGCATCAGTGTATATGCATTAGATTGAGCACACCAGCCCAATGTGCCCGATCAAAGCAAGAAGCCACTAGGACCCAGCGGTCACACTACTATTAAGGAGTCCCCGCCGCCAATCACGGCGTGTCACGCATGCGCACGGCACCCATGACATCAGGATGACGCCTAACTGCGGGGCCGCCGTCGTCGTGGTTTGCGAGACGTATGGCCGGCACCACATTAGGTATACCACAGTGTGAAGAAAAAGTGCAAGTGTGTAGGAACGAGGCTAGGGAAGAGCGAGCAAAGCAAGGGAAGAGTGATACAAGAGCAGGGCAAAGATAAGAGGACATGAGATAAAGAGAAGATAAGTAAAACAAAAATAAAAGAAGAAATGACAAAAAGAAAAAACGGGAAAAAGAAGGGAAAAGGGGGAGAAAACTAAAAGGAGAAAAAAGAAAGAAAAAAAAGCACCAAGGGAGAAAAGAAAAGAAATAAAGCACAACAGACAGAAACAGTGGGAAAAAAGAAGAAAACAATGAAGAAAAATTGAAAAAAAAGGCAAAGAAGGACTAACGGTAAAAGGAAAGAAAGAGGAAAAAAAACAGCAAAAAATGGGGAAAGGAAAAAGAAAGGGGAAAGATAAGAAGAGAAGAAAAGGAAAACAGAAACAAGAAAAGGTTGGAGGCAGGAAAAAATGACAAGAAAAAACAAGAAAAATAAAGAAAATTAATAAAAATAAATGAAAGTAAATATGAAAATAAACAAAAATAATTATAATATAAAATAAATATACATAAAAATAAAAATAAAACTAAATCTAAAAATAAAAATAAATATAAATAAATATGAAAATAAATTAATATAAATGAAAATAAACATGAAAATAAACAAATAGAAATATAAATAACAAAAATAAACATAAAAATAAATTTAAAAAAAAGGAAGGAACACGTGTAACTAAAAATAAAAAAAATAAAAAAATAAAAATAAATAAACATACGGCCGAAAAAAAGAAACCCAAGCGACTAGCTCCTATGTGAAGCACTCTACGCTCATACCATGGCATAAGCTTAAGGTTGTATTAAATTCGGAATGGTTTAATATGCAAGTCAATGGTAGACAAATTGTCACATTCAGCTCCTATATAGGATATTGGAATATATTGAAAAAACTTAGATATTATTAATCTATCGGCTCCCCTGAGTGAATATCACAGGTGAGCATAGGGTGTATAAAACAGAAAAGAAAAAAAAGAGTACGAACAAGAAAAGAAAAAAGAAAGAGAGATATAGGTACAGATATAATACATGGTATGTACCATACCCGAGAAAGCACTGCCCAGACTAGACATCAATCGGAATTATACAGGTGTCACATCATCGTGTATATCATGGTCAAATATGCCAAGGAAGAAAAAAAATCAAAACGAAGAAGAGATTATTATCTGTCATCAATGAAAGATGTAAGAGATAGGTTAGTGTTGAGACAAAAAAGATAAATGGCGCAAGAACACACAAACATGAATGGACATGATACACATAAACATAAAACAAGTCCGGGATAAGACGGGCAGTGTGACTAATAACCCTGGATATGCAAAATCAAAAATATAAAAATATATGTAGACTCTGCCACAAACGTCCAGAGAGTAAAGATAATGGTCAATGAAAAAAATATATATAAAAGTCAATGAAATATATAGTTCAAAGGAATCTGATACTGTGCACCAGCGGCAGCTCACTTGAGAGTGGAAGCAAACAACTCTGAAAGATAATGTGGGAAAAAAGGCAAGAAGCGCCAATCTAAGTGCAGTATCATTAAAAACTTTAATTTAGATTATAAAAACAACAACAGCCAAATGGCTACTCACAAGGACAGGATTAATACAGGCAAGGACATATAGTGGGTCCAGGGACGTCCTCCTCAGATGTTGTAAAGGTGCATAGTGCAGGTTCCGGTGGAGGTGCTGTCAGCGCTATGATGTACGGGTGGTCTGTGGGGTCTCTGCTTTGGGTGCTGAGCTGCAAGGAAGATGGAAGTGTCCGCAAGAAGAGCCGGCATCTACTAGGACATAGGAGCCAGGACCGTAGCAGGAAACAGGAACCGGATGGAGACAGGCGTGGAACGCAAAACTGTTCCAGGAACCAAAGGGCGGAAGTGACGTGTAGACTTGTCCGATGACGCGTTTCAATGCTTCCGCATTTTCTTCAGATCTAACAGGCTAATGCAACAAGTGTCCTTTATATAGGAGCTGCGGGTCAGTTGCTAAGCAACTAATTGAACCGAGCACAACATACTGAGTACAATAAAAGATGGAATGGAGTATAGGAATTGAGTTTGGAACACCAAGAAAATATAAGAATAGAATGTAAGAAAGGTAGATGTTGAAGGAAATAAATGAATGTATATGAGGGGAGTAATGGATGATAAATGAAGAATAGTTTGTAATGAATGGCAAAAAAGATATATTGAATAAGAAAATAAAAGAAAAATAATAAAAAGAAAAGAAAAGAAAAATAATAGAAAAATACAAGAGAAATAAAAGTGTAGAAAAAATAAAAAATAATAATTAAAAATAATAAATAGTATAATAAAAAAACAGATTCATTACTCAGTTCCATGCTAGTCACAAAAGAATGGAACGGATCATAAAAAAACATTGATCGATCTTAGCTCAAGATCCCCATTTAGCACCTTCCTTACCCACTGTTCCTCAGTTTGCTTACCGGAGGGCCCCCAACGTAAAGACAAAGATTGCTCCTAGTAAAATCCCAGTTCAGAAAAAATCCTTTATATCCAAACAACTTACCCTCATTCCACTAGTAGGTATGTACCGGTGCAAGAAGGCATTATGCCTCACCTGTTCTCATGTCACACATAGCAAAAAAACTTTTAACACCAATGGGAATCAATACACCTTAAAGTCATTTTTCAATTGTTCAACCACCTATGTCATATACTGTATCTCCTGTCCCTGTGGGCTGTTGTATGTAGGCAGAACCATCAGGACCCTGCGTGCCAGGTTCGGGGAACACAGAAGAGCAGTACAGGCGAACAATCCCTTATACAGTACCGCTCGGCATTTCACTACTCATCACCAACAAAATATTGCAGATTTAAATGTGTGGGTCATTGAATCTATATCAGACCATTTTACCCCTGCTGAAAGATTCCAACGCCTTTGCAGGCAAGAAACTTTCTGGATCTTTACCCTAAACAGTATGGCACCTAATGGTCTCAATGAAGATATAGAGATCAATACAGTTATATAGTACAGTATGCCTCTGGTTTAGGGCTAGATCAGTTCTATACATACAGCATATAATAATATTTTTGTAGGTCCATATCTTTTTTCCCTTTTTCATCATCTAATTATATTTTCCATTGTTCCCTCCCTCCTGTTTTTCTTTCTACTGTACCCCACCCGTATCTTATTAGTATTTTATTTTTTATTTTTTTTTTACATTTTCTTCTTGTTCCGATACATCCAATCAGTTTACAGATATACTCACTTTTAGCTATCTTTGGGCTAAACTTCTCTCACACACCATCTTAATTCATTTTGAATCCTGTGTGTATACATACATACGTATATGCATGGGTGTGTGTATGTTTGCTTACCTATATGTGTTACTGCATATAACCATTCCAACAATTATTTTAGGTGTTTTTTAGAATTCTCAACTTTAGGGTCACTAGATCCATTTATATGCATGTGTATATGTATGTTTTTTGCATGTATATTTATACATGTTGTTTTTTTACATATATGTTTCTCTACCTATACGTTTTTTAAATAACAGTTATTCACATATATACCCTTCCTTTTCTATCCTTTTTTTTCTTCGAATATATATATTTTTTATTTTCATTTTTTATATTTTTTTTATATTATTTTTTAATTTTTTATTTTTTATTTTCTGATTTATTTATATATATATATATATTTTTTTTATATATTTTATATATTTTTATTATTTTTTATTTATTATTATTTTTTATTTTTCATTATACTATTTATTATTTTTAATTATTATTTTTTATTTTTTTCTACACTTTTATTTCTCTTGTATTTTTCTATTATTTTTCTTTTCTTTTATTTTTATTATTTTTCTTTTATTTTCTTATTCAATATATCTTTTTTGCCATTCATTACAAACTATTCTTCATTTATCATCCATTACTCCCCTCATATACATTCATTTATTTCCTTAAACATCTACCTTTCTTACATTCTATTCTTATATTTGCTTGGTGTTCCAAACTCAATTCCTATACTCCATTCCATCTTTTTATTGTACTCAGTATGTTGTGCTCGGTTCAATTAGTTGCCTAGCAACTGACCCCGCAGCTCCTATATAAAGGACACTTGTTGCATTAGCCTGTTAGATCTGAAGAAAATGCGGAAGCATTGAAACGCGTCATCTGACACGTCCACACGTCACTTCCGCCCTTTGGTTCCTGGAACAGTTTTGCGTTCCACGCCTGTCTCCATCCGGTTCCTGTTTCCTGCTACGGTCCTGGCTCCTATGTCCTAGTAGATGCCGGCTCTTCTTGCGGACACTTCCATCTTCCTTGCAGCTCAGCACCCACAGCAGAGACCCCACAGACCACCCGTACATCATAGCGCTGACAGCACCTCCACAGGAACCTGCACTATGCACCTTTACAACATCTGAGGAGGACGTCCCTGGACCCACTATATGTCCTTGCCTATATTAATCCTGTCCTTGTGAGTAGCCATTTGGCTGTTGTTGTTTTTATAATCTAAATTAAAGTTTTTAATGATACTGCACTTAGATTGGCGCTTCTTGCCTTTTTTCCCACGTTAGTGTTGAGACCACCAGGCTGTACCGTGCCTAATGTGTGTATATCCAGTATGCCTCGCGGCGGAGGAGTAACCGGTCTCGATCACCCCCCCATTGGGTAGCTTGACGTGTTCAATGACCATTCCACGTAGCTCATAGATTTGGTGCTTAGATGTCACAAAGTGTATTGCTACAGGTTTGTTAGGGTCAGCCTGTTCGCTTTTTTCCATTTTGGCCAAGACTACCCTAATGTCGCTTCTGAAATATTTTAAATGGGCCAACAGTTTTTCCCACATATGTCAATGTGCAGGGGCATTTCAGAATGTACATACAAAAATCTGTGTTGCAATTAAAATACTCTGGTATCAGATACTGGTTACCCCTATGTGGATGTGAAAAATGCTTGCCGAAAATAAGTGAATTGCACACGTTACAGTTATAACATTTATAACAACTCGTTTTCTGAGATATCTTAGATGGAATTTTGGCATATTTATGTCTGGGATCTGCCTGTACCAAATGGTCACGCAGTGTCCTTCCACATTTATACGCTATCATTGGTTTGGTCCTGATAGTAGGTACTAGGGTTCTGTCGGATTGTAAAATGTTCAAGTTACGTTCTGCTGCTTGTTTAATCGCACCTGATTCCTGATTGTATGTTTGAATGAACAATGGACGAGCAACAGGGCTAGGGGTCCTGGTGCGCCCAGACAAAGCTTTGTCAAGGGCCTGATCAAGTACCAAAGTACGTTCCAAAAACTTGTAATACATTATCTTCCTTTTGTCATTTTCATCTTAACAGATGCATAAAACCCTTACAAATTGTGAAATGGGCAAGTTCTTACGTAAATGTGCACTATGGAAATGAAGCAATGTGTTTCTGTCAGTGGGTTTGGTGTACAGAGATGTAGTGATGGTCCTGTGGGTATTGGTGATTAGCACGTCAAGAAATGAAATCCGATGTGCGAAAACTCAGGATTGAACACTATTACTGGGAAAATACTATTCAGGAAGTCAACGAACGCAGTGAAGTCGTTCTCACTACCTGACCAAATGAGAAAAATATCATCAATAAACCTCATCCATTTCTTTACATGCATCGTGAATAGAGGGGATGGGTAGACATGGTGCTCATCAAGATAACCAACAAACAAGTTGACGAATGAGGGTGCTGCCGAGCTCCCCAGGGCTGTACCCTGAATCTTTGTGTCTGCCCTCCCCTCAAACATAAAATGGTTGTTAGTAAGAATAAATCCAAGACATTCAAGTATATAGCCACTCGGTAACCCGGGAGAGTCCTGTTTGGCAAGAAAATGGCCTGTAAGCTGGCAGCATTTGGTATACAAGTGTTTAGAGATGAAATGTTCATTGTAGCAAGTTTCCACTCATCCTGAGATATCGAGAAGGGCCCCAGTTTCTCTAGAAAGTCACTCGTGTCAAATCAGTGGAAATCAATAAACTGGATAAATCTGCGGCGCTAGTCTATATATGTGAATTCCTAGGACGCCAAGGAGATAAAAACTAGTAGAAAGATGTCAATAAAGGCTCAGGAAAATGACAATGGTTCTAAGGTGCGTGGAAAACTAATAATAGAAAGAATATGCTAATATACCAACAACAATAATATAAAGCAAGCTCATCCAAGGTCACCACAGATGATCCTGTTCACACACCTATAAACGAATAACGGGAGGTAAAACTGCGGCATAAAACTATATGGGTATATTCCTGGGGTGCCAAAAGGAAAAACCAGTGGACACCGAAGGGCCACAAACCATTAAGGAAGATGCAGGTAACAACTCAATGGTTCCTATGATGAGTGAATAACTGGTAAATACTCGAACGGAATAAGCTATGTGACAACAAAACTAATAACCACACCAGGAAGGGAAGTCCAGGTACGGAGCTAGTTCATGTAGATTAATATTCCACCATTTTTGTGCAACCAAGAGTCATAAAAAATCAATGTTGCATCAAAAGAGTGCGGCTAATTAAGGAACTAAATGACCGGGATCCAGATAATTGGTGGCCTCTTAAAGACCTTAATTGTGTAAAGCAATAAATTCTACTCGTGACTACAACAACACAGGATTTCTAAATATAAATAAGTGTAAACAATAATAACACAGTGCAATATCCAAGGTACGGGCAAGTGAATGAATAATTAATTACATATAAATTGACTAGAATATAATTGACTGGAATATTAATCTACATGAACTAGCTCCGTACCTGGACTTCCCTTCCTGGTGTGGTTATTAGTTTTGTTGTCACATAGCTTATTCCGTTCGAGTATTTACCAGTTATTCACTCATCATAGGAACCATTGAGTTGTTACCTGCATCTTCCTTAATGGTTTGTGGCCCTTCGGTGTCCACTGGTTTTTCCTTTTGGCACCCCAGGAATATACCCATATAGTTTTATGCCGCAGTTTTACCTCCCGTTATTCGTTTATAGGTGTGTGAACAGGATCATCTGTGGTGACCTTGGATGAGCTTGCTTTATATTATTGTTGTTGGTATATTAGCATATTCTTTCTATTATTAGTTTTCCACGCACCTTAGAACCATTGTCATTTTCCTGAGCCTTTATTGACATCTTTCTACTAGTTTTTATCTCGTTGGCGTCCTAGGAATTCACATATATAGACTAGCGCCGCAGATTTATCCCTTTTATTAATTGTTTTTAGGTGTGTGAACACTATTATTTGTGGCTGCTATTCGTTTTCTTAGATGAGTTTTATATTTTTATACTATATATAGATATATATATTTTTATACTTTTATTGTTGGATTATTTATTCGTTGGTGTGCGCACAAGTACCTATTACCTTAAATCAATAAACTGGGCCATTGGTTGAGTGATGGCTCCTGTACCAGAGACTATAGGTTGGAACTTGAGTGGTGTAGTGACTTTATGGATTTTTGGTAGTCCATAGATGACTGGCATACGCGGATAGTCATTGCATAGAAAATTGTCAACTTCATCGGTCAACCACCCATTCAACTGCCCCATGCTGATTAGGTCCGACAGACCATTTTTGGTGCCCTGTGAAGGGTCCCTCTTCAATGTCATATAGCTGGTAGAGCCAGCCAATATGGAAAGCATGCCATCCCTATAGTCGCTGTAATCCATAATCACAACACCCCCGCCCTTATCGGCGGGTTTGATGATAATGTTCTTATCCTCCTTGAGGGACTCAAGTGCTGCAAAATCCTTGAGACTCAAATTAGTCTGTGTGTTACTGGAAGCGTTACTGGACACATCATGTTTGATTGTCCTGGTGTAGTGTTCAATGGAGTGGAGCTGCCCAGGAGGCATGAACATGCTCTTGAGTCTAAAGGGGACTGGTGTTATCTTGGCTGGTGTACCGGGTTGCGTGTGGAAAATTTTTTTATTTTCAATGTTCGTTCAAATATAAACATTTTTACTTCAAAATCAAACAAGTTTTATCTATTTGTGGGACAAAATGAAAGGCCTTTAGACAAAAGTCTTGACTCACCATTAGTGATGGATCGTGATGAGAGATTGATTACCAGGCATTTCTGGTTCCCAGTCGTCCGCTGCTGCGTGGTGGTGGAACTGCCTGGTCTCCTAATGCCCCTCCTGGATCTGCGTTTCCACTGGGCACTGGAAAAAAGGTCCTGCTGGTAACAACTTCAGAGGTAGTAATACCTGCTGATGTCCCGGCTTTATTGTCAGTCGATGGATTTTTGGTGGGGCAGTCACTTTCTGATGTTGGGGGTTGACCGTACTTTTGTATTATGCCTCCACGTGCGCGGATCCTCCTTTTAGGGCCTGTGGCACCTGTGACCCAAGGGTAAACTCAGCCCTCCTGGTAGTCCTGATTAACCTCAATTTGTCTCGTTTGACCTGCTTCTGTCTTTCCGAGTATGCTAGTATCTCGCTGTCAGTTTTATGCAGTGTACCAGACTGTGCGTCTTTATCCTGGATTGATACTTCAAGAGTTGATAGTTCTCTGTTAACATGACACAGTTGAACTTTGACTTCTTCTATGACGATTAACATATAGTTAAGCAAATTTTGCATGGAGACTTCACACCACTTCTCACAGAACTCACGTTTGTAACGTCCAATGGTTGGTTGGTTTCTGATACAAAAACACCTCGGGATTTTCTTGGTCCTATAGTATTCTGACAGTATCTGTCCATGCAATTCAAGGTAGACTTGTCTTTTGTTCACGGTGAATATCTGTGGCAGTGTCCGCTCCAAACGCTCTGTCCTTGTTGGGAGGAAACAAGATAGCATTGATTTCTTCTTGGCTATAGATGCAGCCAGGGGCTTTGTTGAATTGGGAGGACACCGCCTCATCGGATGCCATCTGTGCCTGGGAAAGTCACTCAATCAGACTGATTGATGACAACCATGTCCCATGCGTTGTGGGCACGGAAAGTAATATTTTTATTTTTAGTTACTCGTGTTCCTTCCTTTTTTTGTTTTTTATAGTTATTTATTTTTATTTTTGTTATTTCTATTTGTTTTTTTTATTTATTTATATTTATCTTTATTTTTATATTTATCTTTATTTTTATTTATATTTATTTTATATTATAATTATTTTTGTTTATTTCCATATTTACTTTAATTTATTTTTATTAATTTTCTTTATTTTTCTTGGTTTTTGCTTGTCATATTTTCCTGCCTCCACCTTTTTTCTTGTTTCTGTTTTCCTTTTCTTCTCTTCTTATCCTTCCCTGTTCTTTTTTCTTCCCCCCCTTTTTTCTGTTTTTCCCCCCTTTCTTTCCTTTTACTGTTTGTCCTTTCCCTTTTTTTTTTCGTATTTTCTTCCTTTTTTTTCCTTCTTTTTTTTCCCCACTGTTTCTGTCTGTTGTGCTTTATTTCTTTTCCTTTCTCCGTAGGTGCTTTTTTCTTCTTTTCTCTCCTTTAGTTTTCTCCCCCTTTTTCCCTTCCCTTTTCCCATTTTTATTTTGATCATTTCTTCTATTTTTGTTTTACTTATCTCCTCTTTATCTCATGTCCTCTTATCCTTGCCCTGCTCTTGTATCACTCTTCCCTTGCTTTGCTCGCTCTTCCCTAGCCTTGCTCCTACACACTTGCACTTTCTCTTCACACTGTGGTATACCTAATGCGGTACCGGCCGTACGTCACGCAAACCGTGATGACGGTGGCCCCGCAGTTAGGCGTCCTCCCGTCATCCTGTTGCCATGGGTGCCCTAAATCTACTTGCTATTGCTGAAACCTGGCTCCAGGAATCTGACTCTGCCTCTCCAGCTTGCCTCTCCCATAGTGGCCTACTCTAGACCAGTGTTTCTCAAACTTTTTTCAGTCAAGGCATCCTTTACAAATTATGGACAATCTCAAGGCACCCTTTAAAAATGATGGGTAAAAATGTAAAAACTTTTTATAGTTTTACATAATACAGCAACATCCACACTCAACGTTAAAGGTGATTTATTCTTCCAAAGCAAATACACTTTTGCAAACTGGTTCTGATTAGTATTCCAGTGCTTCTCTTCTCTCCAAGTTGTTCTCCATCACTCAGTTAATGTGACCCCAAAGCTGATGGAGAGGGACAGGGGAGGGTCAAACAAGGATGCTATGCAGGCGACTGACATCCTTCATATTAAACTGATTGTGTCATTGGTCGTTAGGATGCCGGCAGCTAGAAGGTTGTAATGGTGCACAATGAAAACTCGTGGCTTTGTGTAACTAAAAGGCAGTCTTCATCCACACGACGGCTTGTATACTATTTTTGGTAAATTTTTAGGCATTTTGCCAAGGCAGCCCTGAAGAAACCTCAAGGCACCCTGGTTGAAAAAGGCTGCTCTAGACTTACGCACCCAGACCCAGCAAATGAAAAGGAGGTGGAGTTGGACTTCCCCTTTATCCACAAAACACCTTTCAGTTTCTTCCTACACCTTCCTCTCTGTCCCTTTGCTCTTTTGAAGTGCACTGTATTCGTCTCCAGTTTGTCTGAGGATGGCAGTCATTTACTGACCTCCTGGCCAAGTGTCACACTTGATGGCTACCCTACTTTCTCTCCTCTGAAGTACCCACCATCATCCTTGGTGACTAACAATCCAGTTAATGTTAACACCTCAGCCACTTCTCAACCTTACTTCCTCTTTTAACCTAACACAATGGACACAAACCACCACTCACTCCAATGCAAACATTCTCGACCTTATATTCTCCCACCTCTGCACTCCCTGAAAACTCTCTAACTCCTTTTCCTCTCTCCGATCACAACCTCATCAGTTTCACACTCTCCCTGTCTCCCACCTCCCATGTCTCCAACCTGCAAGCAGTTACCCATAGATACATTCATCACCTCAACCCTTCTCCCCATTCTGTCACTGACTGCCTTTGTGACCAAATCGCAACCCTGTCCTGCCCAGACCTGTCCACTTCTGTCCACAACAACTTACTGTCATCCTCCCTGGACACGCTCACTCCTCTCTCTACATGCCGAACCAGGACTCTCCTGCTACAACCCTGGCAAACAAGGTGACACCAGAAGTCACAAGAGACACAGCTGTACTCTAGAGAAAGTGTGGCTTAATACTAAATCCCTGCAAGACTTTATCCACTAAATATCTGCTCTTCTCAAACACAAGTCCTGCCTCCACGCTGCTTAACAAACCTACAACACCACTCTCAACAAAACCCTCTCATCCAATCCCCGACAACTCTTTTCTACCCTTAAATCCTTTCTTCACCCCCCACTGCTTTCACCCACCAACTTACTTACTGCCCAGCAGATTGCCAGTCCTTTTAAAACAAGATCAACACAATTTGTGCTGAGATCTCCAGTCTCAAGCTTTTTCCTCCAACCAACATACCAGGTCCAACACCACACTCAATACTTTCCTCATTCAATCCTGTTACCACTGGGGAAGTTACCAGAGGCCCACCTTATTACCTGTCCCCTCACAATTACTACAACCCCCTTCCTGCTCTATCCTAAGCTCTCTAACCCACATCTTCAACCTCTCCCTCATCACTGGCACCTTTCTCTCCCTGCTCAAACATGCACTGGTTACCCCCATACTTAAAAAACCCTCACTGGACCCCGCATATTTAAATAACTTAAGACCCATCTCCCTGCCCCCTTTTTCCTCCAAGCTTCTTTAATGTCTTGTCCACCACCATAAGTTGCTACTGCACTGACAACAACCTTCTCAATCCCCTCAATCCCTCTAAAACTGAACTTGTAATATTATCTTCACCTCATGATTTTATCATTGAGATCAAGAGCACAACCAATAGTCCCTCTGCAAATGTCAGAGTGCTAAGTGTAAACCTAGACTCTGCCCTCTCCCTCGGGCCCCACATCCAATCACCGGGTAAACCTTGCCGCCTTAACATTTCCAGAAACCGCTCCTTCCTAAGGAAACCACAAAACAACTTATTCACTGCTTGGTTATATCCCGCCTTGACTACTGCAATTTCCTCCTCACTGGACTACCTTTACACAGGCTATCCCCCCTTCAGTCTATTATGAATGCTGCTGCTAGACTTATACAACTTTCTAACCGATCTATGACTGCTGTCACTTTCTG
Source organism: Lithobates septentrionalis (assembly GCA_037952835.1). Classification (NCBI taxonomy): domain Eukaryota; kingdom Metazoa; phylum Chordata; class Amphibia; order Anura; family Ranidae; genus Lithobates; species Lithobates septentrionalis. Next base: position 394,562 of record JBBDGP010000368.1, read on the forward strand.
CTAATCCCTTCACTGACTTCCGCTAGCCCAACGTATAAAATTTAAAACACTAAACACAACGTACAAAGCCATCCACAACACTGCCCCCAGCTACATCACTAATCTCATCTTCAGATATTGTCCAAATCATCCTCTCCATTCCTCACAAGACATCTTTCTCTCTAGCACCCTTGTTACCTCTGCCATGCTCGCCTCCAGAACTTTTCCAGAACCTCTCCCATGTACAGTCAGCTCCTACCCTTGTTCGCCTTTAGGTCAATCCTTGAAAACTAATTTGTTCAGGGAACCCTACCCCACCTCCACCTAAAAAAACTTTACCTGAGTCACCTACTTTAGATCATCCCCTACAGCTATTACCTTTGGTACCACCTTGGGTCTCATTGGCCGGGAGGAGAATTTAGCAAGATCATAGCGAATATTAATTCGCTCTTGTCATATAACTGGGTCGGCTCGGGGTGCAGTGCTCTGCACCCCAAGCCCACCCTTTTTTAAAGCCAATTAGAGCCTCAGGCTCTAATCATGTGCTTCCAAAAAAAAAAGAACCCTATTAAAAAAACATGCGTTCGGTGCTCTGCATGTAGATTTTGGGGACGGGCACATGGATTAGGGGGCAGCGCTCCTGCTGGATCAACCGCCACTGGTATCGGGACTGCTGTGTACTGCAGTCTGCTGAAGGCACTGGGGTTTTGGGAGACATCCAAGCCATCGAGAATGCTAGAATGGACTCAAACCTCATGGAGGTAGACCTGGTCAGCCACGCTATAGTAGTTTGTTTTGTCTATATTGAACTGTTATGCCACACTTGTTCAGTAAAGTTACATTAACCGTTCTGAGCCTGGTCTGAAGTTATTCAAAAGGGGTATATGTTGGTTCTGGCATATCTAAAATAACCAGGGTCTGTAAAGCACTACTGGGTATGAAGTAACACCACTGCAAAGGGTTAACTCAGTAAGACAAGGAAGAGTGTAGTTCCTAAGAGTAACCAAGTACCAATTGAAGACACAAGCAACCAGTCATTAGGCATGGTACCTGGCAAGGTGACAGGTCCTTCTGTAGCGAGGGGGTCGATGATGTTCTGGCTCCCTCCCAGAAGTTATGCCATAGAAACCAGATCCAAACCCATGTTATAGAGATGTATGGCCTGGTCACGAGGGATGGGAAGGAAGTAGTTAACAAGTGCACTCATGAGGCCCGTGCTAAGTGCTCGGTGGGACCCCATTCCCAGATAGCAAGGATAACTTGCCACACATTTGTGGCAGTATTGAATTGTAAGTCTTGTTAACTTGCTGTACATCTTACCTGGAATGTTGTACACTTGCAGAGCACTTGAAGCACAAGTTCAGGTTGACACTTTTCCAATTTGTAGCAACTTTGCATGGCAAGTCTCTAGCAAGAGCGAAGTTGCAGTGGTGAGTCTACAGCAAGAGCCCCGCAAGTCTACAGCAAGAGCCCTGCAAGTCTCCATCAAAAAGAAGCAAGCAGTGCAAATCATTTATCCCACAATCTGGTGATAGTGAACCCACTGCTATTAACCTAATCCATTACTGCACACGTGTGAAATACATTCAATCCAACAATCATATATAATGATAAACCCTGTGTCATTGCATAAAATAATTAATATATCATACAAAAATTATTCGTTTCTATGAAACAACTAAGATAGCAAGTAATTGTGCTGTAAGTTTGAAAATGATTTGCTAAGCTATTGCTAGACTTGTCAGGTTTCACAATTGTTGCATAATTGCAGCAAGTCCACATTGCATGACTCCAGATTAACCTTCTTTACGGATTAGGGATTCATGCATATTTGTCTATTTTTGACAATTTATAATTATTATTTTTACATATACACAATTACACAGGGCATCCCATGATGGGAATTGTGTTTTCAGATTGAGGGGCAATAGATGCATAAATACAAAGATTGCAGAGAATAGCCAGCTAGGAATAAAGCTACAGAAGACGTCAACAGAATGTAAGAGGGAAATGGTAGACATTGCACACAATGTAGGAGGCAAATCTAAGCATTTATAGACCAACCACAATACAGCACAATAGAGAAACCAGTAGTGGGGGAACCCTCCGCTCATCTTTCTGCTTTACTGTCGGGGATATAAGGCATGCCTAGACCAAAAAGGTCATGTGACCTGAGACCTCTGTAGAGTGAGGTGAGCCCGTATAGAGGGTGACAAAAAGTATCCACCTTTTCCTATTTCCCATGAAAGGGAGCTCTCTGTATACAGCACAATGCATTGGTCTCTCTGTATACAGCACAATGAATGGGTCTCTCTGTATACAGCACAATGCATTGGTCTCTCTGTATACAGCACAATGAATGGGTCTCTCTGTATACAGCACAATGAATGGATCTCCCTGTATACAGTACAGTACATGGTTCTCTTTACAACACAGTAAAATGCAGTCATCTCTCTATATACAATGCATGGCTCTCTATATACACTCCCTATAGCTGGTGGTATTCTGCATGGTTACTGTATTGCTGGGATTTGTAGTCCTCTATACAGCGGTGGAACTACCAGGTTTCTTGCACCGGGTCTTTGAGGTTTCTTTTTCCACCTCTCGTTAAATACACACATTTTCTGCTAAATCTCAGCATATAAACAAGGAACAATAAAACATTCCAAATTGTGGTACACCAATGAGATATTAGGGTTAGTCACTCCTTGATTTCTACCTACCTGAACTCCATATCTCATGGTCACCACTCACCCCTCTGCACAAAGTGATTCTATGGCTGCCCCACCACCAATTAAAGAAAAACCTCACACATAGCAGAGAGCAATGATGAAGATTCAGCCACAGTGACCCCTGTGATGGGATGACTATTACACAACATAACTGAACCAGAACTTGCAGCAGACTTGCAGAGTGTTTGCAAAGAAAGTTGATCTGGAGTCATGCAATGCGAACACGCTGCAATTGTGCAACAAACTTGTGAAACCTGGCAAGTCTAGCAAAAGCTTAGCAAGTCATTTTAAAACTGGCAGCACAATTACTTGCTATCTGAGTGGTTACTGGCAGTGAGGTAACAGAGGTACACTGGACTGTTGGATTGGGCGCAGACATCCCTCCTAATGCAACAGCCTCCCCTTCATGACAAGGCCATTTTTTGCGATACGGCACTGCGTTACTTAAACTGACAATTGCGTGGTTGTACGATGCTGTACCCAAACAAAATTTATGTCCTTTTTTCCCACAAATAGAGCTTTATTTTTGTGGTATTTGATCACCACTACTTTTTTTTATTTTTTGGGCTATAAACAAAAAAAAAACTGACAATTTAGAAAAAAACAATATTTTATACTTTCTGCTATAAAACATATCCAATAAAAAAAATTAAAAGATCAAATTTCTCCATTAATTTAGGCCAATATGTATTCTGCTACATATTTTTGGGAAAAAATCCCAATAAGGGCATATTGATTGTTTTGCGCTAAAAATTATATCCACAAACTATGTGATGTTTTTCTTTTTATTTATTTATTTATTTTTACTAGTAACGGCAGCAACCAGCAACTTATAGCAGGACTGCGATATTGCGGCAGACAGTCGGGACACTAACTGACACTTTTTGGGGACCAGTGACACTAATACAATGATCAGTGCTACAAATATGAAGGGTCATTGTACTAATGACACTGGCTGGGAAGGGGTGAAACATCAGGGGCTATCAAAGGGTTAACTGTGTGCCTAGCCAGTGTTTGTGCTCTGTGGGGGAGGTGCGTTTACTAGGGGAAGGCCATGGGTCCATGTTCTTGCTTTACAGGAACACAGGATCCATGACTTCTGTATTGATAGAACGGCAATCTGCCTTGTTTGCATATGCAGATTGCTGTTCTAGCTCTCTGCCTAATGATTGGCGGGTTCCGGCAGACATCAAGTCCGTGGTACCCGCAGATCTGCTCCCACTGTGTCTAATTACAGCATGAGCGGGTCTCCTGCACCGAACATGCACGCCCCAGACCCGGAAGAGTTGGATCACATACCTAGTATGTGATCCGGCGCAGCAGTGCCACCTTGCTGCAGTATATGTACGTTATACTGGCGGCAATTGGTTATTGTTTTTTTTTTTACATGACCGCAGTCTCCGCCTGGTCCTGGGTATTGATGAACACGCTCCATGGGAAAAGTACCCCTGTGTGTATGGTCAAATAGGCCCCATCCACACATGTACAACCATTCACTTGCACAGTACAAAGTATTGTGGGTGTAGAGCTAGGTAGCTATGTGTTTAGGAGGTTTTCTGAAATAATCCAAAATTTAGGATCAACTCTAGTGAGTAGTGCCATTATTTACAGATTTTGTATAAATGAAGAGCCAATTATTTCCATGAACCAAAAAATATAGAGCCTCGCTGCTGCTAAATTCAACAAGTCTATTGAGTGAATGAGTACATCTCCTGCCAGATGCAGGCTTCTCCACTAACTGATTTTACCCATAACTGGGCTGAGATCCGATCATTGGTGAAATGCATCATAGGCGGCACCTGTGTCTGGCAGGAGATGTCCTCATTTTTAGAAACTACACAACTATCAAGTTTAGCAACAGTGTGGCTGTTTCAGTTTGTTCTTGTAGTGTGGATATGGGCCGAAACTATTAAGATCCCCAAGCACTTGTAGCAAGTTGTCATTGATTAGGGTCTAGAGCAGTGATGGCGAACCTTGGCACCCCAGATGTTTTGGAACTACATTTCCCATGATGCTCATGCACTCTGCAGTGTAGTTGAGCATCATGGGAAATGTAGTTCCAAAACATTTGGGGTGCCAAGGTTCGACATCACTATTCTAGAGTGTTATCTGTGGCATATAGCTGCTTCCTCAATTATTTTCTTGCTAACAAACAGGCAGGAATATAATCAATGCATTTGGCAGACAGGTGGAGCTGAACTCCAAAAAAGCACCTCTGCTGCTTTGGGCTATGTTTGGACAGTGTTCAGTTCCCTGGTCCCTGGCTGCATGACAAAACCCTCTCATTTTTTATTACTGTTCTCCAATGGGGGAATTTCCCCTCATTTCCTGTCCTGGAGAACACACAGGATATAAAATCTCCCAAAGTAGGGATCTCTCCAGTGGGGAAACAGAAAAATATAAACCTGACAGTGGTTCTAACCCTAGCACACTTCATACAAAATAAAATAGGTTTAATTGGAAATACTCTTGAAAGTGAGCTGTCATTTTATTTATGGAATTTTGCAGGTCTGTTTAAAGCTCCAACCACCTTCGCATACAGTAGCTACTCCAACTCTCCTTTCTTCTACGCAGCCAATGCAAAATACCAAGTGCTTTGTGGGTAAGGGAGAGCATGTGACTTCATTCCATGATACAATGGTTGGCCCTAGCGGCCAATTATTAGATCCCAACATATTGAAGGGGGCAACATAATTGCTTTGTGTAAACTTTAACACCGTTAACACCTAGTATCTTGTATCTCCTGTAAAGGAGGATGGAGTGGCAGAAATGCTGTGATTGTTAGAAAGTAGTAATATGGTGGGCTTTATAAAAGATCCTGTTTCTTTGCCCTGAATAAGCAAGGTCTCTTTAAAGAAACATTTCACAAAACCACACTGGAAAGATATGTACTTGGTATGGCACTCTCTGTGGAGCTTGTGGCTTGGGCAAAGCGTACCTAAAGTACAGAAGCAGAAAGGGTTTCAACTCTCTCTTAGAGTCCTCCTTTAACTCCAATGCTTTGCAGAAGTTGAATTCCCTCACTTCCAAAAAGGTTGCCTCTGCAGAGTGAAGGGGTGGGGGGGTGTTTATCCAAGCCAGCTTGTGTACACAGTTGAAGTGTGAGGCTTCTGCTGGCACGGCTGCTGGGCCAGTGAAGAAGTTATTTGCAGCCACCCACAGGCCAGGCGGCCTCTGCAAGCAAGGATTAATAACTCACACAAGTTTATAGGCTGCAGTTCTGCACTGGCAAAGGCCCCCCGAGCTGCAGAGCATCGATCAAGGGGGCTTGGAGCCCCGACAGGCAATGGGGCTGCCCGGGGAAAGGGGCAACATGGCATCCACAAAGGTATGGAGAGGAAATCGGAGCAGTACCATCAGGAAATCCCGTTCTGCGTGATTTATAACCTTCCCTCCCAGGGGTGACCTCACAGCTTACGATAAATAGCGCTGTGTATATAGCGAGTGTAGGGGGGGGCCTTGCCCCTATTTATAGAATCTATTCCTGGCTCCTGGCAGCTCTTGTGTGTTGTCTTTTCTCCTCCCCAGGTGTGTGTTGGACACAATTTTACCTCTCATCACTTACAGGCGGCTGTGCCAGGGCCTCGGCGTCCAGAACAAACAACGGCGCAGAGGGAGAGAGCGCACGGTTCACACAAATATATACAGACTTGTGCGCGGCCTGCCGGGACGGGTTACATACACTATACACACACGCTGCGGGGATGGAGTTACCGAGTTATATAACAGATAAATACACAGGGCAGCGCTGAAAGATCCTGGAAAATGCTGTCCGGGGGCCCCTAGGGGGGATTTTTTAATCTTGGGTTTAACAGCGGACGATAAATGTCAACCAGCCAGAGACTTGGAGTTCCCCCTCTTTCGTGGCACGTTAATTTTTAGGTTTGTTTCACCACACGCCTAATTGCTCTGGAAGTGAAGCCTTCAGAAGGCTGTGTTCTCCCCACTATAAACTGCTAGACTATGGAACCTCAGTCTAATGCCGCGTACCCACGACCGGAATTTCCAACAGAAAGAGTCAGATGGGAGCTTTTCATCGTTATTCTGACCGTGTGTATGCCCCATCGGACTTTTTCTGTAGAAAATTCAGACAGACTTAGATAGAAAACATGTTCTATATCTTTTTCAGACGGAACAAATTACTATCGGAAAAAACGCTCGTTTGTATGCTGTTCCGACGCACCAAAAACGACGCATGCTCTGAAGCAAGTACGAGATGGAAGCTATTGGCTATTGAACTTCCGTTTTCTGTCCTCGTCGTACGTGTTGTACGTCACCGCAATCTGGACGGTCGGAATTTGTTGTGACCGTGTGTATGCAAGACAGCTTGAGCGGAATTCCGTCGTAAAAACCTTCAGAGTTTATTCCGACGGCAAAACCGGTCACGTGTACAGGGCATAACAGGAAAAAATCCAGAAATCCAAGGCCAAAAATTGGTGGACAACTGACATCACACCTATATGAGCTTATTAGACATCGCATTCTAAAACCATGGACATTAATATCCATGGGATCCACCCCCTCCCCCCATTGTGGCAACAACATCCTCCACTCTTCTGGAAAGGGTTTCCACAGGAATGTGGAAATTAGTGCCAATGTCGGATTTTGCCATTAGAGCCCCTTTTCTGTAGCGGCGAACCCAGCCGACTGCCGCGTCGAAAAAAGTGTAAGACACCGTACACGCTTCCGGATCTATGGCATCGTTAACTGAACCTCCTTTTGGGAAAGACAGGTGGTGAATAGGCAAAACTTGTGCGGCTCCTTCTTAGGCTCCACCCCTAGAGGAGAAATCACCAAATCTGGCAAAGGCTTAACCGAGAAAGGCCCACCCATGCGACCCAGTGCCACTTCCTTAGCCAATTTGTCAGAGACCATCCCAGGATGTTGCAATGCGGAACACAAATTCTGCGCCATAAGCGGCACGGCAGCCAAGGAACATGGAATCTGAAAACCCTCCAAGAATCCAGCCCCTAATGCCCCGTACACACGGTCGGACTTTCCGGCATACTTGGTCCGGCGGACCAGAGTGTGCCGGACAATCCGCCCGTGTGTAGGCTCCGGCGGACTTTTCCGGCGGACTTTTTCCCAAAAGCCCGCCGGACCTAGATTTGAAACAAGTTTTAAATCTTTCCGTCGGACTCAGTTTCGGGCGGAAAGTCCGCTCGTCTGTGTGCTGGTCCGACGGAAAGCCCGCTCGTGTGTATGCTGGTCCAACGGACCAGATACAACGTGAGGGCAGAGTATTGCATTTCGCGTTCGCTGCAATAGGAAAAACAAAATTTCCTATTGCGGCGAGCGCGGGGCATACCAGGCCCTTAGGTCTGGTATGGATTATAAGGGGAACCCCCTATGCCGAAAAAACGGCGTGGGGTCCCCCTAAAATCCATACCAGACCCCGATCCGAGCATGCAGCCTGGTCGGTCAGGAAAGGGGGTGGGGACGAGCGAGCGCCCCCCCCCCTCCTGAACCGTACCAGGCCACATGCCCTCAACATGGGGGGTGGGTGCTTTGGGGGGGGGATCTTCCTCCGGCTTCGGGGGTCTTCTTCCGGCTTCGGGGGTCCCCCCGGTTCATCTTCTCCCGGCGTCCGGTTGGTTCTTCTCCGCTCTCTTCTCCCGGTGTTCCAGTTCTTCGGCCAGCTCCTCCGCTGTCTTCAGGTAGCTCTCTTGCCAGCAGAGGTCCGGACTTCTGGGCTTCTGGGCTTCTTGTCTTCTCTTCTCTTCTCCAGATGTTGACACAGCGCTCTCTCCGGCTGGCCTGCTCTCTGAGGGCTGCGTTGTGACTTATATAGGCGGAGGCCCGCCCCCTTTTGATGACACAGTCCCTGGGCCCAGTCCCACAGTCCCTGGGCATGCTGGGACTGTGATGTTTTAGGGGGCGTGGTCACTGGGTGATGTTGACCACGCCCCCTAAAACGTCACAGTCCCAGCATGCCCAGGGACTGTGACATTAAAAGGGGGCGGGGTCTCCGCCTATATAAGTCACAACGCAGCCCTCAGAGAGCAGTCCAGCCGGAGAGAGCGTCGTGTCAACATCTGGAGAAGAGAAGCCCAGAAGTCCGGACCTCTGCTGGCAAGAGAGCTACCTGAAGACAGTGGAGGAGCCGGCCGAAGAACTGGAACACCGGGAGAAGAGAGCGGAGAAGAACCAACCGGACGCCGGGAGAAGATGAACCAGAGGGACCCCCGAAGCCGGAAGAAGACCCCTGAAGCCGGAGGAAGATCCTCCCCCCCCCCAGAGCTGTTTAATAAAAAATTTTTAAAAACCTGTGTAGTGTTTTATTATTTACACTTTTTCCCTGGGTGAATGGGTAGGGGTACCATGTACCCCATACTCATTCACATAGGGTGGGGGGCCGGGATCTGGGGGCCCTCTTATTATAGGGCGCCCCCCCTCCCCCAAAGCACCCACCCCCCATGTTGAGGGCATGCGGCCTGGTACGGTTCAGGAGGGGGGGGGGCGCTCGCTCGTCCCCGCCCCCTTTCCTGACCGGCCAGGCTGCGTGCTCGGATCGGGGTCTGGTATGGATTTTAGGGGGGACCCCACGCCGTTTTTTCGGCGTAGGGGGTTCCCCTTATAATCCATACCAGACCTAAGGGCCTGGTATGCCCCGCGACGGGGCTCGCAAGGTGTCAATCTCGCCGATAAAAACGGCAAGATTGACATCCTTTTCTAGTCCCATCGCACCTGAGTCACGTTCAAAATGAACGGACTTGTCCGTGTGTGGGCAAGTCCGTTCATTCTGAAAGTCCGCCGTAAGTCCGTCGGAAAGACGGGCGGACTTAGCCCGCCGCAATAGTCCGGTCGTGTGTGGGCAAGTCCGCCCGTTTTAAAGTCCGGCGCACCTGGCGGACAAAGTCCGGCAAAAAGTGTGCCGGACCAAATAGGACAGAAAGTCCGACCGTGTGTACGCGGCATAATAGCCATGCAGCGTCCTGGTCCGGATATCTACTTAGAAAAGGTTGCATCCTTTCCCCCCTCACCGGCGTCATCCCTCTTGTTTGCAAACTCTCCGGCATGGCCCTTGCCTTTTTTAAAGCAGCGGGACACGGGATGAGAACCTCCACAGCCGGAGCACTCATGTTTAAAATGGAATGCCCCCCAAACTTACATGATCCCTCATTGTACTGCCAACAGAAACCCCATTTCATAGTGGCCGGTTGTCCGGGGGAAGCTGTACCACTGGCCCCCGCGCCGAGGACATAAGCCCCATCCAGAGGCTACTGTCCTTGTGTTCCCAGTGGAGGGACAGACAGATGGCCCTATGCTGCCGAAACTGCTCATCGTACCGTAGCCATGCAGATCCCCCGTAGACTCTGTGAGCCTCGCCGATGGCGTCCATGTAACAAAAAAACGCTGAACAGTGTTCTGGGTTCTTCTCCCCAATGACTCTCGCCATAATGGCAAACGCCTGCAGCCAGTTAGCGAAAATCAGCGGAATCAATCTGTACCGCCGCTTTTCCTCATCCCGCTTCTTAGTGTCGTCGGGCTTGAGCCTGTCCAAGTTAAATTTCTCTAGGGGTAGATCTCCACATACTCACCCTTGTCAATCTTTTCTGGGAATTCCTGTTTTAAATGTGCCCCTAACGGCCCCTCAAAGCACACATAAACCTCGCATTTTGCTGCGTTGGCAATCCGAACAGAATCTCTTTTTCCTGGGACATCCTGTGACGAACTGGCCTTCTCCCCTGATGCTGCACCTGCAGACACTGAGGCCGGGGGTGATACTGTAAGCCCTGTTGTGGCAGGGGCGACCACCATGACTGGAGGGAGGGGGGTCATCACACTGGACCCCGTCCCTGCACCGTCCGCAACAAACCCACCACCCAGCTGAAGCCACGGCGACACCTGTGGGGCTTGTACCCCTTTCCCCCTGCAAATCGTTGTACTAAATCCCACAGACCCCCCCAGCAAGTCTTGCAGCTGCGCCTCCATCCCGGAAGTGGGAGGTGGAATACCCGCCACCTGAGGATCAGCCGTCAAGCCCGCCGCTGCCTGCAGCGCTGCTCTGGTAGCCACTGAATCACTCCCATCCACTACCCCCAATAACCCACTCAATGCAGCACTAAAAGAACTGGTAGATAAAGAAGATGACTTACCAGACTGACCAGGGGTGCCCCCAACAGCCATCGCTCCAGAATCCACCTCTTCTGAGCAAGACAGCTCACCCTCTGACCACACTCCCGGAGACTGTTGTTCCTCCATCAAAAGCATTACAGGTGAGGAGGGCCTGGATGCTGTGGAACCGTGCCGCTTCTGGCCCTTCTTCCCAGCACCGGATCTGCCCACCGAAGTGCTGCTCTGATTGCCCACTCATCCTGGGCCCCGTATACCAGCCTCCAATTTTCTGCTCCTTTTTCTTCCTCCATCTCTCCCAGCAGGGGGGTCTGCCATCACACAGGAGCTGCCGGCCGCGTCTGGTAACAGCCCGGCGCATTAAAAAAATGTCTGTGAAGCCGCAAGACTTCACCGGTTAGTGAAGATGCCTGCACCCGAGGCCAATTGAAGAATCGGCTCGGGTGCCGACATCACTGGATCCCTAAACACGTAAGTGTCCTTGTATTAAAAGTCAGCAGTTACAGTATTTGTAGCTGCTGACATTTAATTTTTTGGGGGAAGACTGGAGCTCCTCTTTAAATAAGCAAAACCTATGTTTCAGTTCAGAAACTTTCTGTACACAAAAGTGGCAACCACTCCAACCTATAACTGGCCTTTACAGCAAGGTACACATGGAAGGGCAATGAACATCACAAACAAACAAAAGATTTCCCAGCACACTTATCAGCCAGCCTGCAAAACAACCAAATTGACCATGTCTAACAGGAGGGGTGGGCTCCCTTCAGGCATACCTGCCCTTAATCTATCCATTCTTAAGTGTGCTCCTACTATGAAGTCTATGAAGCCCAACCCACAGAATACAATGATCAGTGTTGCTAACCATAGCTGGCAGCACTGATTGTTTTGGAAAAAACCTGACAGGCTGGTTGTACTCAAGTCGATCAATACTTGTGTACAACCAGCTAGCCCATACATAGATCAACTATGGCTGGTCTCTGCTTAATTGGCCTAATTTCAATTCATGTATGGCTCGCTTAACCACTACGCAGTCCCTAAACATCCCTCCACAAACCTTTAAATTTCCCTTTCCCAGATTCCTTCATCCTCCTCACCTGTACATAGTGCCCACTGTCATACCCTCCACACTCCTCTCCTGTACATACTGCCCACTGTCATACCCTCCACACTCCTCTCCTGTACATACTGTCTGTTGTCATACCCTCTATACTCCTCTCCTGTACATACTGCCCACTGTCATACCCTCCACACCCCTCTCCTGTACATACTGCCCACTGTCATACCCTCCACACCCCTCTCCTGTACATACTGCCCACTGTCATACCCTCCACATTCCTCTCCTGTACATACTGCTCACTGTCATACCCTCCACACTCTTCTCCTGTACATACCGCCCACTGTCTTACCCTCCACACTCCTCTCCTGTACATACTGCCCAATGTCTTACCCTCCACACTCGTCTCCTGTACATACTGCCCACTCTCATACCCTCCACACTCCTCTCCTGTAATACTGCCAACTATCTTTCTCTCCACACTCTTCTCCTGTACATACTGCTCTCATAATACCTTCCACACTCCTCTCCTGTACATACTGCCCCTATCATACCCTCCACACTCCTCTCCTGTACATACTGCCCCCATCATACCCTCCACACTCCTCTCCTGTTCAATTAAAGTCCCAAAATGCCTGCCTTCCCCTCTTTTCTTTCTACAATTAATAGGGATGGAATCAGTTGACTGTAGCCGGCAGTGTTCCCCTGCCAGCTTTGTATGGGGTCTGCCCTGTGGGGTCGTGCACCAACTTTGGTCCACACACACAGGTCCTCTCAAACATTCTTTTTATACATTTGAGCAGCTCAGTATACAATCTAGCTTGGTGTATAATTGTGGGTATCCTGGGCCGTTTTTGCGTCCGTAACCGGGAGCTGCGATGCGCTCTGGGTGCCCTTCCTTTCCCCTCACTTCCGCCCAGCCTAGGGCAGTGGGTGTTTTTTGGGGGATTGGGCGGGCACTCACGGCGCATCGGCGCCGCGCACTGCTCCTCCGTGTGATGTCACTCTTGTACGTCCTGCTGCGAGTGAGCATTATCCATCCGAGCCGACACAGCTGGACTGCCTGGCGTCAGCTGTGGGCGGGTTCTGTCACACCGCCCCGGCTGCGGGCCCGCCCCATGCATTGTCTGGCCTGCGTGACGCTGGCGGCAGCTCTCTGGACGTGCGGGACGCATAAAAGGCATCTCCCCAGCCATACAGCTTGCCTTGCACTTGTAAACGCCACAGCTCTGAGATTGCCTCTGCTTCCAAGTTCACCACCAAGGTATGGTTTTTGCTATTTCAGCACAAGTTTATGTTTTTTACTCCTTATTTGCTCCCATTAATTTGGGCATATCTTGATGGACCTACCTATCCATTACAGATAATTATATACAATCCCTATCAAATACCTGTTTCCATGGTTGCAGTAGGGGCTTGTTGGCTGGCGATGATGCCTGTGCTGCCCGTCATTTGCCGGATCTCTCTGCCGCCTCAGCTCCCAGGACGGACATTTCCGGCTCAGCCCACATACACATCACAGCTCGGTATATATCGTAAGTACCCGGTAAGGACATTTTATCTTTCCTGGTTGCACTGTGTCAATTATCTGATTTGACTATACTCTGTCGTTTCAGATATCCTATAGCATCTGCCCCTGAGGAAGTGTTTTTACACAAAACGCGTAGGGCTCAAAGGATGTAGCTACATGCGTTTATAGGACTTTTTTAGATAAACTATATCTTTTTATGACCCATACAGTTTTATACCCATATTACATCATGTTACTATGTGCTGCTCATTGCATTGTATTTACACACATTTTATGATGTTCTTGATACTAATTAACTTATCATGTGTCATTATATTGTTTTTACGCATATGGATTGATACTCGTCATTTCCACATGCATATGTATGCATCATTTGTTTATCTATGATTTACCAATACAATACACTCATGCATCCAATCCGTTTAGTCTCTTTTTTTTTACCTCAACCAGTCAACTGATTCAATTAAAGTCCCAAAATACCCCTTATTTAATACTCTCCTGTACATACTGCCCACTGGCATACCATCCACACTCCTCTCCTGTACATAGTGCCCACTGTCAACCCTCAACACTCCTCTGCTGTGCATACTGCCCACTGTCATACCCCGCACATTGCTCTCCTGTACATAGTGCCCACTGCCATACTCTACACACTCCTCTCCTGTACATAGTGCCCACTGCCATATCCTCCACACTCCTTTCCTGTACATACCGCCCACTGTCATACCCCCAACACTCCTCTGCTGTGCATACTGCCCATTGTTATACCCCCCACACTCCTCTCCTGTACATAGTGCCCACTGCCATACCCCCCACACTCCTCTCCTGTACATAGTGCCCACTGCCATACCCCCCACACTCCTCTCCTGTACATAGTGCCCACTGTTATACCCTCCACATTCCTCTCCCTCACCTGCACATACTTCCCACTTGTATACCAACCATACTCCTCCCCTATGCCTCTTACCCAGAAAAACTGTTCTTTAAAATTATATTGAATATCCTCAATGTTACCAGCTCTAGAATGGGCACACTTTTGTTAGTTCAACTAAAGGAAATCTTCACAGTCTTCATATTTGTTCTGCCCATTATTAGTACTCATTTAATTTTGTGATTACTACTGTGATGTATAGAGGAACATAGATGTCAGCTACTCTAAATATACCACTGGAAAAAAAAAGTGTCCCTGAAAAGATTTTTGAAATGTTGGCAACTATGCATTTGGGTACTGCCCAAGGGCCACCGGGTCAGTAGGGGGCCCCAGGAGAGGCTACTGGGATCCTGTGATATTAAAGCGGTAGTAAACTTCGCTAATATTACTACTTTTTAGAAGCCCTGAAGTAGGTTATGCCATAATGTATGCACAGCATATTAGCATATTAGGGTACACTTACCTATCAGGCTGAGCCCTCCAGTGTTGCACTGTGATCAATCTGGTGGGTCCTGGTCTTCCTTCCGGGTTCTGTGCCTTCGGTCACTTGCCTTGGCCGGGCTGTGTTGCTGTCACTTCCACGCATGCGCATCCTCTCTCTCTCTCTCATCCCCCCTCTCTCTCTCATCCTCCCTCCCTTACCCCTCACCCCTCTCTCATCCCCTTACTCTCTCTATTTAATTTAATTTGTTATAACAACAAATTGTTTGCATTTTTCATTATTTTTATTTATTTTATTTTTTTTATAAAAAGCCCCACCATAATCCTCAGCACCAGGCCCATGATGTTCTTAATCCGGCCCTCAATGGTGGCGGCAGCAACCGACAGCTGATGGAAACATCAGCTGCGCTACCGAAATCACTGGACTCCAGGACAGGTACGTGTCCTATTAAAAATCAGCAGCTGCACTGTGGGCAAAATAAAAGCAGATTAAAGTATATCTTTAAGAGACCATTTTTTCTGACTATTACCAGTGGATGGACATTGAGGGCTAGTGAAGGTTTATCATCTGACACTAATACATAGAGTTTGGTAGGCTAAGTTACTCGCTGACTTTGGACATTTCTTTTATGGACTCTGTGTTCCAGATGTTACATTATGCAGAACATGAAATAAATACAAATCTAGCAGGGATGGTAGGAACCCCTCATAATGGACATCGCAGCAGGGTTGCCAACTGTCAGTAAATTCATGGACAATTTGTGAAATCTGTGATTTTTACATCTCTCTGTTAATGTCCATTACGGACATGCAGACTGTATGTCCAAAATGGACAGATGTAAAATTCATACATTTTACAACTGTCCAAGAATTTACTGACAGTTGGCAACCCTGCATTGCAGGAATGCAGAATCTGCAACTCTGTGACCCAGGAGCTCAGTGCAGGGATGGTGGGAACCCCTCATTGTGGGCACAGCTATCAAGAGATAGACTGGCCATACATTATACAATTTTCTTGTACAATTTTCCTATTACCAAAGCCATATAATAAGAGGTCAAACCCAGTGACGGCCCGTCCATTAGGGGCGCACGGGCGCCTCCCCCCCCCGTCCATGTGTCCCGCCCCCTGATCTACATACAGGGCACCGGAGTATGGATTCCAATAGAGAGGCTCTAATAGGCTTCAAAAAAGGGTGGGCTCATTCGTTCAGCCCTCTCATGTGCACCATGGTCGAAAAACCTCTTCTTTTGGCACCTCCTAGAATTTTACAACACAGAAAAACCCCTGAGAACTCCTCTGAGAAGTATCTCCTACATCTATAAGCTTATCACAGACCCTGCAACCGAGACCAAAACCTCTGCAATGCTACACTGGGAAAAGCTTCTAAAATGCAACTACACCCCACAACAATGGCAACGTGCCCTTCAAAGGCCACTAAAAATGTGTACTACACTGGGAATCTGTACAAAAAATTCTCAATGACTGGTACCTCACTCCCTCTAAACTGGTGAGGATATACCCTTCTACATCGAGTGCCTGTTTGAGGAATTGCGGACATTCTGGAACACCCCTACATATTTGGTGGACTTGCCCAAAACTAAAGCCTTTCTGGTCTACCATTATGAGAGACTTATATCCTCTATTTTCTCAACCTCCATTTTCTTATCCCCTCAGATGGTCCTCCTGGGTTTAGACATTGGCCCATGGCTACCAAACGCCCACACCATCCTATCCCACATTTTAATTGCCACACGTTTTGCTGTTGCCAGAAACTGGAAAGCTCCAAACCTCCTTCTATCACAGAAGTGTTTCTGTTATTAAACAACCACTGTCTCATGGAGCTTATGCATGCCAGGGCCCATATGCAAGTTCCTGCATTCCTTAAAAAGTAGAACCCCTGGCTAATGCACCCAAAATGCTCACCCTTGCCCCGATTCACACATTAATTTGCCTAAACTCAGAATCTCAGCACCCAATGGGACCACCTGCTATATTTACTATCATTACTAAGCGTGTAGTCCTACACTTTCTAGGCAACACACAACTATACTACTGTTTGGTTACTCTTGTTGCTCAACGAATGTTTACACAACCTACCTTACTGTATTTGTTTGTACTTTGTACCGGTTACCACAATACCTGTATCTATTGCAAGATATACTGCTGTATCGTTAAAATATCTCAATAAATACTGAAGTTAAAAAAACAAAAAGGGTAGACTCAGGGCGCAGAGCACTGCTCCCCGATCCCACCCAGTTGTGTGCCAATAGCAAATGAATATTCGCTATTTTCACACGAAATCTCCTCCCCGCCAATCAGGAAGCGGGTCATGAGACCCATTTCCCGATTGGCCAAAACATCAGGTGATCCTATTGGACACCTAGAGCCTAGGATGAGGAGAGAGGAGACAGAGAGGACACGGGAGCCGCTGCCTGCAGCCCGCCACCCTGCCATGCTGGAGGACATTGGAGCCACAGGAGGAGAAAGGGGATGGAGAGGAGCCGCAGCCCGCCACCGTCCGCCGTGTTGGAGGACACCAGAGCCGCAGGAGGAGAGGGAGAGGAGCCGCAGCCTGCCACCTGCCACTGTCTGCCGTGCTGGAGAACACCGGAGCCGCAGGAGGAGAGAGGAGACAGAGAGGATACCAAAGCCGCAGCCCGCCACCTAGATGGGGTAAGTGCCCGACCGGTAGACAGGGCGGAGGGGGTAGTGCTGCTGGCCACCCGGGGGGGTGGTTGTTTAACGCCGCCCCCCCCCAAAAAAAATCCCACCAGCCACCACTGGTCAAACATAAACACTTTCAATTTGTATGCAATCAGGCAGGCCCTTGCACTACATAGTAGAGCTGCACGATTCTTGCCAAAATGAGAATCACAATTTTTTTGCTTAGAATAAAAAGAACACGATTCTTGCGACGTAAAATCTTTCACATTATCCACAAAAAATTGGGCTAACTTTACTGTTTTTTTTTTTTTTTTAATTCATTAAAGTAATTTTTTCCAAAAAAAATGCATTTGAAAGACCGCTGCGCAAATACAGTGTGACATAAAATATTGCAACAACCACTATTTTATTCTCTAGGGTCTCTACTAAAATATATATATATATAATTTTCAGGGGTTCTAAGTAATTTTCTAGCAAAAAAAAAAAAAAAGATTTTAACTTGAAACCAACAAATGTCAGATAAAGGTTTAGGCTAGGTTTCCACTAGTGCGACTTTTCTTGCGATTTGGGACTGAAAAGTCACATGACAAGTCGTACCATATCTGTGTGACTTCAAGACGCAGCGACTTCAAAGTAGTCACTGCACTACTTTGGTCCCACTTTGATGCGACTTGAGGTCCATAGACCTCAAGAATACACAGGCATTGCTTCAAGTCGCGGCGAAAAAAATCGCAGTAAAATCTTGGCAAAAAAATCGTGGCATAATCGCGCGATTTTGGAGACGCAATAGTGGAAACATAGCCTTAGTGTTTAAGTGGTTAAACTTTCCTCACTTACACAGAAGTCTATTCCATTGACAATTTGTTACAATGTTTCTAGTTAAAGTGGTGTTCCGGCCGAAATTATACTTTTTAAATAAAAATACCCCTATAATACACAAGCCTAATGTATTCTAGTAAAGTTAGTCTGTAAACTAAGGTCTGTTTTGTTAGTTTATAGCAGTAGTTTGTTATGTTATAAACTTACAGCAGGCCGTGGCCATCTTAAGTGTGAGCGTTTGAAGCCAGACTGTATTTCTTCCTGGATCTCATCCTTGCATATCTCGCACATGCTCAGTGCAGCACAAGCAGTGTAATAGGTTTCAGGCCAGGTTTCCATAGCAACGGCAGTGTCAGAGGACGTTGCTGGCCCTTCCCAGAAGGCATTGCAAACAGGAAATGATGCGATGGGCCGCGGCCAGGGAGGAGGAAGTGAAAAATGAATACAGCAGATGTACAGTAGGTGCTGAGAAAAAAAATCAAAAAATATCCAATTCGTTTACAGTGCACAGTTTAGTGAGGGATGCTAAAGAGTTGTAAAAGTGGGTGGAACTCCACTTTAAGTTCACTGCTAAAGAATGTTATGATTCTTGGCAGACTGCCCAGTTTTTCTCTTCCTTTCTTTTGATGGCTGTGGCTTCAGAAGAGCAGAGAGAATTCTTTGCATAGCAAGAATCGTGCGTGAAACAATTCTTTCAAGATCGCAACGGGGAAAAAAAATTGCGAAAACGATTCTTGACGATTAATCGTGCAGCTCTACTACATAGTTGAAGGTAAATCTAAAGGAATCCGAATAAGAACATTGTATAATGTATGGCCAGCTATAGACAAAACGTTCAGAGGGTATGGAGAATGATAGAATCACAGTATATTACAGTATTTTGTGGTCTAGGTCTCTGTTAGGTAGATTTCCCCTCACCTCCTGTTTTGTTACTAAGGTAGGGCCAATCTCTGAAATGGTGACGTGAACAGCAATAAAAGCCCATTCAAGTTTTTCACTATTTTCAGTTGAAAAAAGGTTTTGTCTGGAGTTGGGCTTTATGTTGCAGTCTACACATAAGATTAATCAGAAAATATTTTACATGTTCTGCCCAGCACAATATA
Source organism: Lithobates septentrionalis (assembly GCA_037952835.1). Classification (NCBI taxonomy): domain Eukaryota; kingdom Metazoa; phylum Chordata; class Amphibia; order Anura; family Ranidae; genus Lithobates; species Lithobates septentrionalis. The sequence goes on from JBBDGP010000368.1 coordinate 413,893, forward strand.
TTGAATGTTCTGTTACAGGAACTTGGGAACAAAAAGTCCTCCGGAGCTCCTGAGGAACATACAGGAAGGTTTGTGGGCGATGACATATGGACAGTCTCTTAGAAAGGTGCTCAGCTTTCATTGGAGGAAGTGTTTGCTTTGGTATCATCCTGTCCTTGTACACGCAGATCAGAGATACATAACAAAAGAAAAAAAAGTCTTTATCGTTGTGCGGTCAAAAATAAAAACGTATTTTTCCCATTACAAGGCTTCCAGACGGAAGGCGATGAGCCAGAATCAATAGAAACACGTATTTGAGCTTTAATCAAAGTAGACGTACACCCTAACTGAATGACATGAAGTTTGCTCTATGCACTGTGTCATAAACAATGGTAATTTAGCCACCACAGCTCCGGAAGGTTTTACCCCTTTCATGACCAGGCCATTTTTTGCTATATGGCATTGCGCTAGTTTAACTGGTAATTGCATGGCCATACAATGCTGTACCCAAACAAAATTTATATCATATTTTTTCACACAAATAGAGCTTTCTTTTTGTGGTATTTGATCACCACTGGGTTTTTTATTTTCTTATTATGTAAATGAAAAACAACTGAAAATTTTGAAAAAACGCCCAATAGTTTTTACTTTCTGTTCTAAAACATATCCAATAAAAACAAACAACTAAATTTCTTTATAACTTTAGGCCAAAATGCATTTTGCTACATGTCTTTGGTGAGAAAAAATCCCAATAAGTGTACGGTATTTACCTATACCTATATAGGTATGTACCTATATACCTAATTAAAACTATGTTTTAATTCAATCCAAATAATTCAATTTTAGTCTCATCTAACCATAACACCTTTTTCCATGTGGCCCTAGAATTTTCAAAGTGCGTTTAAGGTGGTTAGATGAGACTAAAATTGAACTATTTGGCCTCAACGCCAAACAATATATCTGGTGGATATCTAATAAAGCTCACCACCCAAATAACACCATTCCTACAGTACTGTAAAGCATGGAGGTGGTAATATCCTGTTATGGGGGTGTTTGTCTGTAAGCAGGGACTGGAGCACTTGTCAGGATAGAAGGAAAAATGAATGGAGCAAAATACAGTCAAATTTTTATGGAAAATCTGCCGCCCTCTGCCAGAAAGTTGTCAGTGGGAAGAAGGTCTACCTTCCAACATGACAATGACTCAAAGCACACAGCAAAAATGACCACACAGTGGTTGAAGGATATAAAGGTGAATGTCCTTGCATGGCTTAGTCTGAGCTCAGACTTAACCATTAGCCGACCAGCCGCCAAAGTTATACTGCGGCAGGTTGGCACGGCTGTGCAAATTGCCGTAGCTGTACGCCGCTCCTTTAAGACGTCACAGCAGGCACAAATCCTTTAAGATATCCCCGGAGCCGATGCACGTGCCTGGCAGGCGCAATGACCGCCGGGCACCCACGATCGCTCGTGACAGAGAGAGAACCAGGATCTGTGTGTGTAAACACACAAATCCTGGTTCTCTCAGGGGAGAGGAGACCGATCGTGTGTTCTTACTAAGTATGAACACCGATCGGTCTCCTCCCCTAGTCAGTCCCATCCCCCCTACAGTTAGAACACACCTAGGGAACACAGTTAATCCCTTGATCGCCGCCTAGTGTTAAACCCTTCCCTGCCAGTGACATTTATACAGTAATCAATGGCTATTTTTATCTCTGATCGCTGTATGGTCCCAAAATGGTGTCAAAAGTGTCCGATCTGTCCACCGCAATGTCACAGTCCTGATAAAAATCGCAGACGGCCGCTATTACTAGTAAAAATAATAATAATAAAAATGACATAAATCTATCCCCTTTTTTGTAGACGCTATAACTTCTGCGCAAAGCAATCAATATACGCTTATTGCGATTTTTTTTACCAAAAATATGTGGAAAAATACATATCGGCCTAAACTGAGGAAAAAATTTGTTTTTCTAAAATATTTATTATAGCAAAAAGTACAAAATATTGTGTTTTTTTCAAAATTGTCACTCTTTTTTTGTTTATAGCGCAAAAAATAAAAAACGCAGAGATGATACCACCAAAAGAAAGCTCTATTTGTGGGGAAAAAAAGGACATCAATTTTGTTTGCGTACAATGTTGCTTGACTGCACAATTGTCAGTTAAAGCGACGCAGTACCTATCACAAAAAATGGCCTGGTCAGGAAGGGGGCAAATCCTTCCGGGGCTGAAGTGGTTAAAGCGGAACTTCAGTAATTTTTTCATCTTTCCATCTTTTAAATCTTCTGCCCTTGTTGTTTTAACTTTGGATAGTAAAACATTTTTTTCTGCCAGTAAATACCTTATACAGCCCACTTCCTGTTTCTTGTCTGGTCATTAGCCTAGGCTTATGACATCATGCACAGCTCTCTTTCTCACTCTCATAAAAGTTTGCCAGGAAGGGAGGGGGGTGAGTCATAAGAGGCCCAATGAGAGCTGCAGGCATGCCTCTGTGTATCTGTGTAAATCCAGGAAGTGAACAGTGAACTGAGGCAGATGGAGTGTCCTAAAGAACGATTTTAGGGACTTAGGAGCTAAATTTAGGAAAAGGACCTCCAATGTAGTATTCTCAGGAATACTACCGGTCCATTGAGCTACACCAGAAAGGCAGAGGGAGATTAGGGAAGTAAACAAGTGGCTGAAGAGCTGGTGTAGTAAGGAGGGGTTTGGGTTCCTGGAGGACTGGGCCGACTTCTCAATCGATAACCGGTACTATAGAAGGGACAGCCTGCACCTAAATGAGGAGGGTGCAGTTCAGCTGGGAATGAAGATGGCCAAAAAGTTAGAGAGGTTTTTAAACTAGACGATGGGGAGAGGGTTCAGAGGTAGAGATAGTCAGCGCGGAACATATTCCAGAGGGTAGTATTGGGGGCATTAGTGGTAGGTTGACCAAAGCACATAAACCCAAAGTAAGTATAGTAGCAAGTCCTAGTTGCAATCTCGGAACACCCAATAAGAGGATAATATGCAAACAGTCTAAACTACGTGGCATGTTCACCAATGCCAGGAGCCTGGCGGACAAGATGGGTGAACTAGAGATACTGTTGTACGAGGAGGATTTGGATTTTGTGGGAATTTCAGAGACCTGGTTCAACAGCTCTCAGGATTGGCTGGAAAACATTCAGGGGTATACTCTTTATCGCAAGGATAGGGAGGGTAAAAAAGGGGGAGGGGTATGCCTATATATCAAGAATAATGTACAAGTGAATGTGAGAGATGTCATCACTGAGGGAGCTAGGGAGGAGGTAGAATCCTTATGGGTAGAACTCCAAAGGGATGAAGCTGAGGGGAAATTAATACTGGGAGTATGCTATAGGCCCCCTAACCTGAGGGAGGAAGGGGAGACAGATCTCCTATCACAATTTGGATTAGCAGCAAGGATGGGAAGTGTTATCATATTAGGGGATTTTAACTATCCAGACACAGACTGGGCGGAGGGAACCACACATTCATCTAAGGCTTGCCAGTTCCTAAATGTCTTGCAGGACAATTTTAATTTCAAAATATTTTATTGAGTTTTCATGAGAAAAAGAAAAACATAAATAACATTAGCGTTGAATGCTGGAGTACAAAGGAGAATAATTCGAACCCCTTAGGGGTTACATGTTAACCTTATGACAGTAGATACGACTATAAAAACGGTCTGCGACCTTGCATTAAAACCTACAAGTGTCAAAATTCGTTCGCTTAAATCAAAGAACCCAGAGACAAGGAATGGTTGGGGGAGGGGGAAGAAGGAGAGACCGTCTGCACCCCTACTGGAAACACACTGTGCCTGAGCGGAACACTCCAACTTGCCCCTAACACCCCCTTAGTTATTGCTAAAGGTCTCTGGGCAAAAAAAACAGGAAATAATGACCTACTTCGTATGCTTCCCTTGGGAGCTAGGCTCCCAGGGGTCTCTGCAATGGTCTAAATTAAGGCAGGAAAACATCATCTTGGTAGATCAACCTGCTAAAAAACAAAAGATAGGAAAGGAAGAGAAGAAGGCGAGGTGAGAGTGGGGGGAGAGAGAGAGAGGAAAAAGTAGTCAAAAGCCAAACCATGGGAGGGGACCCTCCAGACCCAGAAACAGCCTGATGCTTCAAGGTTGAACCCCTGGGATCAAGGAGATGCCCAAGAAATTAGCCCATGGTTCCCAGATAGCTTCAAATTTCTCTGTGGTATTGTTCAGGGTACTAGCCAGCTTCTCTTGGGCCATGATCCATGAAATTTTGCGGATAGCCGCTTTGAAGGACACCTTGGGTTGTTTCCATGCCTTGGCTATAGATAGTTTAGCCCCCAGCAAAATGAAGTGAATCAATTTACGGGACAGTTTGGGAGTCTTGGGTATTGCAGGACAATTTTATGGGTCAGATGGTAGACGCACCAACTAGAAATAAACCGTTACTGGATCTACTGATTACCAACAATACAGACCTGATCACGGATGTGGAAATACGGGGCAATTTAGGTAACAGTGATCACAGGTCAATTGGCTTTATATAAAAATCACACAAATAGGAAACATAAGGGGAATACAAAGACACTGAATTTCAAAAGAGCCAACTTCCCTAAACTACGAACCTTGCTAGAAGGCATAAATTGGGATAAAATCTTAGGAACAAAGAACATGGAGGAGAGATTGGTTTGCTTTAAGAGCATATTAAATAAGGGCATTAGCCAATGCATCCCATTGGGTAATAAATTTATAAGAGAGAACCAAAGTCCTGGGTGGCTTAACTCCAATGTAAAAATGCATATAAAAGCAAAGGAGAAGGCCTTCAAAAAATACAAGGTTGAGGGATCATCATCAGTATTCAGACTTTATAAAGAATGCAACAAGAAATGTAAGGGTGCAATAAAGACGGCTAAGATAGGACATGAAAGACACATAGCGGAAGAGAGCAAAAAAAATCCCAAGAAATTCTTTAAGTATTTAAACAGTAAAAAAGGGAGGACAGACCATATTGGCCCCATAAAGAATGTGGAAGGACATCTGGTTACAAAGGATGGGGAGATGGCGAAGGTATTGAATTTATTCTTCTCCTCAGTCTTCACGAGGGAATCGGGGGGCTTCAGTAACCAAAACTGCAGTGTTTATCCTCATGACACATCACAGGAAGCACCTCCATGGTTAATAGAGGACAGAATGAAAATTAGACTTGGGAAACTTAACATTAATAAATCACCGGGACCAGATGGCATGCACCCGAGGGTACTTAGGGAACTCAGTCAAGTAATTGCCAGACCATTGTTCCTAATTTTTACTGACAGTCTACTGACTGGAATGGTACCAGCTGATAGGAGAAAAGCCAATGTAGCACCAATATTTAAAAAGGGCCCAAAATACATCCCTGGGAATTACAGACCAGTTAGCCTAACATCAATAGCATGTAAACTCTTGGAGGGGATGATAAGGGACTATATACAAGATTTTAGTAATGAAAACAGTATCATTAGCAGTAATCAGCATGGATTCATGAAGAATCGTTCTTGCCAAACCAATCTATTAACATTCTATAAAGAGGTGAGTTGCCATCTAGATAAAGGAAGACCCGTAGACGTGGTGTATCTGGATTTTGCAAAAGCATTTGACACAGTTCCCCATAAACGTTTACTGTACAAAAAGGTCCATTGGCATGGACCATAGGGTGAGTGCATGGATTGAAAACTGGCTACAAGGGCGAGTTCAGAGGGTGGTGATAAATGGGGAGTACTCAGAATGGTCAGGGGTGGGTAGTGGGGTCCCCCAGGGTTCTGTGCTGGGACCAATCCTATTTAATTTGTTCATAAACGACCTGGAGGATGGGGTAAACAGTTCAATCTCTGTATTTGCAGACAATACTAAGCTAAGCAGGGCAATAACTTCTCCGTAGGATGTGGAAACCTTGCAAAAAGATCTGAACACATTAATGGGGTGGGCAACTACATGGCAAATGAGGTTCAATGTAGAAAAATGTAAAATAATGCATTTGGATGGCAAAAATATGAATGCAATCTATAAACTGGTGGGAGAACCTCTGGGGGAATCTAGGATGGAAAAGGACCTGGGGTCCTATTAGATGATAGGCTCAGCAATTGCATGCAATGCCAAGCTGCTGCTAACAAAGCAAACAGAATTTTGGCATGCATTAAAAAGGGGATCAACTCCAGAGATAAAAATATAATTCTCCCTCTCTACAAGACTCTGGTCCGGCCTCACCTGGAGTATGCTGTCCAGTTCTGGGCACCAGTCCTCAGGAAGGATGTACTGGAAATGTAGCGAGTACAAAGAAGGGCATCAAAGCTAATAAAAGGTGTGGAGGATATTAGCTATGAGGAAAGGTTGCGAGCACTGAACTTGAGACGCTTGAGAGGGGATATGATTTCAATATACAAATACCATACTGGTGACCCCACAATAGGGATAAAACTTTTTCGCAGAAGGGAGTTTAACAAGACACGTGGCCACTCATTAAAATTAGAAGAAAAGAGGTTTAACCTTAAACTACGTAGAGGGTTCTTTACTGTAAGAGTGGCAAGGATGTGGAATTCCCTTCCACAGGTGGTGGTCTCAGCGGGGGGCATTGATAGTTTCAAGAAACTATTAGATAAGCACGACTGCAACATACAGGGATATACAATGTAATACTGACATATAATCACACACATAGGTTGGACTTGATGGATTTGTGTCTTTTTTCTACCTCACCTACTATGTAACTATGTAAAAGGCAGCAGTTTCAGCTGCCCAGTTAAAAAGGATGCAGCCAGACTCGTTGGAGGGAGGTTTCTGCAGCATATTTGGCAAGTACAGAATCACAGTACAGTATATATAAAATAGTATGCAAGTTGAAGGGAAGCTTCAGAATGGCAAAGATGTTTTTATTACAAATTATGTGAGCAGACTGCAGTTCCTCTTTAAACCCCATTGAAAATCTGTGGAATGACTTGCAGACTGCAGCCCACAAATGGTCACTATCAAATTTAACTGAACTTAAGCAGTTCTGCAAAGGAGAGTGGGCAAATATTGCAAAGTCTAGATGTGCAAAGTTAGTATAGATATATCCCAGCAGACTAAAGGCTGTAATTAAAGCAAAAGGTGGTCCAACAAAATACTGACATAAGGGGGTGATCCGTTTTCCAATTCAGTGATTCTGTTTTTGAATCTGCTTTTTTTTTTTCTTCTGGCATGTCGGTGTTATATCTTTAATTAGGATGTTATAAGTTGCACTGGTAAATACAGCTGGATAAAACAAAAACAGTCCCTGTCTTCATTTCAGGCTGCAAAGAAACAAAATGTGATTATTTTAAAGGGGGGGGGGGGATTATTTTCTATACCAACTGTAGGTAGAGGTACTCACACTGTCCCTTTAAATCCGGCTGCTTTGGCTAAGACTGCTGTTCAGGCCTCCTGCTGTACAGGTCCTTCCATGCCAGACAGGGTGTTTTCCAGATAAGACTGAAGGGTGGTGAAGATCCCCATAATCAGCTTCCTCTCCTTCATTCCTCAGCTCCAGCCAGGAGGTAGAGTTCCCCAGCCCCAGGGTCCCCTCCCAGGCCTCACGCTCCTCAGCTCAGCACTCCATCCTTCAACCAGCCAGGAGCCAGGCTCTTAAATATTTAAGGGCTATCTCCCCACCTTCTGGGTCATCCTTGCCCAGGGATTGGCAGAGGTCCTTGAGTATTCATACCCCCTCCCACTAAGTTCTGGAACTTTCCAGAAGCGGGGGAGGGGGAGCTATTAGAGGCTTAGCCTGGCAGCTGACCTAAATCTGGACCCACAGCAATTGCACAGACTCACTTAAAGTGGTAGTAAAGTCGTTTCAGCCATTTGTAAGCTTGTATAATAAAGCTTACCTGTAGGTAAAATGAATATCTCCTAAACGTCTACCATTTAGGAGTTATTACCCGGAGCAGCAGCTGCTGATGTCACAGTCGCATGCACTCTGAAGGAACAGCATACCGTGCTGTTCCTTCAGAGGTCTGTGCCCTAACAGTGACTCCCGCACGCATGCACGGGAGTAAAGTCATCGTGGCTCGGTCAGTCAGATGACCGGAGTCCGTGAACCCGGAAGAAAAAAACGGGTGAAGATGGAAGCCTTGTTGGCAGTGACAACGTGCCACTGGAGGGCTTTGTTTAAAGGTAAGTCTTTCATAATAAGCAAATTATAACATTGCCTTGTAGGGTTACATTTTTTTTTTTCACAAAGTTTACTACCGCTTTAAGCTACTGTGAGTCAACTAAATGTTCCTACCAATTATGTACACTAGAGAGTGCTACACTTATGTTACCTCTATATTTATTATATGTGAGCAGAAATGCATATGTAATGGAAGTGTTTAATTTTTTAAAAATTATTCTGCTGAGGTTTATACATGTCTGTGAGGCTCTCACTTGTGGCACCACAATGAAAGCATATATTATAAGCACAAGACTGACGTATGTGTGCTGTGCATAGAGTATGTAGATAAGTGTCTACACTTACTGTCAGTGGCGTCACTAGGGTTGGTGTCACCTTGTGCGGTAAAAATTGTGTCACCCCCCACCCCCCTATTTTCGGGCTGAAGGCCCAGAATTGGAGCACATTGTGGCGATCAATAAGGCCTAGAGAATATCAGGTTAGGCGCTTTCTAATGGCTCAGTCCCTAGGAACAGTATTGGATAATGGCCAACAGGCCCTCTTGCCAGACCCAACGACACAGCAGCAGTGATCCCTCCGGCTGGACGTTCGCTCACTCTGGGTTGCCCTGGCTGACTCTGCTCAGTAGTGTAGCATGTCTGTACCCTGGCAGGGGCTCAGTCTTTCTCCCTCTGGTGGTGTGGGTACAGCGTGGCTCTCTCTCTGGTGGTGGGGGTACAGCCTGGCTCTCTTTCTGGTGGTGTGGGTACAGCGTGGCTCTCTCTCTGGTGGTGTGGGTAGTGTGGCTCCCTCTTTGGTGGTGCAGGTACAGCGTGGCTCCCTCTCTGGTGGTGCAGGTACAGCGTGGCTCCCTCTCTGGTGATGCAGATATAGCGTGGCTCCCTCTCTGGTGGTGCGGGTATAGCGTGGCTCCCTCTCTGGTGGTGCGGGTATAGCATGGGTCCCTCTCTGGCTTCCCCAGCACAGTCCTGTCTTTTTTCTCTTCTTCTGTTGCACGCTTTCTCTCTCCCCTCAACAGATTGCATGCTGGGGGCTGTAGCCTGCTGTCTGTGAACAGCACTGGGGCTACATGTTCCATGATGCTCCCCCAGTGTCTTCTGATTGGCCCTCTGCTGTGGCCAATGGGGAGGGTAACAGAGCGGGCAGTAAACTGGACGGCGTAGTGGCAAACCAGATTAGAGCCACTCTCTCTTCTCCCGTTCGGCTCACAGGAGAAAGGGCAGGTGGCGAGCGGGGGGAGATACACGGACAGCCCGCAGCTCGCCTCTTCCCTGTCACAGCGCCGCTCAGCCGCTGCAGAGTTCTCTGACAAATGGAGCAGGGGAAAATATCCCGTTGTCAGCGCTTTACCGATGGGGGGCTCAACAGCACCCACTACAACTGCTTCCTGGTGTTACCCCTCTGACAGGTGTCACCCGGGTGCGGTCCGCCCCCACCCCCCGCACCCCCATAGCGACGTCACTGCTTACTGTGGCCAGCTGCGCTACACACTGTGCTCAAACAGTCCTCAGGTCTTTTACAATCCTAGCAATGTCCTGTATAGATGGACAGACCTAGGCAAACTTAGTTTTAGATCTTATAAGAGGATTCTTTACATTCCCGGGGAAGTGATGGTGTCACCCCTCTAAAATATTCAGCTACATGCACAAAATAGCAACTTGTCTCCATCCGGCTGGTGTGACAGGTACTCTGTAACCTGCAGAAAAACAACAGACAGGTGTGGGAACAGGAAGGAACACACCCCGATGCGAGGAACGTGTGTTCAAACATTTCTATTTTGGATGCAGCACACCATATTTACTCTATGAGAGATTCATTTAAAAGTAATTTTTTATGTAAACAACGAAATGTATGAAATAATTTCAGACCAGATTCCTGTGCTATCTTTTTAGTAGAAATTCCTGGGATTCTGAGCACCTGCTGATAAGAGTACAAGGGCCGGAACCATCCCAGACGAAACTGAGTCACTGAAACGGGTCCTAGTAAATATTGCGGATACGATACAGCCAAGTCTGAGAATGAAAAAGGATACTAGGCCATGAAATCAATGGTGTTTCTGGTTACATAAGTCTTTCCATGATCCAAAAATGTATTTTTACATTCTTTTATGTTGGCAAAAAGTTGTGTATAAAGTGTATTTATACTCTAATGCCGCGTACACACGATCGGACTTTCTGGCATACTCGGTCCGGCACACTTTCTGACGGACTTTGTCCGCCAGGTGCGCCGGACTTTGAAACGGACGGACTTGCCCACACACGACCGGACTTTCCAGAGGGCTAAGTCCGCCCGTCTTTCCGACGGACTTTCGCCGGAGTTACATAGTTACATAGTTACATAGTAGGTGAGGTTGAAAAAAGACACACGTCCATCAAGTCCAACCTATGTGTGTGATTATGTGTCAGTATTACATTATATATCCCTGTATGTTGCGGTCATTCAGGTGATTATCTAATAGTTTCTTGAAGCTATCAATGCTCCCCGCTGAGAAGTTACGGCGGGCTTTCAGAATGAACGGACTTGCCCACACATGGACAAGTCCGTTCATTTTGAACGTGACTCAGGTGCGATGGGACTAGAAAAGGAAGTCAATCTTGCCGCTTTTATCGGCAAGATTGACACCTTGCGAGCCCCGTCGCGGGTCATGCCAGGCCCTTAGGTCTGGTATGGATTATAAAGGGAAGCCCCTACGCCAAAAAAACGGCGTAGGGTTCCCCCCTAAAATCCATACCAGACCCCAATCCGAGCACGCAGCCCGGCCGGTCAGGAAAGGGGGTGGGGATGAGCAAGCGCCCCCCCCTCCTGAACCGTACCAGGCTGCATGCCCTCAACATGGGGGGGGTGGGTGCTTTGGGGGAGGGGGGTGCCCTGCGGGGCCCCCCACCCCAAAGCACCTTGTCCCCATGTTGATGAGGACAAGGGCCTCTTCCCGACAACCCTGGCCGTTGGTTGTCGGGGTCTGCGGGCGGGGGGCTTATCGGAATCCGGGAGCCCCCTATAATAAGAGGACCCCCAGATCCCGGCCCCCCACCCTATGTGAATGAGTATGGGGTACATGGTACCCCTACCCATTCACCTAGGGAAAAAGTGTCAATAATAAAACACACTACACAGGTTTTTAAAATAATTTATTAAACAGCTCCGGGGGGGTCTTCTTCCAGCTTCGGGGGTCCCTCCGGTTCCTCTTCTCCCGGCGTCCGGTTGGTTCTTCTCCGCTCTCTCCGGCCTCTTCTCCCGGTGTTCCAGTTCTTCGGCCGACTCCTCCGCTGTCTTCAGGCAGCTCTCTTGCCAGCGGAGGTTCGGACTTCTGGGCTTCTTGTCTTCTTCCCTCTTCTCTTCTCCAGATGTTGACACGACGCTCTCTCCGGCTGGACGGCTCTCTGAGGTCTCCGTTGTGACTTATCTGCCCCACCACTGTACTACCCTGCACATCTGCCCCACCACTGTACTACCCTGCACATCTGCCCCACCACTGTACTACCCTGCACATCTGCCCCACCACTGTACTACCCTGCACATCTGCCCCACCACTGTACCCCCCCACTTATCTGCTCCACCACTGTAACCCCCTGCTCATCTGCTGCACCACTGTGCCCCCCCTGCTCACCTGCCCTACAACTGTACCCCCCGCTCATCTGCTCCACCGCTATAACCTCCTGCTCATTTGCCCCACAACTGTAATCCCCTGTACATCTGCCCCACCACTGAACCACCCTGCTCATCTGCCCCACCACTGAACCACCCTGCTCATCTGCCCCACCAATGTACCCCTTTTCTTATATGCCCCACCAATGTACCCCCTTTCTCATCTGCCCCACCACTGTAACCCCCTGCACATCTGCCCCAGCACTGTAATCCACTGCACATATGCGCCACCACTGTACTACCCTGAACATCTGCCCCACCTCTGTACCCCCCTGCTCATCTGTCCCACCACTGTAACCCCCTGTACATCTGCCCCACCACTGTACCACCCTGCTCTTCTGTCCCACCACTGTAACCCCCTGCTCATCTGCCCCACCAATGTTCCCCCTTTCTCATCTGCCCCACCACTGTACCTCCATGCACATCTACTCCACCACTGAGCCATCTTCTCTTCTGTCCTAACACTGAACTTATCTGCTCATCTGCCCCACCACTGTAGCCCTCTTTCTTATCTGCCTGACAACTGTACCTACTGCACATCTGTCCCTCCTCCGTTCCACCTGCTCTTCTGCCCCACCACTGTAACCCCCTGCTCATGTGTTCCACCGATGTATCTCCTTTCTCCTCTGCACATCTGCCCCATCTCTGTACCCCCGCTCCTCTGCCCCATCGCTGTAACCCCCTGCTCATCTGTCCCACCAATGTACCTCCTTTCTCCTCTGCCCCAACACTGAACCCCCCCTGCTCATCTTTCTCACCACTTTAAACCCCTTCTCATCTGGCCCAACACTGAACCCCCCCCTTGCTCATCTGTCCCACCACTATAACCCCCTGCTCATCTGCCCCACCACTGTACCCCCTTGCTCTTCTGTCCCACCACTGCAACACCCCTGCTCATCTGCCCCATCAATGTACCCCTTTTCTCATCTGCCCCACCACTGCACCTCTCTGCACATCTGCTCCACCGCTGTATCCCCATGCTCTTCTGTCTTACTACTGAATTACCTTCTCATCTGTCCTAACACTGAACCCATCTGCTCATCTGCCCCACCACTGTAACCCCCTTTCTCATCTGCCCCACCAATGTACCTCCTGCACATCTGTCTCACCTCTGTACCCCCTGCTCTCCTGCCCCACCACTGTAACCCCCTGCTCATCTGCCCCACCAATACACCTCCTTTCACATTTGCCCCACTGCTCTACCCCACTGCTTTTCTGTCCCAACACTGAACTCCCCTGCTCATCTGGCCCATTAATGTACCCCCTTCTCATGTCTGCCACCACTGTACCTCCCTGCACATCTGCCCCACCGCTGTACCCTCCTGCTCTTCTGTTCCACCTCTGAAACCCCTCCTGCTTATTTTCCACACCGCTGTACCCTCCTGCTCATCTGCTCCACTGCTGTACTCTCTTCTCATCTATGAAATGCATGATATGCAGAGTGATGAAAGGAAGCAGAGATGAGACACATCTACCTGTCCTGGCACACTCATCAGCCCACGTGCTTGTAAATGATGTCACATACAAGCATCTGGAATGGATGCGCAATGAGCAGCTCAGGTCAGGGACATTTTCTGAAAGCAGTGGGCCTGTGTGCAGCATCATAAGTTGGGCCCTCACAGCTGAGAAAAGTGGTTGGGTGTGATTTTCATTGCTCTGAATAGTTTGGCTTAAAGGGACACAGAGTGCAGGGGGACAATGTCTCACTGCCTGTAGTTAGCACATCGCAGTGCCGACTTCCTGGCGGTCTCTGCAAATGGGCTGTGCGAACACGCCGGAGCTCATCCTTACTAGAGGCAACTAAGCGAGTCATCTTCCTCCAGATGGTGGATGGGGCTAGCAGGACTGTGATTGGCTTTAGCAGTGTCCTAGACAGTCCTCCTTCTCCTCGAAACAGGGACAGCCCCCCCCCCCCCCCTTAGCAGAACTGTACCCAATCTCTTACCCATCACAAAAGCCGATGACCGCAGCTATAGCAAAGTTAGAGAACCAAACAATAGTTCACATCTTTTACAATGTGTGGTGGCACAGTTCCTCTCCCTTTATTGCAGGTGCGATGTGAGGATATTTGAAATTGGAATGCATTAGTGTCTCACTGACGCTTCCCTGCGCTGCTCTGCTGATGGGGAGGGAGTCGAGTGTCGGCAAAAGAGGTTTGCGTGCCGGGGGGTGCTTACCCCTGTTTCATAGTGTGGGGTGGGACTATTAGCACTGAGCTATGATTGGAGAAAGTCATCATCACTTTCTCCAATCAGGGCTCTCACAGCACTAATTGGCAAAGCAATTAGGGCTCCAGAATGCACTGTGAAGCACGCAGCGAACATCCTGCTGAGCTACCTGCAAATTTGGGTATTTGCCGAACGGGCGAACAGGCGATGTTCAGGCCAAACCATTCGCCCAACACTAACACCTGCTGATCCTGCCAAAAATACATTGTTTTCCACACACTGCCTGTGTTATCTCAAGTAATGTTATTAGGAAGTGTGTAGGGACTATAACCCCACCCCCATGATATTGAAAAAAGGAGAGGGGGTAATATTTCATAGATTTACCTAGAGTGACAACACCATTCCTCGGAAGATACAGTATAGAGAGTTAGTACTGTCACCTCAAAACAAAGAGTGTTTCTGGCAGGATCACCAGGTAAAAATAAAGAAGACTAATGCCGCCGCCACCACATCTAAAAACTCGTAAGCTGCAAATTATGATTTTTTTTTGGGGGGGGGGGGGGATTTAGAGAATTAGATACCCTTTAACCCAGGGGTGTCAAACTCAATTTCATTGCGGGAGATACATCAGAACTATTGCTGCAGGGTTCAGGAGTATGTACGTGCAGAGTTCAAGGGGTTGTAAACCCTCTTTTTAAAAAAAATAAAAATAACAAACTAACTGCCCGCCCCCGCTGTCACACTGCCCCCTCTCCTGTCATACTGCTCCTTCTGCTGTCACACTGCCCCCTCTGCTGTCACACTGCCCCCTCTGCTGTCACACTGCCCCCTCTGCTGTCACACTGCCGCCCCCCCCGCTGTCACACTGCCCCTCTGACACACTGCCCCCTCTGCTGTCATACTGCTCCTTCTGCTTTTACACTGCCCCCCCTGCTGTTGTACTGACCCCCGTAGCTTTCATACTGCCCATCCTGTCATACTGCCTCCCTCCTGTCACACTGCCCCCCCTCCTGTCATACTGCTCCCCTCCTGTCACACTGCCCCCCCTTCGGTCGGGGGGTGGGGGGCCTTCATGGTTCCTTACACCGGGCCCCTGAATGTTCTAGTTACGCCTCTGTGTGTATATATGAATGTGAGTTAGGGACCTTAGATTGTAAGCTCCTTGAGGGCAGGCCCTGATGTGAATGTACAATATATATGCAAAACTCTGTATAAATTGTCGGCTCCATATAAAAACAAGTATTAAATAAATACATAAGTCCTGCTTTTCCTGTCTTTTGATTATTTGCCTTGGAGTATCTTTTTGTATTTTAGACATATTCGAGTGTAAGTTCCTCTGGGGCAAGGAATGCCATGAATGGTATATTGTATTCTGCCTAGATTAAAAGAGGAAATAAAGAGAATCCAGCCAGAGGTCAAATGATGTCCCCTTCCCCTTCAAGAATGTCATTCAAAAGGTTCTGAGGCAGAGATGAAAACCCTCTGCAATTTTATGAATCCATCAGTGATATGTCCGGGACGCAGACTGAAAGCCGGCTAACACGCAGCTTCTGTCTGCCCTCGCCCTGGCAGCGCCAGGCGGCTGGCCGCGACTGCAGGACCCTCTGCCAGACACTGTTTCCTAAAAGTTTTTTTTTTCCTGAAAATTTTACTCTCGGGACAAATGCTGTGATCTCAGCTTTCTGTGTTTTTTCTAAATGTCTCCGTGCTGAAAGGCGAGGAAGAGAGCGAAATCTGGGGGGTTAGCAGGAATTAAAGTCACCGTCACAATGACTACCTCCTGTCTATTGACCGGGCCAAGAATCTCATAAAGGCTGTGTGTTCTGTACAAGGCCGGGGCTGGCTGTGAACCAGCAACGACCAATTTAATGCGTGACATCATTTGACACACAAAGATGCAGGACACAATGTCTCTCCCACCTGGTGAAGGGTGACTTGTAGGCAAAAAATAGAACTTAGCAACACTGTACGGACAGCCTGGACAGGACAGAGGACACGCAAGAATAACCACCTGAGGGTCCCAGACAGCAGTCTAAAGATGCAATTATGAGAGCTGTATAGGTTAGTATTAGGGATTTAGGGAACATTTTACCATTCGTTAAAATTAAAATAAGTACAGAAAATACCTGTTGATCCACCAGAAATCCAGTGAGCTCCTAACTTCCTGTAGCGAGCTAACATAGTGCTACTGCTGCACAGAAATCACAAGCAGTGTTGTCAGTATTGCACAGTTCTTCAATGCTGGAGAACCCCTCCCCATCTCCATAAAGAAGGTAGGAGCTCTATAATCTGACAGGGGAAAACTGGGCAGTTTCAGTGCACAGAGGACCTGTGTTGACAGCTCGCTACAAGAAGATAGGAGCTTACTGGGATATGGCAGGATCAAGAGGTATTTTTTCATATTTGCAGCATTTTTAAAGAGCCAAAGCAAAGGCAAATGTGCATTTATATCAGAGATGTACTAAGCATTTTTTTCCCCCCAGACATACATCTTGGTCATCTCCCCACCCCTAGCATGTGATTGGACAGTAATGGAGCAGAAACAGACTGTTCCTCGACAGCATGGGGGCGCAGTGTGGCAGACCCTGATGTAGGGGTGTTGAGGCCCTCTTTTTATTGTGGTCTTACTTCTACTGTATATGGAAGTATAATAGGCCAATACCAAATCAAATTCAGGTACTTGTTGTATTTAAAATAAAGTATGAAATTACCGTATTTATCGGCATATAACACGCACTTTTTCCCCCTGAAAATCAGGGGGAAATCATGGGTGCATGTTATAGGCCGATCCCCGCCGATTTCTGTGTCATCGGAGCGATCGCGGCAATTGCCGCGCTCGCTGCCGACATACACAGCCGTGGGTAGATTCAAAAATGGCGCCGAGACTGCAGGGAGCCGAGATACACATACCCGAGTGTTCTCGGCTTTTTTCGGCGCCGCCGTCACGCCCAGTCCCGCCCCTGGACCTGTGTTATGTCCATCATAGGGCGGGACTGGGCGTGACTGAGCGGCGCCGAAAAAAGCCGAGAACACTCGGGTATGTGTATCTCGGCTCTTGTCAGATCCGAGATACACATACCCGAGTGTTCTCGGCTCACAATCACGCCCAGTCCCGCCCTATGATGGACATAACACAGGTCCAGGGGCGGGACTGGGCGTGACGGCGGCGCCGAAAAAAGCAGAGAACACTCGGGTATGTGTATCTCGGCTCCCTGCAGTCTCGGCGCCATTTTTGAATCTACACAGAGTGCACAAAACTGCACTGACATTGCTGGACTGGGGCAAACCTGCACTAACAAAGCTGCACTGGGGCAAGGCTACACTGACAAGGCTGCACTGGGGCAAAGCTGCACTGACAAGGTTGCACTGGGGCAAAGCTGCACTGACAAGGCTGCACTGGGGCAAAGCTGCACTGACAAGGCTGCACTGGGGCAAAGCTGCACTTACAAGGCTGCACTGGGGCAAAGCTGCACTGACAAGGCTGCACTGGGGCAAAGCTGCACTGACAAGGCTGCACTGACAAGGCTGCACTGGGGCAAGGCTGCACTGACAAGGCTGCACTGGGGCAAAGCTGCACTGACAAGGCTGCACTGGGGCAAAGCTGAACTGACAAGGCTGCACTGGGGCAAAGCTGCACTGACAAGGCTGCACTGGCAAGGCTGCACTGGGGCAAGGCTGCACTGGGGCAAGGCTGCACTGACACTGAAAAGGCTGCAGATGGACAGATAAGGCTGCATTGATGGGCATTTTAATTTAAGTTTTTTTTCCTTAAACTTCCCTCCTAAACTTGGGGTGCGTGTTATACGCCGGCGCGTGTTATACGCCGATAAATACGGTATATTAAAAAAATATGTTTTTTTGTATAGAGATCTTCCGTATTTATTTTTTTTAATATATACTGTGTTTTCCCTTTTGGGTGCTAACAACACTAAGCTACTCTACATTTAAATGGCATAGTCAGCAGAACACTGGAAGTCATATTATCAATTGAGAACTGGCAGGATCCACAGGTACAGCGGGGAAAACAATTAATTAATCCCCTGCAGATTTTGTAAATTTGTCCACTTACAAAGAAATTAGGGGTCTATAATTGTTATCATAGGTGTATTTTAAATTATAGAGACAGAATATCAACCAAAAATCCAGAAAAAAAACACATGATACAAATGTTATTAATTGAGTTGCAGTTCAGTGATTAAAATAAGTATTTGATCCCCTACCAACGAACACTAATTCTGTCTCCCACAGACTAGGCTCATATGGTACACAGATTAGTCCTCTCAATTTAAGAAGGTGCTCCTAATGACAACTCGTTATGTGTATAAAAGACACCTGTCCACAGAATCTTTTTCTTCCATTCACACCTCACCATCATGGGCAGGACCAAAGAGTTGTCAAAGGATGTCAGGGACAAGATTATAAACCTGCACAAGGCTGGAATCGGCTACAAGTCCATTAGCAAGAAGCTTGGTTAGGAGACAACTGTTGGAGCGATTATTCACAAATGGAAGAAATACAAAATAACCATCAATCGCCCTCGGTCTGGAGCTCCATGCATAATTTCGCCTCATAGGGTAAGGATCAAAAAAAAAACAAGAAAAATAGCCCTGGGACTTTCGATGAGGTGAGAGAGGTTTAGCCAATGTCCACAGTGAACACTGAGACAAAATCAATTTATTCATTTCAAAATGTTATGTAACTGAGCGGTAACAACAATGATTGTGAGTTATCAGGCATAATAGCCAATGTACACAACACAGATGAACATAAATATACAAAGATTTATTACAAATGTTATACATCAATGAACAACAATAAAACTTGAAAGTTGCTGAGTCAGTAAATACACATACAGAATAAGAAGATAAAATGTACATACATGTGGACAGGGAAGTATGTGAACATAATGCAGACATCAATAATACCCAGCATGTACCGGCATAAAACAAGCATCAATAAAGCCCTATGCATTTTGCGAGACCCTGCTCGCTTCTTCAGGGGCGGATGCATGAATGTTGTATCTGCAATGTAAGTAATGAGATCAATAAATGTATGTTGTTGGTAAATGGGGGCAGGTGGAATGATTGGCAAGAGAGGCCTGAAGCAGAGAGCTCATACTTACCGAAGTCTGAGATAAATCGCCAAACGCTGGATATCAAGATGGCAGCAGTGTGATGCATCCAGCTCGGGAGCTGAGGAGGCGGAACAAAACAAAGGCCACAATAGGGGAACATCCAGAGGATCAGCACGGTCTAGATAGGGGTATTTCTCACTGCGGTCTCCACTTAGCCCCTTAACTTTTTTACTTTCCTGACATCTATTGGGTCTGTTACATTGTTTTTATACACATGTAATACTATATCATTCTATATTGCCCCGTAGTCTCTCTGCCCATACCAGTTTTATAACCATGCATTTACTATATTCCATATCTCAGTTAGTTGTTCATACCAAGATACTCTTATAAGCTTAATTCACTTACTTACATCTTTATGTGTATATAAATTAAAGTTTAGAACCCTATACAATAAGCTAATTTTGCATTTATGATGCCCTCTGATATATGTGCATCCTTGCAGACATTTTCCGGACACAATTTTAAGGGGCTAAGTGGAGACCGCAGTGAGAAATACCCCTATCCAGGCCTAGCCAGTCTCCAGACCTTAATCGTATAGAAAGCTTATGGAGGGGGCTGAAACTTTGAGTTGCCAAGCGACAGGCAAGAAACCTTAAGGATTTAGAGAAGATCTGTAAAGAAGAGGGGATCAAAATCCCTCCTGAGATGTGTGCAAATCTGGAAACCAACTACAAGAAACGTCTTACCTCTGTGCTTGCCAACAAGGGTTTCTCAACCAAGTCAGTGCTGGGACAAGGCCATTTGGTGCCCAGGGCGAAGATGGCAAACTGCAATACAAATACAATTAGGTTTAATGCGATAGAAACAGAGTTCACTCACACTCAATTTGTAAAATGCATCATGAGGGGTTAATGTTATGCCACTGCTTTCTGATACATTAGCGACCAGTGCCAGTTAATTAACCTCTTTGTGCTGCATTAGTGGCACCAGTGTAACACTGACACTGGTGCCATTTATGCAGCATAAAGGGGTTCAATTATTGGCACTGGTCTGATGAGCATATTTTATTTTAAGAGCAACACTGATGGGCATATTTTGTTGTGCACATCAGAGTGCTCCTTAACATAAAATATGCCCACCAGCGTGATCCTTAACATAAATAAGCTTGCATGCCGATGGGCACATTTTATGTTAAGGGGCACTCCAATGGACACAACAAAATATGCCCACCTGCTTGCCCCTTTACATAAAATGCGCCCATCAGTGTTGCTCTTAAAATAAAATATGGCCATCAGCGTGCCCCTTAGCATAAAATATGCCCATCAGAGTTCCCTTTACATAAAATGTGCCCATCAGCATGCTACTTATTTTATGTTAAGGGTCAGGCTGATGGGCATATTTTATGTTAAGGGGCACTCTAATGGGCTTAACAAAATGTGCCCATCCGTGTGCCCCTTAGCATAAAATGTGCCCATTAGTGTTGCTCTTAAAATAAAATATGCCCATCAGAGCAAATAAGTAGCATGCTGATGGGCACATTTTATATTAAGTGACACTCTGATGGGCACATTTTATGTTAAGGGGCATTCTGGTGGGCACAACAAATTATGCCCATCAGTGTGCCCCTTAACAAAATATGACCATCAGAGTGCCCCTTAACAAATTATGCCCATCAGTGTGCCCCTTAACAAAATATGGCCATCAGAGTGCCCATTAACAAATTATGCCTATCAGTGTGCAGCTTAGGAAACATGTGCCCCACATACCTTAAACTCAGGAGTAGGGATGAGCCGAACACCCCCGGTTCGGTTCGCATCAGAACCTGCGAACGGACCGAAAGTTCACGCAAACTTTAGAACCCCATTAAAGTCTATGGGACTCGAACGTTCAAAATCAAAAGTGCTAATTTTCCTTTAAATATCGTACCAGGGGGAGGGTGTCTATAGTATGCCTGTAAAGTGGCGTGTGTTTCCCGTGCTTAGAACAGTCCCTGCACAAAATTACATTTTTAAAAGAATAAAAGTAATTTAAAACTGCTTGCGGCTTTAATGTAATGTCGGGTCCTGGCAATATGGATGAAAATCAGTGAGACAAACGGCATGGGTACCCCCCACCCCCCAGTCCATTACCAGGCCCTTTGGGTCTTGTATGGATATTAAGGGGAACCCGCACCCAAATTATAAAAAGGAAAGGCATGGGGCTCCCAGGCCCTATATACTCTGAACAGCAGTATACAGGCAGTGCAAACAAGACAGGGACTGTAGGTTTGTTGTTAAGTAGAATCTGTTTGGAATTTTGAACTGGTACATTTTTAAAGTGTAGCTCCAGCCAAAAAATCTATCTTTAACCTTTTTGGAAAACATAGGGAAGGGTAATCACCCTTGTAACATTTGTTTTGCTGTCTGCGCACCTCTTCAGAAGATTTCACCTCACTTTCTGCCCCAATGACAAATGTTTTTTGAAAATTTGGGGTTTTTAGTGAAACAAGGATTGGTGATAAAGCATCAGTGAAGAGGAGACACGTGTTTCCCATATTAATTCTTACGGGAGAGAATTTCCCTTCCTAGGGGTAGATTTCATTTCACTTCCTGTTGTCTCCTTCCGTTTGCAAGTAGGAGTCGTTTGTAAGTTGGATGTTTGAAAGTAGGGGCCTGCCCTATATACTCTGCAGAAATTGGGGCCTTAGGTGTTAGTGTTGCCACAACACTGTAAGCTCTCACAGTTACTCTTGGTGGGCGCAGGAACGGGCCGTGCTGTGAAATATCAGATCAAGAATTGTAATTACATGCCATTGTTGAACAGTGGTAGAAAAATTGGGCCTTTGGTGGTGGTGGTGGTGCTGGTGCCACAACACTGTAAGTCTTCACAGTTACTCTTGGTGGGCGCTGGAACGGGCCCTGCTGTGAAATATTATATCAAGAATTGTAATTACATGCATCTGTTGAACAGGGGCCGAAAAATTGGGCCTTTGGTGGTGGTGGTGGTGTTGCCATAACAGTGTAAGCCCTCACAGTTACTCTTGGTGGGTGCAGGAATGGGCCTTGCTGTGAAATATTAGATCAAGAATTGTAATTACATGTCCCTGTTGAACAGGAGCAGAAAAAGTGGGCCTTAGGCACTGGTGCCACAACACTGCAACCCCTCACAGATGCTATAGTTAGAGCGCAGGAATGAGCCCTGCTGCAAAGTAGTGCATCAAAAATTGTAATTATAAGCCCCTGTTAAACAAGGGCTGAAAATTTGGGCCTTGGGCACTAGTGCTAGTGCCACAACACTGCAACCCCTCACAGATACTCTAGTTGGAGCGCAGGAATGAGCCCTGCTGCAAAGTATTGCATCAAAAATTGTAATTACAAGCCTCTGTTAAAGAGGGGCTGAAAAATTGGGCCTTGGGCACTGGTGCCACAACACTGCAACCCCTCACAGATATTCCAGTTGGAGCACAGGAATGAGCCCTACTGCAAAGTATTGCATCAAAAATTGTAATTACACACCCCTGTTAAACAGGGGCAGAAAAATTGCCACAACACTGCAACCCCTCACAGATGCTATAGTTGGAGCGCAGGAATGATCCCTGCTGCAAAGTATTGCATCAAAAATTGTAATTATACACCCCTGTTAAACAGGGGCTGAAAAATCGGGCTTTGGGCATTGGTGCTGGTGCCACAACACTGCAACCCCTCACAGATACTATAGTTGGAGCGCAGGAATGAGCCCTGCTGCAAAGCATTGCATCAAAAATTGAAATTACATGCCCCTTAAACAGGGGCAGAAAAATTGGGCCTTGGCCACTGGTGGCGGTGCCCAGAACCAAAAATATTCTTACAAGCTATCAGCATGAAAATTGAGGAGGAAGAGGATTGTGACTCAGCATAACAGGATAGTCACTCAGCAACAGCATAGGCAGTCTTGAAGGGATCTCACATTAAAACAAAAATCAATCGGTTACATAAGTATCAGGTGCTTGGTAGCTGGTGATCCAAGATTGATTCATTTTTATGAAGGTCAGCCGATTGACCGATTCGGTGGACAGCCGCACCCTGTGATCGGTTACAAAGCCTCCAGCAGCACTGAATGTGCGTTCCGAAAGAACGCTGGATGCAGGACAGGCCAGTAGCTCAATTGCATACTGTGCAAGCTCTGGCCAATGATCCATCCTCAAGACTAGAGGTCGACCGATATGGGTTTTTCTCTGGCCGATGCCGATATTTAGAAATCGCGGTGGCCGATGGCCGATATATGATGCCGATTTTTTTTGGGCCGATATATATTAGGCCGATTTTTTTTTTCTTTTTTTTTTTTTTCCCTTCATCTCATAAAATCTAACAGTTAGACCCCTTTCAAACTGGGGCGTTTTTCAGGCGCTTTTGGGCTAAAAATCGCGCCTCCTGCAGTCTGTGTGAAAGCCAGAGTGCTTTCACACTGAAGCGATGCGCTGGCAGGATGTTAAAAAAAAGTCCTGCAAGCAGCATCTTTGGAGCGGTGTATACCGCTCCTCCACCACTCCTGCCCATTGAAATGAATGCGCACCGCTGCCGAAGCGCCTGCAAAGCGTTTTAGCAGCAGCGCTTCAGGGGCGCATTTAACCCCTTCCTCGGCCGCTAGCTGGGTTATAAGCGCCCCGCTAGCAGCCAAATAGCGCCGCTAAAATGACGGTAAATCGCTGCTAAAACTAACAGCGTTTTACCATCAACGCTTGCCCGCTCCAGTGTGAAAGCAGCCTTAAGTAATAAGTGGTATAGAAAATTTTTTACATTTAAACATTTATTAAACAAAACAAACCTCCAATCAGTTCACTTGTATGTATAATTTAGATTAAAAAAAAAATAACTATATCTTAAATATTAAATACACAAAAACAGGTAATCAAAACTTGAGGACGAAAAAAAAATGGGCTAACTTTACTGCTTATTTTTTTTTTTATTTCATTATTGTATTTTTTCAAAAAAAATTGCGTTTGAAAGACCGCTGCGCAAATACCGTGTGACATAAAATATTGCAACAATCGCTATTTTATTCCCTAGGGTCTCTGCTAAAAAAATATATATATAATGTTTGGGGGTTCTAAGTGATTTTCTAGAAGAAAATACAGGATTTTTACTTGTAAGCAACAAGTGTCAGAAAAGATTTAGTCTTTAAAGCGGGGGTCCACCGAAACCGCCAAAAAAAAAAAAATTAAAAGCCAGCAGCTACAAATACTGCAGCTGCTGACTTTTAATATATGGCCACTTACCTGTCCCAGGGTCCAGCAATGTCGGCAGGCGACGCCGAGAACCCGCTCGGTTCTCGGCAGCTGCCGCCGCCATCCTAGGTGAAGGAATCGGGAAGTGAAGCGTTGCGGCTTCACTTCCCGGTTCCCTACTGCGCATGCGCGAGTCGCGCTGCGCATCGTAACTGGTCCCCGCTATCTCCTGGGAGCTGTGTGTTTCCCAGGAGACAGCGCGGAGGGACAGGAAGAGGCATAGACTCCCATGGGAGTCTATGCCGGAAGTGGGTGCAAATACCTGTCTTAGACAGGTATCTGCACCCCCCTCCCCCCTGAAAGGTGCCAAATGTGACACCGGAGGGGGAGAGGGTTCCAAAAAGCGGAAGTTCCATTTTTGTGTGGAACTCCGTTTTAAATGGTTGAACTGAGAACTTCTACACACGGAGTTTAGTCTATTGATAAAATAACCTGAAGAGATACAATCTTTCTTCTTATCAGACTTGTCAGGCTGCCCAGGGAGGAGAGAAGAAAACTTCAGACAACTTGCATTGACTTCTATTACAGAAGAAATTTGCAAGTCCTGCTGAAGTTATAATCGGCTTTTTTTATCAGCACAATCGGCCGATGCCGATTAAGTAAAAAAAGCCAAATATCGGCCGATATATCAGCCGGCCGATATATCGGTCGACCTCTACTCAAGACCCAGTAACCCAGAGGATTTTCGGTGGGAAAGGTGTCCAAGTCTAATCTTGCCCCTAGGTAATCCCTCATCATTTGAATCAGATGCTGGCGATGGTTGCTGAAATCGATCAGGCCTTGGGGCTGCGGACTAAAAAATTGTCTGAACGCATCGGTCAGACGGCCACCTTCTCCACCGCTCCTTCTGTGACTAACCGAAGCCTCAGCAACATCTTGTCCAGGAGGACCAGGAAATTTTTAACCTCTCAGGCTCTGGAAACGCATTGCACAAACCTTTTTGCAAGGCCTCCTGAAGATGTTTCATCCTCTGCTCCCTCTGCGACGGCAAGATAAGGTCCGCAACCTTACCCTTGTAACATGAATCAAGGAGGGTTGCCAGCCAGTATTGGTCCTTCTCCTTGATACCACAAATACGAGGATCCTTCCGCAGGCTTTGCAGGATCAGGGAGGCCATGCAGCGTAGGTTTGCTGAGGCATTCGGTCCGAAGTCCTCTGGGTCACTAAGGACGACATGATCCGCAGCCACCTCCTCCCAGCCACATACAAGTCCATGGGTTTCTTCAGACTGTAAATGATCCCTTGAAGACTGCTGCTGATGCTGAGTGCCAGGCTCCACCTCCATGCTGACACAATCATCCTCCTTCTCATCCTCTTCCTGTGTGATCGGCGGGCACGCAGGCACACTGTCTGGATAAAGAGGGTCTTGAGAGGTAAGGCAGTCCTCCTCTTCCTCCCTCTGTTCTGCCTCAAGTGCCCTCTCCATTATTCCACACAGTGTGTGCTCTAACAGGTGGACAAGAGGGACAGTGTCACTGATGCATGCACTGTCACTGCTCACCATCCTTGTGGCCTCCTCAAATGGTGACAGGACAGTGCATGCATCCCTGATCATAACCCACTGGTGTGGGGAAAAAACCAAGGTCCCCTGACCCTGTCCTGGTGCCATAGTCGCATAGGTACTCATTGATGGCCCTCTGCTCCAAGTGCAGCCGCTGCAGCATGGCCAACGTTGAGTTCCACCTGGTGGGCATGTCATAGATTAGGCGGTTCTTGGGCAGGTTAAATTCCTTTTGGAGGTCAGCCAGCCGAGCACTGGCATTATATGACCTGCGGAGAAATGCACACAGGCTTTCCTGGCCTGCCTCAGGACATCCTGTAAGCCTGTGTCCCTGCCAAAGAACCACTGCACCACCAAGTTAAGGACGTGAGCCAAACAGGGCACATGGGTCAGTTGTCCCTGTCGGAGGGCAGAGAGGAGGTTGGTGCCATTGTCGCAAACCACCATACCTGCCTTAAGATGGCGTGGTGTCAACCACTTCTGAACCTGCCCCTGCAAAGCCGACAGAATCTTTGCCTCAGTGTGGCTCCTGTTCCCCAAGCACACCAGCTCAAGCACCGCATGGCATCTTTTTGCCTGCATGCTTGCGTAGCCCCTTGAATGCCTATGGAGCACCACTGGTTCCTTCGACAAATCAGCACAGGAAAAGGCCATGGAGGAAGAAGAAGAGGAGGGGGTGGAGGAGAGAGGTGTGGCAGAATCACCACTAGTAGAATTTTGGAGGCGTGGTGGCGGAACAACCTCCAACACTACTGAACCCTGTCCTGCATCCTTCCCAGCTGCCAGAAGAGTCACCCTGTCCATGCCTGCTGGACCATGAGTCAGCGGTAATATGCACCTTACCGCTGACCGCCCTGTCCAGCAAGGCCAAGACATTGCCTTCCACATGCCGGTAGAGAGCCGGAATCACCTTCCGTGAGGAAAAGTGGCGTTTAGGAACCCGCCACGGAGGAACCGCACATTCCACAAATTCATGGAAGGGGGCAGAGTCTACCAACTGAAAAGGCAGCAGTTGAAGTGCTAGCAATTTAGCCAAGCTAGCATTCAACCGCTGGGCATGTGGATGGCTGGGAGCGAACTTCTTTCAGCGGTGCAGCAGCTGGGGCAGGGAAATTTGCCTGGTACAATCTGACGTTGGTGTACCAATAGCAGATTGCCCGCAAGTACTTGGCTGTGACACACCTAATTCTACACCTTTCCTCTCAGTGCAGGTTTCAGAGAGGACTGAAGGAATAGTGGGGTTGGAGATCCCAGCTGATGAGGAGCAAGGAGAGGTCCGCTTTGTTCTTTGGTGTGGGTCTTTTAGGTACGCTTGCCAACGAACTGCATGGCAGGTCGACATATGTCTGGTCAAGCATGTGGTGCCCAAGCGGGTGATGTTTTGGCCACGTGAGATACGCTTGAGACATATGTTGCAAATAGCAGCGGTGGGATCTGATGCACTCGTCTCAAAAAAGGCCCACACCAAAGAACTTTTGGAATAACACGCAGAGACAGCAGCGCCCTGCACATGTGGAGCTCTGTGGTGTGATGCAGTCGGTGTGCTGCCCTTAAGCTGGCCCCTGGAGGGCATCCTGCCTCGTTGGAGATGTGCCTCCTCCTACTCTCTCCTATCAGGCACCCATGTGGAGTCATTGACCTCATCATCCCCTCCCTCCTCATCACTGAAGCAAAGCTGGCAGTATGCTGCAGCTGGGGGAACATGACTGCCAGATTGCTGTCCTTCTTGGGCACCCCCTCTCTCTGGGCTCACGTTACTGCCTTCCTCTAGCTGGGTACCATCATCGGAGCCTTCAAAACTCTGGGCATCCTCCTGGAGCATGTACCCAACACTGTGGTCAAACAGTTCAGGGGACTCCTCAGGAGGACATGGTGGGGCTAGGGAAGGAGTGACTGATGCCATTGAGCCAAGGGAAGAGGCTGCGTTGGCAGCTGCTTTGCCAGACAAAGTACCCTGAGCCTGCGTGAGAGAGGATGAGGAGGATGAGGACAGCTTGGTCATCCACTCTACCAAGTCTTCCGCATGTTGCGGCTCAACGCGGCCAGCTGCCGAAAAAAAGGACAAGCGTGTCCCACGTGCTGATGAGGATGCACCGTCTCCATGACCAGCACTGTTGCCTCTAGACACAGAGCCTGCTTGCCCTCTTTTATTGGCTTGTGACTGTCTGCCTCTCCTTGTTGGCCTTCCGGACATACTAAAGGCCTGCAGTGCGATGTAGCTGCACAAAGCTGGAGTGTATATATATATACTGATACTGCAGCTAGCAGAATCAACTGCCTGCCTGTGGTACTAATAGGATCAGAAGAACACCACCAATTTTCTTCAGGTCGCTTTAGGTGCACACTGTGCAGAGGACACAGTACACTAACTGTAAATACTGCAGCTGCCTGCCTGTGGTACTAATAGGATCAGAAGAACACCACCAATTTTCTTCAGGTAGCTTTAGGTGCACACTGTGCACAGGACACAGTACACTAACTGTAAATACTGGAGCTGCCTGCCTGTGGTATTAATAGGAGCAGAACAACAGCAATTGTCTTCAGGTAGCTTTAGGTGGACACTGTGCAGAGGATGCAGTACACTAACTGTAAATACTGCAGCTGCCTGCGGTACTAATAGGATCAGAAGAACACCACCAATTTTCTTCAGGTAGCTTTAGGTGCACACTGTGCAGAGGACACACTACACTAACTTGTAAATACTGCAGCTGCCTGCGGTACTAAAAGGATCAGAAGAACACCACCAATTTTCTTCAGGTAGCTTTAGGTGCACACTGTGCAGAGGATGCACTACACTAACTGTAAATACTGCAGGTGCCTACGGTACTAATAGGATCAGAAGAACACCACCAATTTTCTTCAGGTAGCTTTAGGTGCACACTGTGCAGAGGACGCACTACACTAACTGTAAATACTGCAGCTGCCTGCGGTACTAATAGGATCAGAAGAACACCACCAATTTTCTTCAGGTAGCTTTAGGTGCACACTGTGCAGAGGACGCACTACACTAACTTGTAAATACTGCAGCTGCCTGCGGTACTAAAAGGATCAGAAGAACACCACCAATTTTCTTCAGGTAGCTTTAGGTGCACACTGTGCAGAGGACGCACTACACTAACTGTAAATACTTCAGCTGCCTGCGGTACTGTCAGGTCACCTTGAGGCTAGGTGACAGATGCACACCGTTGGGTTCAGGAGTGCACCGCAATGTAGTGGACCCTACGGCTGACTGCTGTGGATGGGAGTCAGGGTGATAAGGAAGGCAGGGCTGCTGGAACACCATCACGGATCCCAGCAGGTGTTCACCAGAGCCTCTAGTGGTGAGGATGGACTGGGCTGCAACTGGCTCCAGGTCGCGACCCCCAGGGTCACCCAGCTCACACACACAGTAGGCAACAGGAGGATAGGTATAGTAAGGGAATAAGCCAAGGTCGGGGCCACAAGCAGACAAGGACAACAGAGCTCACGCCAAGGTTCAGGGTCACAGGCAAACAGGGATAGTCGGGGACACGCCAAAGGTCAGGGTCACGAGCAAGCTGGCTTGCAGTGCACAGGTTAATATAGGGTTCCCTGATAGGAGCTGGGGTGGAGCCATGCTAGAGGAGAGTTTATAAAAGCAGTCAGGTGAGAGTCAGCTGGTCTTTAGAGATGAACACATGGAGACAGATAAACTGACAGACAAAACTCTATTGCATGACCATGACAGGTACTAATAGGATCAGAGGAATACCACCAATTTTCTTCAGGTAGCTTTAGGTGCACACTGTGCAGAGGACGCACTACACTAACTTGTAAATACTGCAGCTGCCTGCGGTACTAATAGGATCAGAAGAACACCACCAATTTTCTTCAGGTAGCTTTAGGTGCACACTGTGCAGAGGACGCACTACACTAACTGTAAATACTTCAGCTGCCTGCGGTACTGTCAGGTCACCTTGAGGCTAGGTGACAGATGCACACCGTTGGGTTCAGGAGTGCACCGCAATGTAGTGGACCCTATGGCTGACTGCTGCGGATGGGAGTCAGGGTGATAAGGAAGGCAGGGCTGCTGGAACACCATCACGGATCCCAGCAGGTGTTCACCAGAGCCTCTAGTGGTGAGGATGGACTGGGCTGCAACTGGCTCCAGGTCGCGACCCCCAGGGTCCCCCAGCTCACACACACAGTAGGCAACAGGAGGATAGGTATAGTAAGGGAATAAGCCAAGGTCGGGGCCACAAGCAGACAAGGACAACAGAGTTCACGCCAAGGTTCAGGGTCACAGGCAAACAGGGATAGTCAGGGACACGCCAAAGGTCAGGGTCACGAGCAAGCTGGCTTGCAGTGTACAGATTAATATAAGGTTCCCTGATAGAAGCTGGGGTGGAGCGATGCTAGAGGAGAGTTTATAAAAGCAGTCAGGTGAGAGTCAGCTGGTCTTTAGAGATGAACACATGGAGACAGGTAAGCTGACAGACAAAACTCTATTGCATAACCATGACAGTACCCCCTCTCTTATGAGGCCTCCCCCTCCCCCGACTGGGCCCTAGCTTAAAGGGAAACTCCAGATGAATATGTGTAAATGTTTTCCTTCGCGCTAGTGAATGTGACACAATAAATGTGATCCCAATACAATGTGCTGTGTTAAATAGACACTGTGTACAAATGCTAATATTGCCGCAAAATAGAGGTGTTCACACAAAACACTAATAGGATTAAAATATTAAATGAAATTTCGCGCAATATTTGTGTAATAAAAATCAGACTCTCATGACTACTGACTGGTGGGTTCCTTTTCCAGGCCTAAGGTGGTTGCTGCAATTAATACAAAGGTGTAGGAAACAGCATAGACTAAAAATAATTACACCACCCTGTAACTAGCATATACATAAGTCTGTGACATAGTCTGGTGATAATATACTCATATAATCTTCTATAGTAAACCAATGGTGATCCACATTTAGATAAAATTCATATAGCAATGTACCATCTTCTTAGGTCAATATAAAATCTTCTTAGGTTCTACTAGTAATAAACCGTGCAAATATAAACAAGCGTGATAACTAAAATAGCGTGATAGAAATGTGCAATCTTACATAATAAATCAATAGTTAATAAAACAAATTCTTTAAAAAAGTCCGTTTTGTAAGTGTGCTTGTGTGCAAATCTTGTGGTATAAAGGTGAATCAAATGTAAGTGAGTGAATTTGTAAAGAATCTCAGTGAACAGTTCTTTTAAAATGTTCTTCTGTACTAAAAGATCTTTTCTGCTGTGGGTGTCTCCCAATGTGGTCTCACAGAACTCTCACCTTGCATATGTATTGATTAGGCATTCGGTAGTATGTCTTTGTGTGGAAGTGGTGTTCTGACAGCTCTTTCTTTTCTGTGCTATTTCTCCTCCAGCGTTCCTTTCCCTTGCATATGTATTGATTAGGCATTCGGTAGTATGTCTTTGTGTGGAAGTGGTGTTCTGACAGCTCTTTCTTTTCTGTGCTATTTCTCCTCCAGCGTTCCTTTCCCTGCAGCTCCGCTCAGTGTTGGGGAGAAAAAATAGGTGGGGGGGAGGAAAAGGAGGCTCCACTAGTGTATTAACTTTTTTAAAAACCAAGGGGTAGCATTTATTTAATATTGCTCTTACATTTAAAATGATAAAAACAGGCAAAGTATGAGAAAGAAAACGATCTGGCGTTCTCAGCGCCCTCTCACTTGTGCTTCAGATACTGTGTGTCACTCCAGCCAATCCCTACGCGTTACGACACGGTCACATGTCTTCATCTGGGGATGTGATTGGCTGTTCTGTGTATGCTTATATGTGCTAATACCGGAAATTGCGAGGCCGCCATTTTACTTGTGGTCAATGTAATTTAAGTTCGGCGGCCATTTTTCGTTAGTTTTTAGGTAGGCTCTTCCTCTAGGGATTGACGCCTTCATGTGCGCGGCCATATTTTTGGTTGTATTCTTTCATAATAGAGATTATTACTGCCGTTTGGTGTTGTAAACGAGATGAATTACTTAGTTTATTAGGAGGAATCATTACTATTTGATGATGTTTATTATAACAACAGGGAAGAGCCATGTATGTTAATGAGATTACATTCTCTAATCCATCCCTGTGGCTACATTTAGAATGGATTCCTTAGATATATGAAGCAGGTGTGGGAGTGCCCTGGTTACTATACCAGTTATATTAAAAAGATACAATACATCTGAATTAAACATTTATAGGACCTTTAGATGATTGTTATACATTTATAATTACATCTCCACTGTACTTTATTTTGATCTATTTAATTACCCTGCGGTGGACGCTGCTTTCGTGATAATGGGCTAAATTGATATTAAAATATTAAAATATGGTTTTTATTTATTTATTTTTTTAAAAATAATTTGTATCATAGATATGGTTATAACGGTTATTTTAAAATTGTTCATATAATCCCACATAAAAAATTAAGCTGTAAAACCAACAATGTTAAAAAAGTTTTTTTAAAATTATATGTTAATCCTACAAATTGTATCTAATGCTGATTTAATAATTGTTTAAAAAGCAATTTAAATCGAACTCGACATTGAGTCCCCCTGGCACCAAGGTGCGCAAAGAATGTATCCATTTGGATTCTTTGCGACTGATGTCTCGGACCAGATGACTCCCTCTCCAGGATGGTTTATGTTTTTCTATGCCCCAAAATTGGAGGTGTGATGGGTCTTTGTTATGTACCAATGAAAAATGTTTGGATACATTATGTTTCGGGAAGCCCGATTTTATGTTTTGTACATGTTCCTTGCTTCCCGAAACATAATGTATCCAAACATTTTTCATTGGTACATAACAAAGACCCATCACACCTCCAATTTTGGGGCATAGAAAAACATAAACCATCCTGGAGAGGGAGTCATCTGGTCCGAGACATCAGTCGCAAAGAATCCAAATGGATACATTCTTTGCGCACCTTGGTGCCAGGGGGACTCAATGTCGAGTTCGATTTAAATTGCTTTTTAAACAATTATTAAATCAGCATTAGATACAATTTGTAGGATTAACATATAATTTTAAAAAAACTTTTTTAACATTGTTGGTTTTACAGCTTAATTTTTTATGTGGGATTATATGAACAATTTTAAAATAACCGTTATAACCATATCTATGATACAAATTATTTTTAAAAAAATAAATAAATAAAAACCATATTTTAATATTTTAATATCAATTTAGCCCATTATCACGAAAGCAGCGTCCACCGCAGGGTAATTAAATAGATCAAAATAAAGTACAGTGGAGATGTAATTATAAATGTATAACAATCATCTAAAGGTCCTATAAATGTTTAATTCAGATGTATTGTATCTTTTTAATATAACTGGTATAGTAACCAGGGCACTCCCACACCTGCTTCATATATCTAAGGAATCCATTCTAAATGTAGCCACAGGGATGGATTAGAGAATGTAATCTCATTAACATACATGGCTCTTCCCTGTTGTTATAATAAACATCATCAAATAGTAATGATTCCTCCTAATAAACTAAGTAATTCATCTCGTTTACAACACCAAACGGCAGTAATAATCTCTATTATGAAAGAATACAACCAAAAATATGGCCGCGCACATGAAGGCGTCAATCCCTAGAGGAAGAGCCTACCTAAAAACTAACGAAAAATGGCCGCCGAACTTAAATTACATTGACCACAAGTAAAATGGCGGCCTCGCAATTTCCGGTATTAGCACATATAAGCATACACAGAACAGCCAATCACATCCCCAGATGAAGACATGTGACCGTGTCGTAACGCGTAGGGATTGGCTGGAGTGACACACAGTATCTGAAGCACAAGTGAGAGGGCGCTGAGAACGCCAGATCGTTTTCTTTCTCATACTTTGCCTGTTTTTATCATTTTAAATGTAAGAGCAATATTAAATAAATGCTACCCCTTGGTTTTTAAAAAAGTTAATACACTAGTGGAGCCTCCTTTTCCTCCCCCCCACCTATTTTTTCTCCCCAACACTGAGCGGAGCTGCAGGGAAAGGAACGCTGGAGGAGAAATAGCACAGAAAAGAAAGAGCTGTCAGAACACCACTTCCACACAAAGACATACTACCGAATGCCTAATCAATACATATGCAAGGGAAAGGAACGCTGGAGGAGAAATAGCACAGAAAAGAAAGAGCTGTCAGAACACCACTTCCACACAAAGACATACTACCGAATGCCTAATCAATACATATGCAAGGTGAGAGTTCTGTGAGACCACATTGGGAGACACCCACAGCAGAAAAGATCTTTTAGTACAGAAGAACATTTTAAAAGAACTGTTCACTGAGATTCTTTACAAATTCACTCACTTACATTTGATTCACCTTTATACCACAAGATTTGCACACAAGCACACTTACAAAACGGACTTTTTTAAAGAATTTGTTTTATTAACTATTGATTTATTATGTAAGATTGCACATTTCTATCACGCTATTTTAGTTATCACGCTTGTTTATATTTGCACGGTTTATTACTAGTAGAACCTAAGAAGATTTTATATTGACCTAAGAAGATGGTACATTGCTATATGAATTTTATCTAAATGTGGATCACCATTGGTTTACTATAGAAGATTATATGAGTATATTATCACCAGACTATGTCACAGACTTATGTATATGCTAGTTACAGGGTGGTGTAATTATTTTTAGTCTATGCTGTTTCCTACACCTTTGTATTAATTGCAGCAACCACCTTAGGCCTGGAAAAGGAACCCACCAGTCAGTAGTCATGAGAGTCTGATTTTTATTACACAAATATTGCGCGAAATTTCATTTAATATTTTAAACTCCAGATGAAACCTCCTCAACAGACGAGGCGCAAAGATCTCAGATGCAGTGATCCAAGACCTCTCCTCAGGACCAAACCCTTCCCAATGTACGAGGTACTGAAGAATGCCTCTACGGCACTGGGAATCCAGAACTTGACTAACCTCGTACTTAAGTTTATCCTCAGAGACCGAAACCGCGGTAGGGAGAGGACGAGAGGACTTATTGAGGGCTAAAGGCTTCTTAGGAATGGGTAAAGGCGTAAGAAGACCATCAGGAGTCTGAGCAGGGTCCCCCAGACCCTTAAAGATGAGCTGGACATCCAGCACAGGATCATCAGACTGAGCAGAAGTCAGTGGATCCCTGAGACCAGGTTGGTTAGAAAATGATATGTCACAGAAGTCAAGCTGGATATCTTCACTGGGCATAGGCTGAACTGGTGCAGAGGCCAACTGAACAGCATTGCCAGGTGCAGCGACCACCAGAATCGCATCACAGGGTGTAGCGACTGTGGAACTGGTAGACGAGTCAGCCTGTGTGTGCGTCCAAGGGGGTTCAGGAACAGGCAAAGGTAAATGACTATGCAAACTGAAGTGAATGATCGGCTCAAGTTCACAGGTGGGCTCCTCATCCAGAGTGCCACATGACCCAGAGAGTGCCTCAGCCCGACTATTGCAGGAGACATTCCGGAAATCGCTATATGCAGCGGGAAGAGCAGAAGATACTGGGATGGTGGCAACAGGAAGTTTCTCTTTTGGGGTAACCTTGAGTAGGCAGGAAGAGGAACATGAGGAACCCCAAGCCAGGATCCATCCAGCAGTCCAGTCAATGTGTGGAGAATGTAACCGTAACCAAGGAACACCTAATATGATAGGAGATGAAGCCTTAGGTAAGACAAGGAAGGATATCCACTCCTGGTGGAGTGTCCCTACCGACATCTTAACAGGGAGGGTCTGGAAGTGGATAGGACCCCCTGGGAGAGATGTACCATCAATTGCCAAGACCACCAATGGCATTGAAAGGGGCAAAAGGGTAAGTCTCATGGAAGATGCAGTTTCCCAATCCATGAAATTGCCAGCGGCTCCGGAATCCAGACGTGTCGAGACCGAACGAGAGGAAGCGCCGACATGAAGGAACACAGAAAGAAGAAGACGAGAAGGTGAAGGTGATACTTCAGGATCTAATACTCCACCTTCCAAATGTAATAGCCCCGATTGTTTTTCTGGACGAAGAGAACAAGTGTCACGAAAATGACCTTTGGCCCCACAATAGAGGCACAGGCCCAGAGTTCTGCGCCTAGCGCGTTCTTCAGGAGACAACTTGGTACAGCCCAGCTGCATAGGTTCCTCAGTGGGCAGGGGTGCTCCTCGGATCAAAGAGAAGGGACAGGGAGCTCAGGCTGCCTAAGGAATGGAGAGTGCTGGCGTCTATTTTCCAGGTCCCTCTCCTGAAAGCGAATATCGATCTGGTTAAACAAGGTGATGACACCGTCCAGATCAGCAGGAAGGGATTTTCCTGCTAATTCATCCTTCACTCTATCAGAGAGGCCGTGTAAAAAGGTTGCAACTAGGGCCTCATTATTCCAGCTCAATTCAACTGTGAGGATACGGAACTGAAGAGCATACTGTCCCACAGAAGCGGACTATTGACGGAGATGTAAAAGAACGCTAGCCACTGAGGAGACACCACCCGGTTCCTCGAAGATATTCCGAAAAAGTTTCAAGAAATCGGATAGGCTAGAAACCACTGGATCATTCAGTTCCCACAGAGGGGCAGCCCAAGCTAGCACCTCGCCAGACAGGAGGGATATAATATAGGCTACTTTCTCCCGATCGGACAGGAAGTTTTGGGGCTGAAGTTCAAAATGAATTGTGCACTGACTAAGGAACCCCCTGCAAGCCTTGGAGTCCCTAGAGAAACGGCCGGAGCTGGCAGTTGTAATGAATGTGTGGGTGCGACTGGTGCAATAGGTGCAGCAGTAGATAGCAGTTGAAGTTGTTGAACCAGGGTCCTAATGAGGCCTGAACCTGTTCAAAACGGGATGCCAAATCCTGAAGGAATCGCATCACTTGGGTCTGATGCGATTCCTGGGTCTCAAGTCTACGAACTAAGCCCTGCAACGGATCATCTGCGGGTAGTGGCACATCAGCCAGGTCCATGGCTGATCAAACTGTGAGGTCACCTTGAGCCTAGGTGACAGATGCACACCGTTGGGATCAGGAGTGCACCGCAAGGTAGTGGACCCTACGGCTATCTGCTGCGGATGGGAGTCAGGGTGGTAAGGAAGGCAGGGCCGCCGGAACACCAGCATGGATCCCACCGGGGTTAGAGCGTAAGATTCCCTGGGGAGCGGAGTCTAAGAGCCAGCAGGTGTTCACCAGAGCCTCTAGTGGTGAGGATGGACTAGGCTGCAACTGGCTCCAGGTCGCGACCCTCAGGGTCCCCCAGCTCACACCCACAGTAGGCAACAGGAGGATAGGGATAGTAAGGGAATAAGCCAAGGCCGGGGCCACAAGCAGACAAGGACAACAGAGTTCAAGGTTCAGGGTCACAGGCAAACAGGGATAGTCGGGGACACGCCAAAGGTCAGGGTCACGAGCAGACAGGAATAGTCGGGAACAGGTCAAAGTCAGTAATTGGAATCAGACGCAGGAAACACAGCATGTACACACAAAAGCTAACACACAATGGATGATCAGCACTGCTGGCTTGCAGTGCACAGGTTAATATAGGGTTCCCTGATAGGAGCTGGGGTGGAGCCATGCTAGATGAGAGTTTATAAAAGCAGTCAGGTGAGAGTCAGTTGGTCTTTAGAGATGAACACATGGAGACAGGTAAACTGACAGACAAAACTCTATTGCATGACCATGACAGGTACTAATAGGATCAGAGGAACACCACCAATTTTCTTCAGGTAGCTTTAGGTGCACACTGTGCAGAGGACGCACTACACTAACTTGTAAATACTGCAGCTGCCTGCGGTACTAATAGGATCAGAAGAACACCACCAATTTTCTTCAGGTAGCTTTAGGTGCACACTGTGCAGAGGACGCACTACACTAACTGTAAATACTGCAGCTGCCTGCAGTACTAATAGGATCAGAAGAACACCACTAATTTTCTTCAGGTAGCTTTAGGTGCACACTGTGCAGAGGACACACTACACTAACTTGTAAATACTGCAGCTGCCTATGGTACTAATAGGATCAGAAGAACACCACCAATTTTCTTCAGGTAGCTTTAGGTGCACACTGGGTGCACACTGTGTAGAGGACGCACTACATTAACTGTAGATACTGTAGCTAATAGGACTAATAGGATCAGGAGAACACCAGCAATTTTCTTCAGGTAGCTGTAAATACTGTAAAAACACCTGCCTGCCTGTCAGTAGGAAGAGAATAACAGGAACGGATCTAGCTATATATATATATATATACACACACAACACCTAGGATGCATATATATATACACAATACACTGTAAGTGCAGCTAACTGACTTGCCTGCCTACTCTATCTAACTTAAATCAAATGATACTGTCTCTCTCTCTATCTCCCTCTCAATGCCGGAACACACTACACAGGGCCGACGTGCAGGCGCCTTATATAGTGTGGGGCGTGTACTAAACCCCCTAAGCCAGTGGTTCTCAACTCCAGTCCTCGGGACCCATCAACAGGTCAGATTTTAAGTATTACCTTGGGGAGTTGCAGACTAGAATACTGCAATCACTGAGCAGCAAGTGATATCACCTGTAATGTATTTCAGCTATCTTGCAAACCTGGCCTGTTGGTGGGTCCTGAGGACTGGAGTTGAGAACCACTGCCCTAAGCCATACTTGGCCAAAGCCACCATGGCTTTGGCCAATTACGGCTCTCTGTACAGACGGCACTGTGATTGGCCAAGCATGTGGGTCATAGTGCATGCTTGGTAAATCATCAGCCAGCAATGCACTGCGATGCCACAGTGAATTATGGGCCGTGACGTCACTCAAATTTGACGACAAAGCTCATTCCTACTCAGGAGTAGTAGGCACAAGCTGCAGTGGGGTGGAAAGCTGTGAGATATATCTCGCAAGTGAGAGTCAGGACAGGAGCTGGGAGCCGTGAGCCGTGAGTAGCAGGGGGATTGGGCGGAGCGTGCACGTGATGTCACACCCGGTCAGGCGCTCTTGTGACAGAACACTGGGAGTGAGAGCCACGGTCAGGAGGCGGGGCGCACACACGCAACGTCACTGGTTGCTGGGAAACATAGTTACATAGTTACATAGTAGGTGAGGTTGAAAAAAGACACAAGTCCATCAAGTCCAATCTATGTGTGTGATTATGTGTCAGTAAGTCCCAGCAAGCTAGTGACTGCTACTACACTGGCGGCAAGAGCGTTGCTTGGTCTGTTCACGGGCCACCATTTAATGACTACTGTGCCTATTTTAGAAGGACATTTCACTGCGCCCCCCACCCCCAATAAATTGTACCGCCCAGGGCATCCGCCCCCCCCCCCCCCCCCCTGGACCGGCTCTGCACCAAGTGCTAAGTCATGTTTTGCTTGGGGATCAAATAATTATTGTACTCACTGAACTGCAACTCAAATTATAACATTTGTATCGTGTTTTTTTTTTTTTTTCTGGATTTTTTGTTGATATTCTGTCTCTATCATCATTTAGAATACACCTATAATAAAAACTATAGACCCTTCATTTCTTTGTAAGTAGGCAAACTTACAAAATCTGCAGGGGATCAAATAAAAATCATTCATTCTTCTGAACTTTGCATTGAGTGATTTTGGCTTTAGCTTGGAGTGACGCTTGAATTTTTTGATATTTTCTTTCGATTCTGAGAATGATAATTGGCTCTGAGCAATTGTGAAGCAAGAAGAAAGCATACAAGCGGAAAGCTTTTACATTCAATTTTGTCTGAGAGGAAGGAGGTTTATGGGGTTTTTTTGTCCTTGATTCAATCTTTGGCTGTAAAAAAGTCCACCACATAAGTCTAATTGGTTCTTAAGAGCAGGTGTACAGAGCAC
Organism: Lithobates septentrionalis; assembly: GCA_037952835.1. NCBI lineage: Eukaryota > Metazoa > Chordata > Amphibia > Anura > Ranidae > Lithobates > Lithobates septentrionalis. The sequence continues at coordinate 453,447 of JBBDGP010000368.1, forward strand.
ATGCTTCTCCCAGAATCCTCAGCATGCTCCCAGACATAACATCCTTGGGACTGTCAGCTCAGAGGTGTGCGCTGTGTTAATGCAGGCACGCAAGAGAGAGCTTCAGGGTGTTCCACCTATAGATCTGTTTTGAGACTCTTGCAAGACCCAAACTTTTTTTACCCATCACTCGAGAAAGCCCAACTGCGAATTCCATTACCAAAAAGAACAGTGAAAATAAAGGCAGATTAGCGCTGAAATAATTGTTTACTCCTAGTCCCGTCTTTGTATATTTTACTGCTTGGGGGGGGTGGCGGAAAGAATCCTGGAAATGTGGATTTTATAAGCGGGTTTGTGCATCCAAGCTATGGCAAGTATGAGCTGCGAGTGTAAACCTGGCTGCAAGGAGGGGAGATGAGCCAGGATCCCGCAGGAGTTAAGCAATGATGAGAAATTTGACTTGCAGATAGCATGCTATCTCTCACTCAGCTCCATTGGCTGCTGGGAAGTGATGTGGTAGCCGTGGAATGCACAGGACGAGGCGAACGAGACCCCAGACAACACAACATCGAACTAAGGGACAGTTTGCCTTTTAAAGTCATCGCTCTGGGATGAAGCCATGCTCTATAAAGCCCTTTGTATACTGCCATTCTCTGATACGTGCGGAGGAACTAAGACATCTGTCGCTGTAATCAGCCTGTGGAAACTTCTCTCTCCAGATTACCTTTTGTAGAGAAGGCTGTGGAAGATGTACCTTTTGTATCAAAGGTACAAGATGGAGCACCTACTGCTTGTTTGTGTACACAGCCTTACTACACTTCCCATGTGGCCACCCAAAAACCAGACTGGATGGGATAGTGACAAGATACAAATTGACACAGTGGACATGTAATAAAAACAAAATGAATTTCTAATAGCCCCAATTTCAACACCAGTGGGGCATCATAAGACCTCAGATAGATCAATATGTCATTTTGCAAATAGATAAATAATGTGAAAAATTAAGGTTCTTTGAATTTTGAGTCTAGTGAATGAATAGATGTATCAAACAGTTGTTCATAACACCATGTGTTCCAAATGGTACTGAGAAAAATTCCAATGGGTATCTATTGCATAGAAAATCTGAAGACCAATAAAAAGTCCCAAACAGATGGTAGTGTTTATACACCACGTAGATAGCAGATTGAGAGAAGTAATACAAAATAAAAGCGCTTATAGTAAAAATGGTGGCAGGCAGTGGAGTCTCCCAAATTGGGAGACTCCACTGCCTGCCACCATTTTTACTATAAGCGCTTTTTAATACGGAGAATGTAAGTGTTTTACCTTAAATAAATCTTATTTTAAAAAACGGTACTATACTATGTGGCCCCTTTTTTTACCTTCTATGGGCCACCACGAAATCGGGTTATACATGGAAGAATTTTGCCGAGAGTCCTAGAAACAGCATCTGGATTCCATATCGTTCCATTGGGAGACCCCACTTCATTGCCCGGTGGCAATACAAGCATTACTGACTCAGGGGACATACGTTTCTATGAGTCCAACGATTCCGGTAAGCCTGCATTGCTTCCATACGGGGGATCCAATTATTTTGTATTACTTCTCTCAATCTGCTATCTACGTGGTGTATAAACATTACCATCTGTTTGTGACTTTTTATTGTTCTTCAGATTTTCTATGCAATAGATACCCATTGGAATTTTTCTCAGTACCATTTGGAACACATGGTGTTATGAACAACTGTTTGATACATCTGTTTTTTACAATTCAATAGTTCGTGTAATCTAAACTAGCGCTACACTATATATACCTGCACTATTTACAAATTTCCTTGTTTGTTGTGTGAGCTGCTATTGTACTGAGTAAGCGCAGTGTTTTTGGGTATTTTTTTCACTAGTGAATGAATAGGCCACAACCTTCATGATGTCATCATTCTCTAGTTACGGATAGGTTGCTTTTTCATGTAATGTCATAAATCTCTAGTGAATGGATAGGCAGCATTCCCAGTGATGTTCACCATGTAAATGGATAGGCTATGTGATGTCACATTTCTAGTCTATATTCTCAGTGATGTTGCCATTCTCTAGTAAATGGACAGGTTTTACACTCAGTGATGTCACTGGTCTCCAGTGAGTGGGTAGGCTACATTCTCATTGATGTCACTGGTCTCTAGTGAGTGGGTAGGCTACATTCTCATTGATGTCACCATTCTCTAGTAAATGGATAGGATGCATTCTCAGTGACGTCACCATTCTCTAGTAAATGGCTAGGATGCATTCTCAGTGACATCACCAATCTCTAGTAAATGGATAGGATGTGTTCTCATTGATGTCACTGGTCCCAAGTAAATTGATAGGATGCATTTTCATTGATATCATCTGTCACCTGGCTCTAGTGAATTGATATAAAAATATGTAAATATGGCGCTTGCAAAATATAATATAAATGTACAAACAGGTGTATGTATATAAAACATAAAATATGATGACAAGGACAAAGTCCAAATGAAGTGACCAAAAGTGTTTTTAATCCACGGTGCTGGAAAACAAAAAATGCTCCAAAGCTATTAAAGTGGTTGTATACCTTTTTTTTTAACTTTTACCTACAGGTAAGCCTATAGTAAGGCTTACCTGTAGGTAAAAAAAATATCTCCTAAACCTGTATGGTTTAGGAGATATTCCCCTCGCAATGAGCCGCTGACTGCAGCGGCGCATGCGCACAGGGGGTTTTCGGCTGACAGCCCGGCAAACTCCGGAGCTTGCCGACATCGCGGCTCCAGCCACTCACAGCGCCGGAGCCGCGATACCCGGAAGACACGCCGAGGGGAAATGTCAGCTACCTCGGCGTGGACAGGGTGAGATGCCGGCGCCTCATTCTAAGGTAAGTATCTCATAATGAGCTAGTATGCATTGCATACTAGCTCATTATGCCTTTTCCCTTGCAGGTGTAGAAAAAAAAAAAAAACAGCGGGTATACAACCGCTTTAAGGTGTGCATCAACACTCCCTCATGTGCGCCCACTCACCAGATCACGATGACCCCCAGCTTTGCAGTCTGGGGGTCGCTTCAGGCTTAGTAATGGTATCCAAATATATCCAGGAATGGTGATATGGATGTCAGATCATCAAAAGAGCGTTTCTTTGTGAAGGTTCTCAGCAGAATAACCAGGTACCCAAAAAGATATAAAGAATGGAACTAATAGTGAAAGTACCATTTAAAAAGGTTTATTGCACAAGGAAATGGGTACTTACAAAATTTTAGATGAAAACAGGCATAAAAAATGGTGTTCTGGATGTGTCAAACGCTGCTCACGGCGTGCGTTCCACAGGACCGGAAGTGCGTTCCACGAGGCCAGGAGTGACGTCAGTACCCCCGGAAATTGCGTCAACGCGTTTCGCCCTCCCACAGGGCGCCATCAAAGACCCGTCAGGTCTTTGGAGTATTTTTTTTTTCCTTCACCGTGGATTGAAACACTTTTGGTCACTTCATTTGGACTTTGTCCTTGTCACCATATTTTATGTTGTATATACATACACCTGTTTGTACATTTATATTATATTTTGCGAGTGCCATATTTACATAATTTTATATCTTTTCAAGTGATTAGCACTTTGTGTGTGGAAGCTGCTTTTGTTTTTCGTTTCACTGTTGTTTCACCATCAGCGCGAGTATATATTTTAGTATATATTTTTCTACACTAGTGAATTGATAGGCTACATTCTCAGTGATGTCAACCACCTCTAATGAATAGATAGGCTGCATTCTCAGTGATGTCATCGGCCTCTAGTCAATGGATAGGATTCATTCTCATTGATGTCATTAGTCTCTAGTAAATAAAAATGCTGCATTCTCAGTGATGTCATCCTCCTCTAGTAAATCAAAAAGCTGTATTCTCAAAGATTCTTGTGAATTAATAAATGATGTTCTTAGTGATGTCACCGCTCTCTACTGAGTAGATAAGCTGCATTCTCTGTGTTTTTACTGGTCTCTAGAGAATAGGTTTCATTCTCAATTATGTTACTGGGCTGTAGTGAACAATTAGGCAGTATTCTTAGTGATGTCACAGGTTTCTAGTGAAAGGATAGGCTGCATTCTCTGTGATTTCACCAGTCTCTAGAGAAATTAGGATCCAAAAAAAGAGACAGTTGAGAGCTATGCATGTATACACTATCTCTAACTGTTAAATCAGACCCACGTTCTTTATTTAGGTCTGGTTAAAACCCAGTTTTATGGTTAACAAATTTGTTGTCAGAACCTCTCCGTTAAGTCCCTTCTGAACTCATAGCTCATTCTAACATTAAAATACAAAGCATTTATTTTGTGGTTGAAATATTCTGCAGCAAATACCATTTTTTTGGTTTTGGAAAAACAGAGCTAGGGTACAGGATATACCTCCACCATAACACAAATCTTTTATCCGCTTGTCAATGTGACCTTTACTTTACGGAGCCGAGACCCAGCCACATTCTGACAGCGGAATCTCTACATCTTTTATCCAAATCTCTCTTTGGGGAAGGGTCATTAGGTTCGCACGGAGGAGTGTCTGAAAAACATAACATTTACCTCTTATGGGTACGTACCTAGAGAAAAGCTTACAAGAGATCCCATCATAGCAAAATGTACAACCGTCATTGCATTATAGATGTGTTTTCCACTCTCCTACAATGAAACACAATGTACTTCTCCCACTGTACCATTAAGGCAAACTAAGTTTTTTTTTTCCCCCTAATTTTCCCATAATTCCAAGGGTAGCTATGATGAACTGGAATAGCAGTTATATACTGCGTACAATTCTACCAAGCACTTGAACTATGCAACTTGATTGGTTATAGAGAAATAGTGGCACCTGAATTTATACAAATGGCAACATGGTAGTCACATGGACTTGCTGAGTGGGGCTAGTGTTAGGGTTAGGATTAGGATTAGTAAAATTGGCTTAAATCAACATGTCAAGCGCTCAAAGAGAAAACAATCTCATGTGATTTTTTTTTCTTTTTTAAAGCTAATTTCGCTTAAGCAGCCAACTAATTTCAAACCAAATTGCTCCACTTTAGGTATATTTGCCTCTAGTTTCCATATGTCAGGTGTAAGCACTCAGTGGCTTGCCCTTCCCATCCTTAAGACTTCAAACAGATAAAAAAGGCCCTACTCCATTATGAACTGCATTGACCAATATTCAATACTTCCAACCGTAAGAACTTCTCATTTTAACCCATTACACTCCTTTATGGAGCTTAGTCGTAGAGTAATGATTAAGGCTCTACAATTAAGGAGTAAAATGCGTCAGAAGGAAAAGCTCTTGCAGGGGGAAGTATTGAATCATCTATAAAATTACTGCAGTGGATCAAGAAGTGAGGCTTTTTGTATTTGTTCAGAATCCAATAATTTCGCAAATTCTGAAATCAGGTGCAAAATCAGGAGTACACTGCGCATCCCCAGGCAAGATTTTTTAGTAATGCTCCAGTACTTGGTCACTACCCTTACCACGATACAATGCAATGCTCAACTGCTCTAATATTGCACAAGTAGCCCTACTCAGCAACGGGTGACATCATCACAGCTCTCCCTTCTCATTAGCTGACCTTTTTTCTGCTCTCTTGGGCTCATTTATCAAAAAGATTGAAAGAAGAACTGCCTGTGTGGCAACATAATAACTTTCTAGACGTGTTAAGAATTTTCTATTGTATACACAGGATGGTCATTAGCGGGTTAGGTTAAAATCTTCCTATTCTATTAAAGTACAGACAGTCAGATGTTACGCATAGCAAGACAGTGCTGGAAAATTCATGCTGTGATCATACTCATTACATTTCCCACCTAAAGACCTTATACAGAAAATTACTTCTAAATTACTCACCTCCCGAGACATCTAATAAAAATTCCAAATTCCCATCGCCCACCCTCAGTTGCTGCATTGTTTATAGGCCCCGGCTCCTACACAGACATTCCACGTTCAAAGTGTTTGACAAGCTTTTGTCTAATAAATAATCAAAGAGGAAGCTAATCCTACAAGATAATTAATTTTCTTTTCCAGACATGGAGATTACTGCAATAATAAACCACTCATACTGTTGGTCCCAAACATCTACCAAAATATAACTCCTGGTATTTGTGAATGTAGAAAACAATTTTGACACAGTTACTGGAAATTGCGGGTACTCTAAAGCCCAATTAAACTTTCAGTTTACACCAGCAAAATACTTACAGTTCATTTTCCTTTAGAATGCAGCCACATCCTGAGCAGAAAAGCATGTCTTTTGCCAGAATACTGCAGAGAAGGACCCTTAAGCCTAGTACACAGACCGAATGTCAGGCTGCATGGGCCAGTTCAATGGAAACCAGCTTACATTCGACCTGTGTGTACTGCAGCCAGTCTGACAGAAGCCAGCCGTTCCACCAGCTTCTGTCGAAGGGGCATGGTCGAAAAAGGTCTGCTGATCAGCTCCCAATCAGCTGAGAGCGCTGATCGGATTGTTCTTGCAGGGAGTCAAAGAAAACATCACATACGGACATTACCAAAAGACTCAAAGTTCACATTAAAAGGTACAACATACAAGGAATGCAGTGCCCAATCCA